>VDFB02000002.1:7143555-7287326 GCA_007258455.2 Sequoia sempervirens
TTTTTAGAACTAGACTTATTCTGCCAAATTTTTAAAATAAAAATTAAAATATCTGCCTAAAATTTGTACGGGGAGCACGACCAAAATTCTGCTTTTTAGGAAGTGCCCACTTAGAAAATTAGTAAATAATCAAATATTCATTAAAAAATTATCAGAAAAATTGTACACCAACTAGATACTGTTAGCTAACTTCTGACTATAGCAATTTTAAAAATACTAAAAAAAAGGTCACCATGTTGAGGTTGTACAAGAGTTGCTATGTTATGTTTTTCTGACAAAAACAACACCAATTTATGTACATCCCTTTGTTGAACCCCTTAATCTCAACCATTTTCAAAATAAATTAGTAGTTTAGAAAGTAGACTCAGAGCACTTTGACCCTTGTTTTTGTTCCATCTCAAAATTTTGAGTGTAACTATCCTCAATTTCACGTCCAAGGTCAACATTTCCTGATTTCAGAAAAAAAAGCGGCCACTTAAGCCCCCTTTTTGGGAACCATCTTGGTGCACTTACCCTTATGCTATGTGAAGAAATTGCATCACTGCTTATGTGAACTTTCTAAACAACTATATTGTAGTTGAAATTTTGTTATCTATCAACATCTAGTTATTAGTTATGGAATGTGAAGTAATGCTTTGAGTTTGAATGATGTGCAATGCAACGTAATCAAGGATATGAATATAAACTACACAAATCTATTAGGTACAATTTATTAGTTAAACTCTGTATTCTATTACTTGTGTGTAGGTTTGAGTAAATCCACTGGCATTGGGAGGTGTTCCCTCGAAACCTCCAATATTAGCCTATTCAACATCCAAAATCACATATTAAAATACCATTTGTAAAACAATGCTATTAACATGTAATAAATTTATAATTGTTTACTAGTTACATACCACACTAATAGGTGTACTACAGAAAAAATCAGGTGTAGGGCCGGTGTATCCAGTCTCAGCACTGTGACCCTGCAATTTTATTAAAATCATAAAACTAAATTAGTTAATCTTGCATTTCAAAATCAAAAATTAATAAATTAAATTCAATCAACATGCTAACTTTTACCTGAATATCAATGCCATACGCCTGATGCAAAATGTCAACTACCCTCTCCATCTCCATAGTTGCAGACGGATCCTGCGTAGCAGCCTCTTGAGTTTCAATGGGGTCAAATGAACAAGTCGCTCTGCAAGATTGACACACATGGGTTCGAAGACCACCACTCGAAGACTCCCCTGGATGGCGCTGTAGAATATGGCTAGTATGATGGGTGACACTCTGGTTCAAAGTGTTGATCGCCTACAATGTCTCTATGTTGGCACTCTCCTTCATAATGGAAGGCATAACAATGTGCTCACAAGGCGACCTAGCAAGAGCTCGTCTCCCTTTCCACGTAGGATCCGGCTGTGCACCAGGTCTATCCTGAGCCGATCCCCCACCTCTCCCCTGGAAGTCCCTCATATCAAAATAATTTTTTATTTTGTTCAATATGAACTCACAATATAGTTTCCTAAGCAAATACCGTGGGACTTCACAATTGTTGCATGGTGGGTAATCAAAGACCATGTACCACCTATCATAAAAGGGTTCCTAATCTGTTGGTGGTGGCACCAATGAATAGGAAACCTCTTCACATTGAGGGTAAGATTTTTACTTGTGCGTGGGTCAGTGAATAATGAGCACAAATCACCTTTTGTGATTTTTAAATCCTTTACATCTTTATATGATAGTTTATCCGCATAATAATCCCTAGCCGCCTACCTCCTATCTTTCCATCCAGTTATTTGTTTGCTAATTGAATCTACATTTTTTAACATATCTTTCAAAGAACTTGCTAGGGTCACTCTTTCTACGGTTGAACCATTTGTGTCACTCAACCTACTGATTAAATCCTCAATTTTCTTTTTGTTGTTCTCAATTTCACTCATTAAATTTTGTTGAGTGTTAGGAGAGTGTTGAGTGATTGGTGGAGGAGGTTGTTGTTGAGGTTGATTTTCTTGTTGAGGAATTGGTTGCTCTTCTTGTTGAGGATTTTGAGGGTTTGCAGGTTGATTTGCATCTCCTAAAAATTCAAAAAAATATATATCAAATACAACCTAAAACTAACAAATTCAAAAAAAAAAGCAAACAATCCTTACCTCTCATATCTCCTCATTGTTGTGGCATCATCCTTTCAAAGAAATAACAACCGTTGGTGAATATTTTTGCACAATACCTCCTCCTAGAACGCAAGCGCAAAAAATGGGGGTTTTGGCCGTAGGCACAACAAAAAACACAGTCAAAATGAAGAATTAGTGAGTTTCACTTTTTTTTTTGCTTTTAACATGTCATAACGCGAGTGTGTTATAATGTGCTCACATTATGGGCTCATTGTGGCCGAGCCTCAGGATCAACACACTAAGCCATAACGTGAGCGTGTTATAGTGTGTTCACATTATGACTTTTCAAAACTTTTTTTGAAAGTGGTCACAAATTTGCTACCCATCTCCATGCACTCGCCTTGTAGAGGGTAATCAAAAAATTCGATTCAACACATTTTTATATAAAATTTATAGACCGAAGATAGTATGTAATTAAAAAATTTGATTCAGCACATTGTTATATAAACATTATAGACTGAACATAGCATGTGAACATTGTACACAAAATAGTTGATTCTACACATTGTTATATAAACATTGAAGACTGAAGATAGCAAGTGAACATTCAAAACAAAAAATATATTTTAGAAGAGATAATTGAAAATACATATTACTTAATTTAATAATGGAATTGATATATTTAGTTACAAAACATTACAAAATGACCAACCTGTACATGCTACAAAATAGGCATGGTCCGCACAATTGTTACATGGTTTAAAACTTGTTTACATGGCCTACACAATTGTTACATGGTCTATAACCATTGCAGAATAGATATGGTCTGCTATTGATTCATGCACATGCATTGATATATTCAATTACAAAACATTACAAAATGACCAGCCTATAGATGTTGCAAAATAGGGATGGTATGCACAATTATTTCATGGACTGCAAATTGTTACATGGTCTGCAAAATTGTAACCATTACAGAATATACATCATTTGTGAAATCAAACATATATTACGCAAAATAGGAAATGCTAAATAGGTACGTTGTGCAATATTATAAATCTTGTATTGTAGAATTGACTATTTCACCATAAATCCAGGGAATGGTTCTTGCTCCTCCTCCATAGGATTCTATGTTGAAGTTTTAATTGGAGTAGCTGAATCAACATGGGGTGTAATAGGGGTAAGATGACCAAAAATATGTTCATCTAAAAGCCCAAAAAAATGGAACTATTTGACAGGGGAGTGAGGGGGCTATGACTAGTAGTAACATGGATGTTGTTAAAGGCAACATAGGAAGGGGTTAAAATGTTGTACATGTATCTCTAAGAATTTTATGATTTTTAGGTAAGAGGGTTGATGGAGTACTTTTTTGTCCACCTCTGCTTGCATCTGGTGTTGGATTCTCATCAAATATAACTTGGAACTTAGTAAGTGCAGCATATGCAGGGGTTAAAATGTTGTACATATCTCTTAGAATTTGATGTTGTTCAAGTAGGGGAGTTGATGGAGTACTCATTTTCCAAACACTAGTTGTAACATGTGTTGTATTACCAAGTAGGGGAGTTGATGGAGTACTCGTCAGCCCAAAAATAGTTGTAACATGTGTTTTATAACCAGGTAGGGGAGTTGATGGAGTACTCGTCTACCCAAAACTAGTTGTAACATGTGTTGTATTACCAAGTAGGGGAGTTGATGGAGTACTTGTTTTCCCAAAACTAGTTGTAACATGTGTTCTATTACCATTCTTAACCACCTGCCTTTGTTTCTTTTTCAACTCTCTCTCCTTTTGTTTTTGAAGCCTTTCCTCCTCTCTCCTCTATCTCATTATCTATCTTTCAATTTTTTCTCTTCCTTCTTTTTTCTTTGCTCAGTTTGATGAAGTTTCTTTGCTTCCATCTATTTTTTATTCCTTTCTTTCAACCATTGAAGTTAAATTTTCCTTGCTTCTCAATTTGCTCATGCAAAGCTATATAATCATTTGATGTTAAAATTTGAGATTTACTACCCAATCTAAGTGCATTATTGTTAGATGGAATGGACCTCTTCCTAATCATTTCAATGGGTAGCTTAAATTTTTTCTTAAAGATCCTTGACTACATAGCACCTCTTCATCTGTTGTTTCCAAAACTTTAGGTGTCTTCGATAACCCTTCAGTGATTCCACCTTGGCTATCTTCAACTTCATTCAGTTTTGAATTTGTAGTTCCCCATACTATTGTATCTGCATAATAATGAACCACCTCATTCCTTGGTATTGGAGGTGGAGAAGGCATGCTCAAGGATATTTTCTCATTTTGGAAATTAATCTGCACTCCTAAGTTTTGTGCTCCTTCTTTAACCCAATTTAGTGGATCAAACTATGTTGGTAGGCTTAAGTCATATTGCATGTCATTTTCATATTGTGTTTGGCTGACATGAGTATGTGAACTTGTGTCTTCATCTAGGTGAGATGTTGCTACTAATTGTTATGTTGTCATTTGTGCTAAACATTCTTCCACCTAAGCATCTTCAAAACCAGTCATCCTCAAGATGCTTGCAATGCCTTCAATCTCATTTTCTTCTTCTATATTGAATGCTTCACATGGTTTCATGTCCTTACAAAGCACATTTGTATCCAATGGCCAAATTCTAGTCCTATGAAAACGTACTATATATGATGTTTTCAGGCACAAGAGCAAGCTTGCAAGCTTTGCTTGCAAGTTCTACCAATTTTTCTCTTCTTATTTCTATGTGTGGATGTTTTGACATCCACTTTGACCTCTCAGTTTGAAAATGTGTCTTGAATGGAGAAAGGACACTTACATCCAAAGGCTGCAGTTTGTGGCTAGTATGTGAAGGTAGTGTAAGAAGATGAATACCTAGAGATTTGGCTTCTTGGATCGTGGTTAAAGCCTCATGGCGTACATGTCCATCAAAGATAAGGAGGCATCTACTTGTGGGTGAAATCCCATCTAGAACTGATCTAGCAAAATGATGCAACCAATTCAAGAATAATTCCTTAGTCATCCAAGCGTGTGGTTGTGCTGCCATGCAAGCTCAAAATTCACAATTAGCAATGTAATTATTCAGTTGTCCTTTTGCCTTAAAAATATAGAAACCTAGTATGTTGTGACTTGTTGCATTAAAACATGACAATATAGTAATCCATTCTCTACTTTTAGATAAAATATGTGGCACACTTCTACTACCCACTTTTGCAATCACTCTCATTCCACAATTTCTACCTACTTGCATACCTATTTCATCACAACTCCATATCTTGGTTGGTCCATATTAATTAGCATTGTAAAGCTTTCCAAATTTTCATAGAAATCGGCCACAATACTTGGTCGCTACATCATTGCTTTGTCCCTATCTAGACCCTCGACAGTTTGTAGTGTCAATTCTAGATGACGTTTGTGGAAACCCATACACCATGATATTCCTCGTAAACCATTCTTGAATGGTTTTGTCCTAGTTTTACAAATGTGGGCCACATGTTATTTTAGTTGAATAATCTCTATTCCATGAACAATTTGAGCTAATTCTTGGCAGCACTGAACTACTTCTTTCTCTTCTTCCATAGATAGGATTGTTGGTGGTCTTTTTCTTTTTGTTATTGTCAGTCCTGACAATAAATATGTTAAACTACTAGCAAGAATTCCCCACTTTTTAGATTTTTCTCTTATTGAGAATCCATAGTCCTCAACATCTTTCATGGCTTGATCCATATTGTGGACAAGGATTTTGGCACGACAAGACTCTCTAACACTTCTAGGGTTTTTCACCTAAAAGGAGAGAGGTATCCCAAAAATGTCCAATGTCCCCACTCAAGACTAATGAAAATATGAATGAAATATTTCTAAATGTAATGTCCTAAATCCAATAAACGAATAAAATATATTGACTATTAAATGAAAACTAAATAAATGCAAGATGTTTGAAAACACAATGATGTATGCAAACATGACCTAAGAATGCACAAACAAACAATAACATATAGGAATGAGACTATAGAGGTGCACTTGGAAACTAGAATGTGATGCAGAGGAGCTCTAGAATCCTACAAAAATTATTGTTGAAGCCAACTGGGACACTTATGCCAAGTTGGGTGACTTAGTCCTGTTTTGGGGAAATTCTGCCAGAATAGGTTTAAGCCAAAAGGGTATCCAAAATTATAGAAATCACTTTTCAGGCTTGGTATTGGAACTAATTCACCATAGAAGGTGACTTAGTCCACCTAGGAATCTCAGGAAGTTTGGGATAGGAATCTGTAGTCTTCAATCTGCCCTTTTGTTCCTGAAAAGTCTCTGGATCCGAATCTGCAAAATCTGGTCTATGGGTGATCTCCAAGCTTCTCTTAGGGTTTTGTTGACTTTGATTGATTCATGAAACCTTTTAACACCTTTCTCTTTGAAAAATATGCATACAAAAGCTGCAAAACACACATGCAAAGAGGGGGAAAAGGGTTAAGGGTTAGAGAATAGGGGTTTTCCTTGGACAAACCCCAGTTTGGTAATTAAACCCTTGAAAATGAAATGAAATAAAAAGAGAGTGATGAATGAACAACATGCAATGTCACAACTCACCAAACCCTTGAAGCAGAAATCTAAAGATATGCAAGTGACAACTCCAATATGCTTGAAGATGTTTGATTGAATGATTGCTTGAGTGCTTGAATGATTGAATGGATTGCTTGAAAATGAACTAGGGGTGAAATGAGAGATAAAACCCTATATTTATACAAAATTATGTAAAATTCTCAAAAATACCACATCACAAGCCGACCTCAAGGCTATGAGAATAATATCCCACTATAATTTTGATTTTTGAACCAAGTGGGACTAAGTCACCCTTATTGGCGACTTGGTCCCACTTAAGCATTTTAAGTGCCTGTCGGGAATAAAAGTGTATTAAATGATGTTTAACGAGATTATTCTCAAAAATACACTTAAGTAGGTCTGGTAAGTGTATAAGGGTTCATTTAAACATAAGAAATGGTCAAATTATTGATGACAAGCCTAGAAAAGTGTGAAAGTTTGTTACAACACTTTGAAATAAGATTTGGTAAGTGATAAAAAGGAGTTATTTAAGTGATTTATAATAAAAAGGTCATAGAAAAGTGTGAAAATGTATTACAGCACTTCACAACACTTTTACAAGGCATCATAAAGTTCCTAATGATTTACAAAGACTCAAGATCTAATGTGAATGTGTTGACCACATTACAACATTAATGAAGCCAAAATCACATGGAGGGCCTGAACAAGAGGAAAAAATAGAAGGATTACTTTTTCTGTGTCCACATTTAGTCCCCACTTTAGTGATAGGATGAACCTACTTGAAACTCAAACTAAAGTAGACCCACGCGCAATCAAGAGGGGTTCCAATGAACTAATGCTAGCAAGATGAGACAACAACGATCAAAAGGGATGATCAAGCCCCCAGGATGAGGATCCCATGGAAAACCATCATAAGCACAAAGGAAAAAACATGAAAATGAAAGAGAGAAAAGGAAAGAAAAACAAGAAAGAAAGAATCAGATCAAGCTTTGATCATTTTTCCAACACGATGTGGATTAGATCTAGGCTATTTGTTTGGAAAATAAAATGTACACTCACTCTGAGGCAACAAAAATCATGGTTTTCCACCCGGTGAGAAGGCCTAAAAGGTGAGAAACATACACTCATGGATGGTATGCACTCACACACACACAGGTGGCTATGGGGAAAGTCATGCCTCAGAATGGGCTTCCCACTCAACCATACCAAAGTTATACCTCCTGATAACTTTAATAAGGCACCACAAAGGAAAATGAATTTTTGAGCTTCACGAGACAAGCAAAGCTTCGTATGCTTAGAACTCGTGAAAAAATAGGATGGAACCCCAGACATATAAGTTGTGTTATGCAAGGTGGCCATATAACAAATACAAAATGCAACATGCAAAGAATTTTTAAAGGAGTCTTGCTTAGTTCATGCGAGGTCTATAACTTAGGGAACATTATGTCTAATGTCTCCAAGAGAGGACCAATCAAAGAATAGAAGATTCACAACTTAGGGGATGCAATGCATCACATCAAGCCACCAATAGGTATGTAATATTCTAAGATAGATCATGTTCATGAAGGAAACTACACCCAATGTCATCCACAAAGCGACAAATGCATCGTAGGAAGTAAGAGCCTGGCTACACTAAGAAAAAGGAAAATGCAAAAGAATAATGCCAATGTATGTGCCCACTTTAAATGAATTGCTACACACCCTACTATGAGCAATTACTTTAAAATAGCAAATGAAAAATGCAAACAAGAAAGAAGACATGAGAGCCAACTTGGAAAGCCCTATGCCTGGAAGTCATATGTTTCCGAGTAAGGCCGCGTCAAGTAAAATAAAAAGGAAAAAAGGAAAAAAAAGGGGTTGCCCCCAAAATGAAGACACCAAACACATAAGGGACCTATGGATTTGGGGTCAATATGTTCTTTGTTGCAATGCTTTTTAAAGAGATTGGAACTGTCATCATTCCCCAAATACACATAGAACTAGAAAAATGACACAAATAGAGCGAAACAAAGAAAAAGAACCATTTTGGGTCAACATCGAAGGTACATAGGGTGTCTCAATGATTTGCATCATCCCCAAAGGAAAACACAAGAAAAAGGTGAAAGGAAAAAGGTAAAATGAAAAAGAAAGCCTTTTGGGTCAACATGAAGGAGACATGAATGTCTCAATGCCTTGTGTCATCCCCAAAAGGAAAACACAAGAAAAGAAAAAGGCCTTTTGGGTCAACATGAAGGAGACATGAATGTATCAATTCCTTGCATCATCCCCAAAAGGAAAACACAAGTCAAAAGAAAAAAGATAAAAAGTGAAAGAAATGCATGACATATAGAAGAATGAAGGTACAAATATAGGAATGTCACAAAGAGAGAGAACATCACGGAGGATCACATTACACACATGCAAAAGAAAAATAAAAGAAAAAGAAAATGCAAAAGACTAGTAAAGAAAATGCAATTCAACCGTCTAACAAGTCATACACCTTCCAAACACAGTCGGTATAAGCGGAGGGTGAACAACACAACAAAGGGACAATGAGAAATGCATTACTAGGAAAAGACTAACATTTTCTTGCCCCCACTAAGTGCAAGACAAGAATGAGCCAAGGCGGGTGATGGCAAAGATCATGCAATAGTGAGAATGAAAGATTTTACAACTATTGCATGTCAAGGAGTAGGAAAATGTATTATGGGACTATGGGATAGTAGTTTTTGTCATCAAAGTGATACTTGTTCAGTATCTCCTTCAATGTACGACACTCATCACTACATTTTCCAAGAACACAATGGTGTGCACAATGTGGAACATTGGCATCTTTGGGATATATCACCAACCTATTCATAGGTGGAAATATTATGAGTCATTTCTTTAAAATTATTTGCAATTTCCTTTCGCATGTAGATGGTGGACAGAGAGGAAACTTTAGTTTTTGCAACTTGTAAGGTCATTTGCATTTACTAGATTCACCCTTTTCATGAATTGAAGGAGGAGGAGGACCTACTAGGATCCTTGCGTCCTTCTCAATTTTATTATTCAAGGGTTGCTCATGAGGAAGAAGGATGTTCAAATTAGGGGGAGAATCAAAGATCATTGTGCCATCATCATGAAGCCTTAGATATTCTCTAGGAGGCTTGTTGTTATGAGGGGGGTCTTGATAGCCTATCCCCTTTGTGTTTTAATCAGTGGGTACTTGCTCGAAAGGTTTATGTATTTCATGTTCATTTGTTGTGTCACATCCTTGTTTTCTCAATATAGTGAAACCTTTGCCATATGTGTCTTGAAGGTTGATAGAAGTATTTGTTACTTTATTACCATAAAATGGTTGTGTGTTTGCTAGTTTAGAGGAACTAGGTTCACCTTTTGTAGGGAACTTAGGTTCAACTTTTGTTTCAGGATGTAAGTAACTAAACATGTCATGAGGTGGTATAGTAGGTAGGTCTTGTGGTTTCATGGATGGATAAAAGGATGTATTATCTTCAAGGTTATCAAGGAAATTGTTTAGGAAACTACTCATGCTATCATCATCTTCTCTAATGATGTCAACATCATGAGGAGGACATGCATTAGGAGTTGAAGGAGCAGGAGTGAGTTCAATTTCATTAGGATTAGTTCCAAAGGCACAACTTGAAACATCCACTAAAGATTTTAAAGACATCCAAAGCTTATTCAAACACAAAGCCATGATGCAAATGCAAAAAGGTAAGCTAGATGCAAGAAATTGAATGCAACAACAAATATGGAAATAGTAATAGAAATGCAACCACACAAAGCAAAAATACAGAGAATGAATTAGAAATGACAGAAATTGTAGTGCAGACTATGCAACTGGACTAAGTTGCCCAGGGAGGCGAATGAGTTCAGGCAGTGGTTTTTTTAACAATTTTCATAATTTTTAAATTGTTTTTTATGCTTTTTAGGTTTTCAGATGTAGATATAATATGAATATGCAGAGTTTTGGTATTTTTCAATGATTTTCAATGCAATAATGCAATCTATATGATCTCCTCACTAATGCAATTTTGAAAACCCTAGGATGCAAAACAATGCAAAACCTAATGCAATGTTGATGAAATTTGTTCCTAGGATGTAAATTCATTTGGAATTAGAACTAAAATGTTATAAAGTCGGGTTCATCAAAATGTTGACAAATATTTTGGCACCACAAGGCTCTCTAACACTTCTAGGGTTTTTCACGTAAAAGGAGAGAGGTATGCCAAAATGTGCAATGTCACCACTCAAGAATAATGAAAATATGAATGAAATATGCCTAAATGTAATGTCCTAAATGCAATAAACTGATAAAAAATATTAACTATTAAATGAAAACTAAAGAAATGCAAGATGTTTGAAAACATAATTATGTATGCAAAAATAAGCTAAGAATGCAAACAAACAATAACAGAAATGAATGAGATTGCAGAGGTGCACTTGGAAACTGGAATGTGATGTAGAGGAGCTCTAGAATCCTATAGAAATTACTATTGAATCCAACTAGGACACTTACGCCAAGCTAGGTGACTTAGTCTTGTTTCAGGGAAATTCTGTCGGAATAGGTTTCAGCCAAAAGGGTATCTAGAATTATAGAAATCACTTTTCAGGCTTGGTAATGGGACTAATTCACCATAGATGGTGACTTAATCCACCTAGGAATCTCAAGAAATTTGGGACAAGAATCTATAGTCTTCAATATGCCCTTATGTTCCTAATAAGTCTTTGGATCCGAATCTACAAAATCTAGTCTATGGGTGATATCCAAGCTTCTCTTAGGGTTTTGTTGACTTTGAATGAATTTGGTTGATTGATGAAACCTTTGAACATCTTTCTCTTTGAAAAATCTGCATACAAGACCTGCAAAACACACATGCAAAGAGGGGGAAAAGGGCTAAGGGTTAGAGAATAGGGGTTTTCCTTGGTCAAACCCCAGTTTGGTAATTAAACCCTTGAAAATGAAATGAAATAAAAAGAGAATGATGAATGAACAACATGCAATGTCACAACTCACCAAACCCTTGAAGTAGAAGTCTGAAGATATGCAAGTGAAAGCTCCAATATGCTTGAAGATGCTTGATTGAGTGATTGCTTGAAATTGAATTGGGGGTGAAATGAGAGATAAAACCCTATATTTATACATAATTATGTAAAAAAAATCAAAAATACCACATCATAGGCCGACCTCAAGGCTAAGAGAATAATATCCCGCCAGAATTTTGAAATAATTTTGATTTTTGAGCCAAGTGGGACTAAGTCACCCCTATTGGCAACTTGGTCCCACTTAAGCATTTTATGTGGGTGTCAGGAATTAAAGTGTATTAAATGATGTTTAATGGGATTATTCTAAAAAATATAATTAAGTAGGTTTGGTAAGTGTATAAAGGGGTCATTTAAACATAAGAAAGTGTCAAATTATTGATGACAAGCCTCGAAAAGCATGAAAGTTTGTTACAACACTTTACAACACTTTGAAATAAGACTTGGTAAGTGATAAAAAGGGGTTATTTAAGTGAATTATAATAAAAAGGTCTTAGAAAAGTGTGAAAATATATTACAATAGTTCACAACACTTTTACAAGGCATCATAAAGTTCTTAATGATTTACAAGGACTCAAGACCTAATGTGAATGTGTTGACCACATTTCAACATTAAATCAAGGCAAAATCAACCAAAAATCACAAGGAGGACCTAAACAAGAGGAAAAAGTAGAAGGGTTACTTTTTTTGTGTCCACACGTATCTTCTTTTGTCCATGTACTATTATTTCGCTTTCTTTTTTCTACAATGTTGGAAAGATTGGACAACAAAATCCATAGTTTCTACATTGTTATCAATAGGATTACACATTGTGTTGTCATTAGGTGGATTGGATGAAGTCTCACCATCATCTAAGTCAACCACTTTAAATTTCACATCTCGTGGTAAATGAGTCCTTGACCTTTGGTTTCGTCTCTTGCTTTTTCTCTTTCCTATAACTATAATGCCTAAAGAAAAAATATCAAATAATAACTTTATTTTGTAAAGGCATGTAATAACTGACCTATTTATAAATATATTATTTTACAATCATATGTACAAGGTTTTTTTTCCCTCATTGAATATAGATATTGGCTTGAATGGTATGTAATTTTCAAAAAGAACACTTCAGACAATGAAAAGCAATGAAAATAAAGTCACTTCGAATAAAAACTTTTCAATTCAAAAATTGTTCTCTAGTCTCCAATCACCATTATAATTAAAGTTTTATTTTAAAAAAATTCGCATCCAATAAAATTCTACTCAATCCAGAAACTATTTTGTAATCTCCTACAACCATTGTAACTTACTCAACTATTGCCTTCTCTCCCTTTGTTGCAATCCCTTAAAGTTTTGTTTCTTGAATCTTCTTGTAAATGTAAAAAAATAACTACAAAAATCTTTTGGTTCTTCTAGAAGAACACACTTTCAAATTTGATATGCTACATACCAAGAGTTGCTCAGTTAAGTGATCTTTATTCCTAGGTTTCTTTGTTTATTGAAATCTTTAGATGATCATAGCTATTAAAAGTTCCTTTTGTCAATTTGGTAATCATGTATTTTCCATAGAGAGAGGCTTATGAGGTTTAGATGCAATGCAACACACTTATAGCCATAGTCCACTAGATTCAAAAATGGACATGCATGCTGCTCTCTATTAATGTGGATTCCTACTAATGTTGTGTGGTATAAAATGGAAGATGTGGATATAAAACAAGATAGTTCATTTAACTGATCAAAATGAAAAAGTGCTTATGTTTGTTGTAGATGCTAATTTTCTCTGCAATATTTGTATTTATTTATATATATGTGTGTGTTTATGTTAGTATACACACATACACACGAGATTCATGTGCGGGTACAATTATAGTGTCTTTATCTTTGAACTTGAGTTTTCCATAGGTCATGTGCTTAAGCCTTGAGGCAAAGTCTGGAAGTTACATTGGTGACTAGGTTTATAGTATTTCAGCTAGGCAGGAACTCTATATTTCTATATAATCTTCTCTTACCTTTTTTTGCATATTGTACTTAAAGGATTAAAGATTCTCCTTTTGATTTGGGGGAATTTTCCATGGAATGCAAAAAATAAGATTCAGTCTATGCTCACAAATTTAAAATCAATATCAGAAGATTTTTGTTATATTGACAGGTTTATTAAGACTAAGTTTGATGAAAACATTTGCTACTTTTTCTTTCTAAATTTTTTGAGTTGTCTAGTAATCTCTTGACAGCTCTGAAGTCAAATTTTATAAATCATCTATTTTAATTTATATTAAAGATCTAGGCTTATATGATTGTTGTTCGTGCACAGTTTTGATTTTAGACACAGTCTACTTGGTTATTTAATGCAGTATTGATTCCAGATATAGTCTACCTGGATATTAGAAAATCATCTATTTTAACTTTAGTGCTGGTATTTAGAAAATATTTCAGAACATAATTTTAATGTCTCTTCATCCATCTATTTTAATTTATATTAAATATCCATTCTTTTATGATTGTTCCTATTCATGCATAGTTTTGATTTGAGATACATTATGTCTATATCTTTAATATAAATTCAAAATAGATGCATAGTTTTGATATGAGATACATTGTGTCTAAATCTTTAATATAAATTCAAATAGATGAATATTTGGCAACACAATTTACAAATGAAAGTTTTTCTATAAATTAATAACATTCAATAGTCATTAATTGATATGAACTCTCTGTGCAGTGTGTAATTATTTTTTAATTGAAAAATAATAAAATTTATGACAAACATGTTGCTGAAACATACCTATATTAATAAAAGTATGTTGAAGGAAAAACCAAAATATTTGAACAGTAAACACCAGAACAGTCTAAAAATATTTGTAATTTGATATGTTGAGTTGCCTGGTAATCTCTTGATAGCTCTGATTGTATGTAGTGAGAATGAGAATGTATGCAGAGAGAATGTATGCAGTCTGATACAGAGAAAGTAAATGGTTTTATTGCATAGTATTTTTTTTATATAGCTTATTTTTCTTTTAGATATATAAAATTGAAATTGGTTGATCCGTGGATTGCAAATGTTGCATTCTTATTGGTTAAAATATGATGTTAGAGATTGAAAGAGGAAATTTTGAATTTTGTTGTAGTAGTTGGTTGATATTGATTAAATTGATGAGTCTCAGAGTTGCTATTTGATTTTGCAGGTATTGCAATCTCAACATTTATTGCTTACAATTATTGAGAGATGGTACAAGTGATTGATGGGAGAAGTATGCAATATCAACATTTATTGTTCAGATTTAATGAGAGATGGGACCAATTATTGAAAATAGAGTTTTCTATTTATGTCAAGTTGTGCACTAGAACTTGAATAGTTTAGAGTATTTACTAAGTACCAAACATGTATAGCTTTGACTATTTTTTCTATGTGTTTGGACAAATGTGAATGTAAAATTTAATATTAGTGTTGTTATATTTGCAGAAGTACTTTGAAGTTGTTATAAATAACATTTTATTTTGTTTCATATTCAATGTATAATGAATGCTATATGTTTATTATTTTTTATTGATTATTAGGTAGTTGCACAATTTTTAATATATCTATGATTAACATAAAAATATATAAATATTTATATTTAAATATTCAATGAATAGTCTATATCTGTTCATTTAATAAATAAAAATATCACAACCCTCACAACTATTAGAATGTACTCAACTAGTGGGTCCTCTCCCCTACAACTTGCTCGATAAAGTTACTAAAAAATCCAAATTTGAGAGCTACAAATTCCATCCAGAGCTTGGAATGCCTTCCATAGAGCTTAGGATTCATGCATGCCATCCTGTACCATATTTTTGGTAGGAAATTTGTAAAATGTAGGCGATTCTTACAACTATTGCTGATATCTATGTTTTTCGTATTCTTGTCAGTTTTTTAAATAAAGAGAGAAGTTCTTGTGGAGTGTGATTAGGAGAGAGGGGTCTATAGTAGAGAACTCTATTTTTGGAATTTCATGTGGTGTGTCACTTGGATCAAAAATAAAATAAAAAATGGGATCACATCAAACACCCATCGATGGATCCGTCAATTTTGTTTTTTGTGAATTTAATTAATTTTCCATGTGTTATGTTCCAATTGGTCCAACATGTTCAAAACTTTCCCATTTGGATGGTTGATCGATCATCAGTCAGGTCCACCTTCAAACAATGTGTGGTGGGGACTTGTCAATGGATCAAATAAACACGTGGAAATCGAACACTTCGCCACCCTCAACATCTAGTTCATTGCATTTATTGCATGTTTCCCCCTCAGTCGCTTTCATCCAAAAAATTCACTATGCGTCCCTTTCCATTTACTCGGCCTAATGGTGTGCAATTCAAAGGCCTTAGATCATTCAATGCTCCAAAACTTCACTCATCCCAATCATTTTCACCCCTTTCCTACACGCATCTTCTGGAATGTTCATTTCCTTAGGCATCGATACATGTTCATCTCGACACTTTGTAAATATTCTTCCAACATCGATACATGTTTGGTTTCACCCTTTCTTCATGGGACCGCTTAGCAATTGTTTAAGGGTCTATCTATTCCGCTATTAAGTATCTAGCTCGTCCTTTATTCAACACAAGTGAGGTTTTTAACCTCGCTAAGATTGTACCATTTTATATTTTTGGTTGTTGCTTATTTCAACAAATTATTTGTTCAATTTCTTTGATTACTTTGCATGTTATTGCATGTCTTTGCTAAGCTGAAGGGTTTGATAAAATTTGGATGCATGTGAAGTGAATTTCTAATATTTTCTCCAGTTATTCATACTGTGAAATGAATTGTTATTGCATGTTCTCACTCAGCTAAAGGGTTTGATAAGGTTATGTTGGCTTTTGGGTACTTCCAGATTATGTGTTTTTAAACACAATTAGTTTAGCAAGGAAAACAATGTTTTGTTCAACCATCACCATGAATTTTATTATGGGTTTTTAGTATCAAAATTGGATTTTTGTTTGGTTTAATAGTGGGGTTATGATATTATGAAAATTAAAGATTAAATTTTCATTTGTATTCATTTTCACATTTTTTTGGCATGTATTTCTATTATTCTATTTTTTATCGCAAAAATATTGATTGCGTAGTCTTCTTGGTCTTTAGTTTGACAGTTACCCATATTTTTTCTTGTCTCAATGTTCAAGCCATTTCACTCCTATGGTGGTGTATTCGATGATATATATAGATAACATATATACATTTATAGAAAAAACACATGTATTTGATTTATTTTTTCTTCATTTCAGTCATAGATGATCCCACACTACTCGGTCCCAAACTTGGGACATGAAAATTTTGGGAGTGACACATATTTCTTGCAATACCTTCTCTCAAAGGTATTTCTTTGAATGAAGGTTCTTCACTCAAAGGTCTTTACACAAAAACCTTCGATCGAAGGTTGTCTTCATTTGAAGGTTCTTGTTAATTTAAAAAACTATAAAATAAGACCTTCAAGGAAAGATTACCTTCGCTCGAATTTATTATTTTTTCTATTTTTAAATTTATATGAACTGACATAGGTGTCGGTTGATTTTAGTGGAAGTGAATGATTGCTACAAGGTTTGGAGAAGCCGCCATTGACAACCACCAATGATGAATTTGAATAAAGGGAGCATAGGTAGGTTCAAGCGAAGACCCTACAAGTAGGTACACCATGATTCCTCCTACATAGTTTTCACTAAATAAGTGAAATGTTAACTATTAATTTAACCATAAACCTAAATGCATAGTTCCATGTTTTTTATGGTAAAAATTGTAATATACAAGTATCGTGTTTTTAGAAATGAAGCCAATCCAATATTATAGTGTATCATCCGAAATATAATATACTATCTATTAATTAAAATTAATGGCGTAAAAATATTGCTTAGGCCTATACAATGGGACTCATTCACCAATAGTGGTGAATCAGTCCACTTCTAGTTTTTTGGAAATTCTGAAGTGGATTATGTGCCTCTCAGTCTGCTCTTTTGTTCCTAACTCATATATGGGTACGAAACTGCAAGATTCAACCTATACACCTTCTCCAAGCTTCTCCTAGGACTTAGTGACAATTTTGGCAACTTTTAGGGACTTGAGAACTTTTCTCCAACTTGTCTTCTTGGAAAATCTGCAACCTAGCCCTACAAATCACACACAAGAAGAGGGAAAAATGTTGTGGGGGTTAGTGAGTAGGGTTTTCCTTGGTCAAACCCCTTGTTGGTAATTAAACCTTGAAATAGAATGAAATATGGAAAGATAATGATGAATGAATAAAAGACAATGTTACAACTCACCAAACCCTTGCAATAAGATGGTGCAATCATGTAAGTGATGGCTCCAGTGGATGTAGACTTGAACTTTATCTTGATGTTGATAGATCTTGAATACAATTCTTATAAATCCTACACCACAAATGCTATCTCTAAAACAACATGATGCAAACAATCTTTGGCATGATGAAAGACACTTGAAAATGCTCTCGAATGCTTGATAATCTACCCTTGAAATTCCTTGAATGCTCTTGTGAATGCTCAAATGCTCTTGTACACTATATGCATGAATACTTGAATGCTAGTTATGAAAATAAGAGAAAGAACCTTGTATGTATACTCAATTATGCAATAATTCCCAAAATTACAAAACTTCAGGCCGACCTTAGATCTTGGAGAGTAAAAATCCATGAGAAACTTGAATTAAATTTAAATTTTGAGCTAAAGGGGACTCATTCACCACCCTAGGCGAATGGGTCCCTCCTAAGGGGACTCATTCACCCATAATGGCGAATGAGTCCTACCTTAGGAAATTAAGGTGGGTCCTGGGATTTAAATGTTTTAAATGACATTTGTCAAGATTATTCTAAAAAATACACATAAATAAGGCCTATGGATGCAAAATGGGGCCAATTAAAGCATAAGAAATCCCAATTATTAATGACAAGCCTAGAGGAATGTGAAAGTGTGTTATAACACTTTACAACACTCTACATAAGACAAGGATAAGATTGATTTAAGATGATTTA
Source organism: Sequoia sempervirens (assembly GCA_007258455.2). Taxonomy (NCBI): domain Eukaryota; kingdom Viridiplantae; phylum Streptophyta; class Pinopsida; order Cupressales; family Cupressaceae; genus Sequoia; species Sequoia sempervirens. The sequence goes on from VDFB02000002.1 coordinate 7,162,218, forward strand.
ATTATATTTATTATGCTTAGTTAATTGATAAAATCCTAGAAAAGTGTGAAAGTGTGTTACAACACTTCACAACACTTTTGCAAGCCACCATTAAAATCTATTAGTTCATTAGGGCCCAAGACCTAATGTGAATGTGTTATCCACATTACAACACTAAATCAAGGAAACATTAAGCCAAAATCCACAAGGAGGACCCAAACGAGTGTGAAAAATCTGAAGGACCCTTTTTTTGACACTACATTTAGCCCCCACTTTAGTGAGAGGATGAACCTACTTCAAACTTACTCTAAAGTAGACAAACACACACCAAGAGGGGTTCCAATGAACCAATGATAGCAAGATGAGACAAAAACAATCAAGAGGGGTGATCAAGCCTCCACGATCATGATGCAAGTCAAACATCAAACTCCAAACAATCATGTGAATATTGCAGCCCCATCAAGAAAATTCATGTAGCTCTAAAACTGCACTGAAAAACTCATGACAAACCCTCTTTTGAAGTTTATTCTGAACCATCTATTGAATGCCTTTTCTACTGAAAACCTGGATATTGAAAACCCCCATATTCATCTACAAGAATTATGAAATAAGATAATAATCTTTATCCCAAAAATATCCCCTCAACTTCATAGTTGAAACTAAAAAAAACCCATAAAATTCCACATTGTAAAAAAAGTTGATGCAACCCAAACAATTCAAACAAGATTATTTTTTCTCAAAATCATGAACTGAGAATTAGATAAACACATTCTAAATGTTAACCAACATATGTAATTCCAAGAAATTTAAATGAACAAATCTGATTTTTCATTCCAAGCTTCCACAGTTTGCAACAACAAGCTACAAAGAGCAAACTAATCATAGCCAAAACTTTGCAACAGGCATGAATGACCTCACAACCACTTCAAATCAGCTCCAAAACTCCACAATCAAATATATGCATCAAAAAATACAACTCCCAATCTCTAATACTTCATTTTTGGATGTGGTTTCTTTGATTTTTCACCTCATTTATCTATCATTTTATTCATTATGATTTCCTTTTCTTTTCTCAATCTTGGGCATTACAACTGTCTTCCAAAATCTGCTACATTCCATAATTTACTCTACTTTTTTGGGTATTGGATTCACCCCTCTTCCTCCCCTCTTTGAATTTCCTACAGGAAAAATTCAAATTGTTTGCTAAAAATTGTCTTTTGCTGGTATCCGGACATAATAACTCGGCCAAAATAACCCTGGACACAATAACCCCATCATAATAACCCAAGGAAAAAATAACCCAGGGTCATAATAACCCATTGACAGAATAACTCGTGGTCAAAATAACCCATGGATAGAATAACCCGTGGTAATTTATAAATTTTGTTTTCCTTTCTCTATATTCTTACGGGGATATTTTTTCCATGGGTTATTCTGACTATGGGTTATTTTGGATTGGGTTATTATGACCCTAGGTTATTTTGTCCTTCGGTTATTGTGTTTTTTTAATTCTATCCAAGGTTATTATAGTTGGGTTATTATGTCCTACAATCTCTTTTATTGTCTCACTCCACTACCTCCACTTCCCAACATCTAGATTCCTCCACCATCAATTAATAATCAATTTTAAAATACAAATCTGAGTTATAAATTAAAATAAATATCCACTCACATGCCTAGGTGTTGTATTTCTTATCCTCCAATTTGGTGAGGAAAAATTCAATTTTTAAGCCTCTACACACATGAAAATTAAGCCTTTGGTGCCACATATCCAATAGTATAAGAATTTGATTTTAAATATGCTCGAAATGTGTGAAAAGTGCTCTGAAATCATTCCTAAAATATCAAAAATCAAACACAACCAAAAATGAGAAATTAAAGACAACACACTTTTTTTTTGGTGTGCAGGATTGTCCATGCACTCGGATGAACCTCCATCAAATAAAAATCCCATGGAAAACCAACACAAGCACAAAGGAACACACATGAAAATGATATAAAGAACAATGACAAGGCCAATCATACATTTCCAAAGATGAAAAAGAGAAAAAAGAAGAAGAGAAAGAGTCAGATTGAGCTTCAATCATTTTTCCATCCCGGTGTGGATCAGATCTAGGTTGTTTATCTAGAAAACACATACTCACTTTGAGGTGACAGAACTCCTGGCAGTCCGCCAGGTGAGAAGTCCTAAAAGGTGAGAAACATACACTCATGGCTGGTATGCACTCACACACATGCAAGTAGATATGGGGAAAGTCATGCCTCGGATTGGGCTTCCCGCTCAACCATACCAAAGTTATACCTCTTGATAACTTTAATAAGGCAACACAAAAGAAAATGACTTTTCAAGCTTCATGAGACAAGCAAAACTTTGTATGCTTGGAGATCATGAACAAATGCGATGACACTATAGGCATGCAAGTTGTGCTATGCAAGGTGGCCATATAACAACAGATGCAAAATGCAATATAGAAAATGTTTAAAGGAGTCTTGCTTAGTTCATACGAGGTCTTTAACTTAGGGAACATTGTGTCTAATGTCTCCAAGAGAGGACCAATCAAAGAATAGAAAATTCACAACTTAGGGGATGTACTGTGTCGCATCAAGCCACTAAGAGGAATCTAATATACTAAGAGAGATCATGCTCATCAAGGAAACTACACCCAATGTCATCCACAAAGTGACAAATGCATTATATGAAGTAAGAAGGTTGCACTAAGAACCAAGAAAAAGGAAAATGCAAAAGAATAATGCCAATGTATGACCCTACTTTAAAGAAATTGCAACACACCCTACTGTGAGCAATTAATTTAAAGTAGAAAATAATAAATGCAAACAAGAGAGCAGGCATGAGATCCAACTTAGAAATCCCTATGCCAAGTCATATGTTTCCGAGTAAAGCTACATCATGTAAAAGAAAAGAAAAAAGGAAAGAAAGGGGTTGCACCCAAAATGCAAAGACCGAACACATAAGGAATCTATGGATTTGGGGTCAGTATGTTCTTTTCTGCAATAATTATAGGAGACCTCAAAACTGTCATCAACCCCCAAATATACATAGAACTAGAAGAATGACACAAAGAGAGAAAAAAAAAAGTAAAACCTTTTGGGTCAACATGGAAGAGACATAGGGTGTCTCGACACCTTGCATCATCCCCAAAAGGAAAAAACAAGACAAAGGAAAAGATTTTGGGTCAACATGAAGGATACATGAATGTCTTGATGCCTTGTGTCATCCACAAAAGAAAAATAGAAGAAAAATGATAAAGATGTGTTGGACTCAAGGAACACTGAGAGGGGCGGGGGTGAATTAGTGTTCATCAATATTTAAATTACAATTCAGATCTTAAACCATTTACAACATTTCAACAAAAGTAAAGATGCGAGCACATGAAGGAAACAATCAAAACACAATAACACCAATATTTTTACATGGAAATCTTGTTAGGCGAAAAACCACGGTGGAGGTTAATCCACAATTTATACTCTGTTAAAAGTATGAAGAAAAAGGGGAATGCACATGTATTCAGGCACACTGCCTAGAGCTCACTGCTCAAAATCTGGAAGGCTCACTGACTTACAATATATTTGGAATACAATAAAAAGTTGAACTGGTAAAGTAGCATCTACAAATGCCTAGTTTCAGTTCTGGTGAGACCGATAGATCAGATTTTGGACCTTCTATCCGATTATGCACTTCGCTCTGCTTTCCCTTAATTCACTTCACAACAATCCTCTTCTGCACAAGTAAAATTCGCTCAACTAATCTTCTGATGTTTGCACACACATCAACACATATTGAACACACATATCTACACTTCAAAATGAATTAACCAATCTCATATATATATCTACTACCAAGAATTTAGTCGCTTCATGTTGGCTTCAGCAAAATAAAAATATTTTCCAATAGTCGGCTCAATCCACATTTAATATTTAATGCGTACCCATCAAATTCGGCTAATTCTATGTTGTGGTCCCAAATCAAAATGCTCGAACATAGAAAAATTTAAAAAATTACTCCTTATACATCTATGACATGCTACATAAATCAAGTCGGCCTTCATGAACAAATAAATAGAAAATCATCCTTTCGGATCTCCTAACTTGTACACCGATTAATGCGACATTACAAAACTTAACAATAAGATAATATAGATACTTAACAACCTTCCCCGAGATCGACAACTCAAAATGATAATCTGGTGAAGCATACAGATCGACATACTAACCAGATACCCTGTTTTTCATTCTCTCTTTTGGTAATACTCTGTTCTTTAGACTGCCTGTCAGTATGAACAAATCCTGATATGCAGACCAAAATAATGACTTGGTTTCCATCAATGACAAAACTAGAAGCCATATTCCAACAATCTCCCCCTTTGGCATTGATGGCAACACTTAGTGAAAAATGACTAAGTGTCGGAACCAATATGATTACGTTGCCATAATTCAAAATTTCAAAACACAACTCTCCCTTAGAATGATAAGGCATTTTTCACTGCTCTCTCTCTCTCCCTTAGAATGATAAGGCATTTTTTACTACTCTCTCTCTCCTTTAGAATGATAAGGAATTTTTCGCTACTCTCTCTCGCCCTTTGACATCAATGAAAAACATATTTTGGATCTCCCCCCTTGCTAATTCAAAATTGGATCAAAATTTTAAGAAATACAACTGAGCTGCTCGAGTCAAAAAATTATCTTGTACTTATCTTTCATTTTTGAAAGAAATTTCCTCCAAGCTTCTACTAAAATCCCAATGATTAATATCAAGCTATTATTCTCATATGTCTGGTTGATAATCTGGATGAGAGATTCCAGAATTGTGATTTTCTTTTCTAATTTCTCTCCTTTCCTCAGAACCTCAATTAACTACTCCATTCTACATTCAGTTAAATCCTTCACTTTCCAAAAGGTTTCCACAAGGTTGTTTCTAGTGAAATGAACTTTTGTATGCTCATACTGCAATTCTTGAATCCTTTTCTTGACTACACCATCTTGATCCTGAAACATGTTATAATCCTGACCAATCTTGTTCAGCTCAGTTTCAGTCTTCTCCAGCTTATCTTTGTATCTTCCAACTGCATGAGGCCAATGAAGACAATAGTTGTAGATGTTATTTGTTGTATTTATGCATTTTCTCAACACATTCATTTTCCTTTTTAGTTTGGTAAGAGATATCCTGAACTACTCCTTCAGATGTAGAATTATTTCTTCCTCTTTCCTGTCCTGGGACTCAAAGACCATGACTTCCTTAATGCATTCAATCATCTCTTCGGGAAAATCATTCTACAAACTCTCCAATCCAATGTTATTGTGCACAAAATAAGTACTTCGTCTTCTCTTGATCAGATCTTGCTCATATGAGGGTCTATCAAACCATATGTCAACAATTTTCTGCATCCCATCTTTCTCCTGAACAAGCTACATTATCTTTACTTTGGATAAAACACCTTCTTCTTCGCTTCCTTCTACCATTGTTACATCTGGTTCAACTAATTCTGGTTCTTCCATTGGAGTGTACTCATCAGATTCCCGATCTGGTATGTCCACAATCTCTTGGTCTTTACCTTTTCTTTCAATTTTTAGAGTCTTGTGTGCCAGAGGAGTGTAATCAACACTCTCTTGTGCTCTTTTCTTCTTCCTCTCCATCTCACCGGAAGAGTATCCAACTTCAAATGCTCTTACTGGAATGGAAATGCAAATTGCTCCAAACTTCCCTAGCAATTCTTTAAAGAAATTTGCATACTCTTGCTTACAATTTTCCAAAGTATTAGAATGTTCAAAAATTTGTTTACAAACCAGTTCATTCTCTTTCCATACAACATTATTGATATGTGGCAAGAAATTCAGAAAATACATCACAAGACATATGACCAAGGTACCAAACCTGAAGGGGTAATCTGCCTCCTTTGTTAGGTGCACATTTTCGATCAATTGATCTTTTAGCAATTTGCACAGGTCAAAATCTTGATCCTCCATTATCATTTTATGAGAGATGTAAACTACACCTGTCGAAGTTGTGCCTTCGCTATTTTTGAAAAATATTTTGTATGAGATTCCATGTGCAATGTACCTTGTTATCGGATCTTTGGTTGTCAAAATTATAAAAGCCCTTTGATTTGCAGTTACTTCGGTTAGGGTTTCAACTTCTTTGTTCCAAATTGACTTCTTTTTTGGTATATCCCCAACATTTCATAATCCAATTAGATTCCTAATCACCTCTTTCGAAATGAGATAGGTTTTATCCAGAGTTAGAATGTCATCATTCAATCTGCTCAATATAAACCTAACAACTTTCACGTTATCAAAATAGGGAAATTCACTCCAAATGTCCAAAAAAATTTGTTTCACACCGTCAAGCCATTTCAATTCATTGGTCGGAAACATATTTCTCACATAACCTAACCTTCTCACTGCTATATTCATCTAAATTTACCATTCCTTTGATTTGCTCCATTTTCCTTTTCGTACCAAACAAGTTTCTACCGAGCAACAAATTAAGTGAGAATTCTACAAGCAACTGAAATACCTGATGAATTCACCACCGAATTGACTTTACTCCTTCAAAATTCTTCTGTAGACGCTCCCCTTCTATTCTTCTTCAATGCAAGGTGACAAATGAGGGTTCCAAATACCCTTTTATAACTCATACACCTAACCTTTTTACCACATTAAATGTTTTTCCCTAGGTGTTTCGGATACCCTATTTTCTCAAATAACAAAAGAAGGATTCAACTGCAGACCTTTTACTTCTCAAATTTTTGCACAAGTGATCACTGATACATTTGAAAAATATTAGCACAACTACTGACAATTTCCTGCATTCTGGTGCCAAATACTAAGAGGGGGATAAAGGATTTTCTTGAAAAACTCCCCCTAGGCCAATGGCCTAAGATCAATTTCTAGAGGAATTACCAGAACTAGATTCTGGTGCATGCTTATTTCCTTCATCAGACTCACTCTTCCTTACCCAAGTTTTCTTCATCTAATCTCTTATTTCTTCCACAATCACTTTCCCTTTTCCTTTATATACCAAACCTCTTCTATCCATGTTTTTGTTCCTGTAGAATCTTGCAATGTGACCAAATATGTTGCAATTGTAACACAATATTTATTTGTCTAGAACATTCATTCCATTGACTTCCTCTTGATCTGCATTGATTAGCAATATGCCCAAATATTCCACAGGTTTAGCATTTAACATTCCTTACACTGATAGACATACTTCTGCATTCAATTGAATTATGACCAAAATTATTACAACTAAAACACTGATCGGGAAAGGATGGACTGCTTGAATTTATGTTACTTCTACACTAAGAAGCAATATGACCAAATTTATTACAAGCATGGAAGTGACCATTAAAATTTTGAGCATTGGGTTGTCTTACTGGATACCTTTTTCCTTTATTCATCTGATTTCTTTGTCTAGAATCCTTATGTTCAGATCCAGAGCTTTCTCCCTTCTCATATCCAAGACCTCACTTGTCATTTTCATCCTTCTGTCCTTTAGTTAGCTCATCAAGCTTAGCATAATTGATCCTAAATTTCTCCTTGTATTCATTTGGAGTAGTGAGTTCATCTCTGAGAATAACTATCTGTCTTGCAAGCTCTTCTTCATTATTTCTAGATTGTTGTAGTTCAATCTCTAGCTAAATGAATCCACTATTAACTTTGTTGCATTCTTTAGATCTTTCTTTTAAGGATTGGGCCAGATTCTCCTTAGTTAGCTTCATCACCATAGATTCCATCTCAAGCTTTAGAGTAGCATTGTCTATAGCAAGATTTTCACATTCTTCAGTTATTTCTTTTAGGGTTTGATTTAGGTGAACATCTTCCAAGCATTTAATGTCTTTCTGCTTTAGCTGATCACATAGTTCCTTCCTCTTTTCTCTTGAATCATTGATTTTATCCTTCAATGATTGAATGAATTTTTCAGCATCCTCAAGATTTTCTTTTAATTCTAGGACTTTTGCTTTAGACTAATCAAGATCATCATGTGCCACAAAATGTTGTTATTGAAGACCACCAGAGTCCTTGCATTCTAATATCCACCTCAAGTTGTTAAACTTTTGTAGAGGAACCTTGCTCTAATACCAATTTTTGGACTCAAGGAACACTGAGAGGGGGGGTGTATCAGTGTTCAACAATATTGAAATTAAAATCCAGATGTTAAACCATTTACAATATTTCAACAAAAGTAAAGATGCAAGCACATGAAGGAAACAATCAAAACACCATAACACTAAGATTTTTATGTGGAAACCCTGTTAGGTGAAAAACCATGGTGGAGGTTAATCGACAATTTATACTCTTTTAAAAGTATGAAGAAAAAGGGGAATGCACATGTATTTAGGCTCACTGCTCAAAATCAGGAAGGCTCACCACCTTACAATATATTTGGATTACAACAAAAAGTTGAACTGAGAAAGTAGCATCTACAAATTCCTGGTTTTAGTTCTGGTGAGGCTCATAGATCAGATTCTGGACCTTCTATCTAATTTTGCACTTCGCTTTTTTCTTCCTTAATTCGCTTCACAACAATCCTCTTTTGCACAAGCAAAATTCACTCAACTAATCTTCTGATGTTCGTACACACATCAACACATATCGAACACACACGTCTGCACTTCAAAATGAATTAGCCAATCTGATATATATAATCGCTACCAAGAATTTAGTCACTTCATGTCAGCTTCAGCAAAATAAAAATATTTTCCAATAGTCGGCTCAATCCACATTTAATATAATTTGATTTGCGTACCCATCAAATTCAGATAATGCTATGTTGTGGCCCCAAATCAAAATTCTTGAGCACATAAACATTTAAAGAATTACTCCTTATACATCCGCGACACGCTACATACATCAAGTTAGCCTTCATGAACAAATAAACAAAAAATCATCCTGTCGTATCTCCTAACTTGTACACCAATTAATGCGACATCACAAAACTTAACAATAAGATAATATAGATACTTAACAACCTTCTCCAAGATCCACAACTCAAAATGATAATTTGGTGAAGCATACAGATCAACATACTAACTGGATACCCTGCTCCTCATTCTCTCTTTTGGTAATACTCTATTCTTTACACTGCTTTCTGGTATGAACAAATCCTCATCTGCGGACCGAAATAATGACTTAGGTTGTCATCAATAACAACACTAGAAACCATATGCCAACAAGATTAAATGAAAAGGAAAAGACAAAGAAATCCTTTTGGGTCAACATAAAAGAGACGTGAATGTCTCAATGCCTTGCATCATCCACAAAAGGAAAACACAAGAAAATGATAAAGGAAAAAGTGAAAGCAATGCACAACATAGAGAAGAATGCAGGTACAAATACAAGAATTTCACAAAGAGAGAGAGAACATCAAATAGAAAATCACAGGGGGTCACATTATGCACATGAAATCGCACAAATGAAAAAGAGAAAAAGAAAAAGAAAATGTAAAAGACTAGTAAGGAAAATGTGATTCTACCGATGAGAAAGTCATCTACCTCCCAATCATCTTCTATGTAAGTGGAAGGTGGACAACACAACTAAGGGACAATGACAAATGCATTACTAGGAAAAGCCTATCAATTGCTTGCTCCCACTGAGTGTGAGGAAAGAGTGAGCCAAGGTGGGTGATGGGAAAGGTCATGTAATAGTGAGAATAGAATATTCTACAACTATTACATGACAAGGGTGAAGCTATATGAAGCTAGGCAACCACACAATGGAAATAATTGCCATCAAAGTGAAAGTTTTTCAATATTAACTAGAATGTGTGACATTCATCAATACTGTGTCTGAGAACATGATGGTATGCACAATGTGGAACTTTTTCATCTTTAGGATATAGCACTAGGGTATGTGCAGGATCATGATTGGCCAAAAAGTGGTGATATGATGGGTATGTGTAGGGTGTGGCTGACGACTATTTTCTTACCCAAAATTGATGAAATGAAAATGGTTTTTAAAGGAGATTCTCAATTTTCTACCAATATAAATTATGCTTTACTTTGAATTTAATAAATAATTAATATTCATTTTCTATTTGAATTACGACTAAAGTCCTGATTGATAGGCTGATTGAAAAACATCTATAGCTTTCAAACGGTATCACATTTTTTGAATCTGAAACATGTGTCACATTTTATGCTTCGCATACTATAGGAATAAAAAAAAAATGAATTTAATTATTTAAGTAGAAAAAAATTACAAAAAAATATGCATCACATTGAGACATGAGTCCTCTACTTATATCTAAAATCTTATAAAAAAATATTATCATTTTATTGTGGTTAGGTGGTCATACAAACACCTACTTCTTATTTTTTCCCTAAAATTTAAGTACTGCATTGAAATTTCAAATTTTCACCAAATAGATTTTTTTTAAATAAACCTAGTAGTTTAGAAACTACATTCAATTTGCTACAGTTTCTATTCTTACATATTTTTGAAATAATATAGATAACTTATTCAAATTTTTACGTCAAGTTGCCTAACTCTAATTTTTTTGAATTTCCATCGCCACTTAAGGGCCTATTTTTCCTTGATGATCCTGCACATACCCACCAACCTATTCATAGGTGGTAGTGTGATTATTTATTTTTTTAAAGTATTTTTAATTTCCTTTCACTTTCGGGTGGTGGACAAGGAGATTTTAGTTTCTCCAGCTTGTAAGGTCTTTTGCATTTGCTAAATTCACCCTTTTCTTTAGTTGAATAGAAGGAGGAGGACCCAAGGGGATCCTGTCATCCCTGTCCTTGCTATTAGTCAAGGGTTTCTCTCTAGGAAGAAGGACATTCAAATCGAGATGGGAATCAAAGATCACCATACCATCATCTCGAAGCCTTAGATATTCTCTAGGAGGCCTTCTGTTATGAGGGGGATCTTGACAGCCTATCCCCTTTGTGTTTTCATCAATTGGTATCTGTTCTAGGAGTTGATGAATTTCATGTTCACTGGTTGTGTCACATCCTTGTTTACTCGAGATTGTGAAGCCTTTTCCATATGTTTTTTCAAGGTTGATAGGAGTGTTTGTTACTTTGTTATCATAAAATGGTTGAGTGTTTGCTTGTCTAGAGGAACTAGGTTCACCTTTTGTAGCGAACTTAGGTTCAAATTTTGTTTCAGGATGTAAGTAACAAATGTCTCAAGAGGCGGTATTGTAGGAAGATCTTTTCATTTCATGGATGGGTAGAAGGATGCATTAGCTTCAAGGTTGTCAAGAAAATCATTTAGGAACCTATTCATGTTGTCGTAATCTTCTCCAATGATGTCAACATCACGAGGAGGAAATGCATTAGGAGTTGAAGGAGCATGAGTAAATTCAATGTCATTAGGATCATTTCCAAACCCACAACTTGACACATCCACTAAGGATTTTAATGACATCCAAAGCTTATTAAAGCACATATCCATGATGAAGATTTTAGATTCCAAACTATGCAACAATGTTGTAAATGCAATTTTGATTTTAAGAAATGCACAAGATGAATGAAATTAGACTAAATGCTATGAATTGAATAAAACATAAAGTCTATAGAAAAAAATAGAAAGATAACCACATAAAACAAAAACTCAGAAAATGAAGATTGAATGCCATAAAATGGAGTGAAAATTATGCAAAGGGAATGATTCACCCTAAGTGGCGAATGAGTCCAGGGACTAAATTTTTAAAAAAATTTCAAAAAATTTAAATTAGATTTTATGCTTTTTATGTTTTCTAATGCAAATATGAGATGCAAATGCAGAATTTTATTGCTTTTAAGTGAAATTGAGTGCAATAATGCAAAATTTGAAACCTTAGAATACAAATTAACTAATGTAAAGCCTAATGCAATGCTAATGCAAGCTAAATTTATGATGAAAATTCACTCCAAATAAAAATTATAATGATCTATATGCAGGTTCACCAAAATGAAATGTGGAAAAATGTGGTACTTTCTTTCGCTTCTAGGGTTTTGGACCTAAAAGGAGAAAGACCAATTTTTCAACCTTTCACTCAAGAACAAACCCTTGAGATTTCAATGCAAAGGAGATTGAAATTTGACAAAGGGAAGGTTCAATGGATTGCATGATATCTAATGAGGGGTTCACATCAAGTGTAAACTTGGAAAAGAAAATGTTTGAAAACACAGTGTGATATGCAAAAAGGCCTAAAAATGCAAGCAAAATGTAACAAAAAACTATGAAACTAGAAATGTGCACCTGGGAAACTAAATAAGGCAAGATGGAGCTCTTGAATCTTGAAAAATCTGATGTTGAAGCTAACTGGGACTCATACACCGGTCTGGGCGAATCATTCTAGTTTTAGGTAAACTGTGCTAGAACAGGTTTAAGACAAATGGGTACTTAGATCTACAAAAATCCTGCTCAGGCCTATACAATGGGACTCATTCGCCAATAGTGGTGAATCATTCCACTTCTGGTTTTCTAGAAATTCTAAAGTGGATTTTGTGCCTCTCGGTCTGCTCTTCTATTCTCGACTCAGATCTGGGTCTGAAACTGCAAGATTCGGCCTATAGACCTTCTCGAAGCTTCTCCTAGGACTTAGTGACAATTTTGGAAACTTTTAGGGACTTGAAAATTTTTCTCCAACTTCTCTTCTTGGAAAATCTGCAACCTAGCCTTGCAAATCAAACACAAGAAGAGGAAAAAATGTTGTGGGGGTTAGTGATTAGGGGTTTGCCTTGGTCAAACCCCTTGTTGGTAATTAAACCTTGAAATAGAATGAAATATCGAAAGAGAATGATGAATGGACAAAATAAAATGTTACAACTCACCAAACCCTTGCAATAAGATGGTTCAATCATGTAGGTGATGGCTCCAATGGATGTAGACTTGAACTCTAGCTTGATGTTGATAGATCTTGAATGCAATGCTTACAAATCCTACACCACAATTTTTATCTCTAAAACAACATGATGCAAACAATATTTGGCATGATGAAAGACACTTGAAAATGCTCTCGAATGCTTAATAATCTGCCCTTGAAATGCCTTGAATGCTCTTGTGAATGCTCAAATGCTCTTGTAAACTATATGCATGAATACTTGAATGCTAGGTATGAAAGTGAGAGAAAGACCCTTGTATTTATACTCAATTATGCAATAATTCCCAAAATTACAACACTTCAGGCTGACCTTAGATCTTGGAGAATATAAACCTGCCAAAAATTTGAATTAAATTTGAATTTTGAGCTAAAGGGGACTCATTCGCCACCTTGGATGAATGGGTCCCACCTAAGGGGACTCATTCACCCATAACAGCGAATGATTCCTACCTTAGGAAATTAAGGTGGGTTTCGGGATTTAAATGTTTTAAATGACATTTGTCAGGATTATTCTTAAAAATACACATAAATAAGGCATGTGGATGCAAAATGGGGCCAATTAAAGCATAGGAAAGCCCAATTATTAATGACAAGCCTAGAGGAATGTGAAAGTGTATTACAACACTTTACAACACTCTAGATAAGGCAAGGATAATATTGATTTAAGATTAAGTTGTATTTATTATGCTTAGTTAATTGATAAAATCCTAGAAAAGTGTGAAAGTGTGCTACAACACTTCACAACACTTTTGCAAGGCACCATTAAAATCTATTAGTTCACAAGGGCCCAAGACCTAATGTGAATGTGTTATCCACATTACAACACTAAATCAAGGCAACATTAAGCCAAAATCCACAAGGAGGACCGAAATGAGTGTGAAAAAGCCGAAGGACCCTTTTTTCACAATAATCATCAAATCACAATAGTTTCAATCATGACTATAGTCTAGGTACCAATACACCTCAAGGCCCAATTATAAAGTTCAATTCACATTGGAGCTGAAAAATTTATTCCAAAATTTAATCTAAATGCTTTATATAATATCATCAATGTGATAACTATGGTGGCACTCTTGAGGTTTATTTTATTTCAATTCACCTACCAACTCATTAGGAACCTACATAAAAGTGAGCACACTGTATCAAATTTGCGAAGATGAAAATTCATTCAATTCAAAATCCGACTAAATCTTGGCTAATTTGATAGCATTAATGATTATAATCTATATATACATAGTTATGACATATCAATCAATCATGTAATTGAATAATTATATAGATAGGTAGATAGAAGATAAAATCAATACATGTATCTCAAGGGTATGTCATGCATAGAATAAAATATTGAATAAAATTATACTTAATTTTTTATTTATGTATCTCCATATTCTTACACTATTTCATCTCACTTAAGCTTCCAAATATGCCTTAAACATCATCTAGATTCTAATATAAATAATTGGCTATTATGTTTTATACTATTGGTATCTAAATAGTTTATCCTCATCTTGCATATCTTATCAAATGTAGTTAGACTATCTAGGCCTTGAAAAGAATTCATGAGAGCCATTAGATTGTCCAGTAGCTTGATTTTAGGGTGACCAAGCCAATGTAGGAGGAAAAACATGGGTATGTGCAGGATCATGATGGGCCAAAAAGTGGCAATATTTAAGTGATATGATGGCCCATGTGGCTGACGACCCTTTTTTTACCCAAAATTGATGAAACAAAAAGGGTTTTTAAAGGAGATTCTCAGCTTTCCACCAATATAAATTATGCTTTACTTTGAATTTAATAAATAATTATGATTCATTTTTTATTTTAATTACGACTAAAGTCTTGATTGATAGGCTTATTGAAAAAAATCTATAGCTTTCAAACGGTATCACATTTTTTGAATCTGAAACATACATCACATTCTATGCTTCGTATACTATAGGATTAAAAAAAGAAAACTGAATTTCATGAAGTTTTGACCAAGTTAAGGTGGTTAGACATATGAGTTTTTTATATTTTTTAAAATTTGTAATAAAAAGTTCATAATTAATTATTTACTTGGAAAAAAATTACAAAAAAATATGCATCACATTTAGACATGAGTCCTCTACTTATATCTAAAATATTATAAAAAAATATTATCATTTTATTGTGGTTAGGGTGGTCAGACAGACACCTACTTATTTTTTCCCTGAAATTTATGTACTACTGCATTGAAATTTCAAATTTTCACCAAATAGATTTTTTTTTTTAAAAACTTAGTAGTTTAGAAACTACATTCAATTTTCTATAGATTCTATTCTTACATATTTTTGAAATAATATAGATAACTTATTCGAATTTTTACGTCAAGTTGCCTAACTCTAATTTTTTTGAATTTTTTGCCACTGAAGGGCCTGTTTTTTCCATGATGATCCTGTAGATACCCACATATAATAATTTAGAGTTAAATTAAAGAAGTACTTGTGAAATATAAAAATGGTCCCATTTAACTAATTTTCACAAGTTATCAAAGAGGTAGTTATATCAACCTCATCATCAAGTAGAGATCTTAGTGCAAATCAAGATTTTGAAGTTAATATAAGAATTATTTTATTTTAGGGTGAGATCAATACTGAATTTTTACATATAAATAGTTAGATTAGTTAGACTCTTGCATTCCATGACTAACTTATCTAATGAAAATAAGATTAAGATCACTCTCTTATTAATTTATTCACCTATAATGAAGTGTTGGAAATCCAATTAAATATGTTTATGTTGACCTCTACATTGAGCAACCATAATTGAGACAAGTGATAAACCATTCGATCTAGGCCTAAAATAATACCTTGCATAAATCTATGCAAAGTTAGGATCATTTAAATTAGAGTAACATTGATCATTTCTCAAGTAGGTTACCACAATAACCTTTAACCAACCATCAAATTTCAGCTAAAATTAAACAACATTAAGATGATGAGAGAACCTATTTTTATGGGTAAAATATTATGGTGGAGATCAAGTAGAGGGTAAAGTAGCACACAATTAACATGCTAAAGAAAATATTCCCTTTTGACAAGAAAAATACATCCATGATATGTAAGTTGTCCAATACAAACAAGGTACTCATACCAATGTGTGTCTCCTCTCACCACAAGGAGAAATATGCCAATAGTCCTACTAGTTGAAATTAATTACACCAATAATATAGTAACAATGAATATCTGGTGTATGGTTTAATATTCACAAAAATGGGAAATAAGTTGCAAATATATAGAGAATACAAATTGATAACCAAGCAAGTTATATATTAATGGGTTTGGCTGATAATTCACTAATAAAAGAATACAAACACCATGTTGTTGGATATCAAGGTGAAACTTGTAGCAATATAAACTTAATAATATGAATGCAAATATAAAATTATATATTTAAGATTACCAATTATGTAATTATATGTGATTAACATATCCAAGAATAAAAGAAAAACAACAATACCACAAGTTGAGAACCACAAATGACACAAGATATACATGGAGAAACCATTGCAGGAAAAAAATCCACACCCAAAGAGATGCAACACTTTTCTTAATCTTCAAATGAAGTATACATCAATACAACACTCCTCTCTAAATTTCTACAACACTTTGTTACTCTATCAACTTGCAAACAAACTTATGAAACCACCATCTCAAAGCTCCAATATATTGAGATTTATGGGTGAGAATACCACTTGTGGTATCCCAATATAACAAGTAAAACCGCCTGGAAAATCCCATGCCACTCTTAGTGGACAACCCATAAACATAGTAAAAAATATTAACTGATCACATGGCCTTCATAAGGGCACCTAACTACCAATTGTGGCATGGTGTGATGGTTAAGTTGTTGTGTTGTTATTCTTACCATCAAGGTTCAAACCCCATTGGGGTGTAATTGTTGAGAATTTATATTGGGGATGAGGTCCCCTATTTGTGACCTCACCAGTTCATAGCTCCAATTTTAAAAGCATTTACCTCTCTTAATAAAAAATGTGGGCACCTAATCCATAGACAATCACAATTGGTAAAATTAGAGTGCTCCAAATTACTCTTCAATGGATCCGATGGCTCATACCCAAAACATCCAAACTTGGGCATCCAACCCAAGATAACTTGCAAAACATGCAAATGAACATGAAAGATCATACATTTTTGGGTTGTATCCACCCACAAAGTGGATTCCTAGATGGAATATTCTCTTAGGATTCTCTATAACCATCATCAAATTTGGTCCACCTCTATGAGGTCAATTACGATTTGTCATAAGAAAATAAATAAATAATATTTTTTCTCTCATGCCTCTAGAACACTTTCCAAAGAACGTGGAGACACATAATACTAACTTAGGATAGAAATTATAATGTCACATATCCTAAAATTCTCCCACTTGACATTATATATTGTAGTTACATCCATGAGATACATAAAATATTATAATCAAGTACAGTGATCAAGGCCCATGGCCTTTTACACCAAGAGAGCTTATTCGTGATCACTGGCTTCATGAGAGAATCTGTAACATTATCCAAAGTATCAACCTTCTCAATCAAGACCTTACCATTCTCAACTATTTCTCACACAAAGTGATACTAAACATCAAAAATATTAGTACGAGCATGATACATAAGATTTTTGGTCAAACATATGAACTTTGACTAACACATCCAATTCTCACTAGATCTTGCAATCAAAACTAATACCTTTAGCAAGTCTCTGTAACCAAACCACCTCCTTAGAGGCATGTATAGTAGCCATATACTCTGCTTTGGTGGTGGAGAATGCAATTGTAGTTATCTTTTACTCATTCAACTTGTAGACACTTAAAATTGTCCTAGCCTACAAACAACATTTCTACACTAATTATTGTCCTATTCCTTATGGTTAAATAATTATCAATTATTCAATTATTATCTAATTTCATATTCTATTATTAATTAAATGATTTTATAGTATTCAATTAATTCATCTTAATTTTATTCCTCCTTGATTAATTAAATGAATTTCATTTATTTAATTATGTCCCTAATTATCCTTATTCTTCTAAATTAATTTAATAAATTATTAATATTTATTTAATTGACCACTATCCCTTTTCTAAATAAAATAATTATTTAAGTATCCATTAATTCCTCAACATTATCCACTCTCCATAAATAAATAAAATTAATTATTTTATTTATTTAATCCATTTTGCACATGCTTTTAATAAATAATTAATTAAATTAATTATTAAACATTATGCATTTCCAAATCATCCTCTAACTGAGACTTACTCTCAGTCCACTAACTAATCAATTTCAGTCCACTTCCACTCACTTCAAGTTCTCTCCTCAATCAATTTAGTTCACTCCCACACAATGTACGTTAACAAATCAGTTCTCTTAACAAAATTATGCAGACAATTAACTAAAATCATGCAAATAGTTGCAACTAGTTAACTGATCAATCAATTCCTCTCATTGATTCTCCATTATCAATCTCTTTAGTTCTTCTTTGAATCTAGGCCATGCATCCAAATTTCCAATTTCTATAAAAGTAACCTTCATTCTCATTTACAAACTAACCACAATCTTTGATATTTTTCTATCATATTCATATTCATTTAAGCTTAGTATAATTATACACACAAAACTTGAGAGCAAAGGAAAATTTGAGAACAATGGAGGTGATTCAATGTTGACATAAGAAGGTATATTACATTTATTCCAATCACTTTATTTCTTATGTTGCTTTACATTCTTCATTGATATATTAGACATGGATTGCTTAAATATAATAGTTTGGTAGTTTTTGTTTATGATTCTTTCTACTTTTCCATAATTTTTGGTCATACAAATAATGAACCTGATGTGAAAGCTAACAATTTTGTAAACAAAATATAAAAATGCAATTATAGGTTCTATTACACATCTATGAGTGTAGAGTGACACATCTATGGCCATTTTTTTATGCATCTATATTCCACAACACATCTATGACATCTTGCAATGCATCTACTTCATATTACACATGCATAGATTTTCATGATACATTAGTGGGATTTAGTGATGTAATTGTTTGAGATTAGGATTTTATTGTTTTTAGCTAAAAATTGTTGTTTTTCTTATTGCACATGACTAACAACTAATTATTTGAAACCCCAACATTACATTTATCATTTCTAGGTTGTTTATTTTCTATGTTTTTGGCAATTTTGGTGTTTGTAAGTGAAATATGGAAAAAGGTAACATGTGTTGTTCAATATGGAATTATTAAAAGGTTGTGATCTAAAGGTTCAAACACACTAACACTTTTCCTAATTTCATTAGAAAGAGAGGAGATCACTAAGGGATAGGATTAAATTGTAACCTTGAGGTGAGTCAACCCTATTTTGGATCTCTTGGGACTCTACTTTCTCATGACCAAAATGACTGATTTATAATATTGGGAGATAATTTAAAGTGCATTAATAAACTAAAATATATGGCATAATACTTGAAGTGTAGAATTCTATGATAATATAAATGGAAACAAAAATTTGCAGGTAGATTTGAGAAGGGTATAATGGTGTGCACTTGTTCCAAAAAAAATATTTTAGGGTTTATAGATGGACCGGTTCGCCCTAAGGCGAATGGGTCCCAATGCAGGGATCCAAAAATACTTTTTATAGTCCTCTGATCCTAGATCTAGCTTATGATTCCTCCAAGCTTTATTTTCAAAAATCAAGAAATAAAACCTATAGGAGAGTTTCTATAGCTTGGACCAACAATGGTGACAACTTTGAAAACTTGGTGAAATTTCTCTTTTGATCCACTTTCATTCCTTCTTCACTTGTAAATCTAAACATACAAAGAGAGAAGTTTTTTTTGGGTGAATGGGGATTTTCCTTAGTCAAACCCCATGTTGGTACTTAAACCTTGATAATGAAATAATGGTACAATGAAGGAATTAATGAATGGAAACTTGCTTGTTACAATTCACCAAACCCTTAATGGCCGCCCATAGAGGAATGAAGTCAAACACATCACTCTAAGGTCTATATCTTGCATGAATTGGATTGATTGATTGATTTGATGCTTAAATGCTTGATTGAATGCTTGAAACCTACATCAGAATGTTAGCTCCAAAACATGAACATGAACACACATGAACTTTAAAATGATGATATGAACTTGATTGATGTTGTAGATGACTGATAAATCTGCTCTTCAATGCTCTTGACAATAATATTTACTAGAGGATTTATATCATCAAGTTTGTTTTTTCTAGTTAGATTTGAATTCATAAAAAAGACTAGTTATTTATAGGTGTTTATCTAATTTCTCAAAAATTAGATTCCAAAAGCCAATAATTGAAACTTGAATTTGAATCATTATAATTTTGCCAAAAATATATTAAAAATGACACCTATAACTTAAAGGGGACCCATTATCCCTTGGTTGAGTGGGTCCTAGGACCTAAGTCTTAGATACTTAATTTCCAAGGTGTTTTAAATAATGTTAGAAATTATTTAATATAGGTTTCCCTTTCAGAAAACATAAGTAATAAGGCTTTGGAATGCATAATTTAGGTAATTAGAATCTCCACCAAAGATTATGTGATCAACATATACAACCACAATCAAAATCTTGTCTTCCTGAACCTTAATGTAGAGATTACTATTTTCAACACCTTTCTTGAATCCTTGCTAGATTAAATTCTTATCCAACCAAGCATACAAAGTTCTAGGAGCTTTCTTGAGACCATACAAAGCATTCTTGAGTATACCTCTTCCTCAAGGTTAGCATTCAAGAAGGTTGACTTGACATCCATCTCATAGAATTTGAAGTTCTTATGAGTAGAAAAAACAATAAATATTCTTATCACCTCCATTCTAGCTACCGAAGAAAAATTCTCCTCAAAACCAATACCTTCAACTTGCTAATAACCCTTACATACCAATCTAGTTTTTTTCCTCACAACTTCACCATCTTCATTCAACTTTTTCTTTTCAAGGTGGGGCTAAAAGCTTTGTAAATGAAACCTCCCCCTGAGATAATAATCTATCTCAATTTGTCTTAAGATCTTGTGCAAATTGCACAAGTTCCTAATCATCCTTCTCATTATGCACTGGTGGCTTCACAAAACCACTTTTTCAAAATTTATCCTTATGTCCAACCATATTACATTTTCAGCACACAATGTTGTGTTCTAGAACAAAGTTATTCCTCTTCATCTTAGTTCTACACTCAGGAGCCTTATGAGCAAAAATTGTTGCATGCATAACAATATCCATGAAATAAAATAACATTATATCTTTGGGGCACAAATGATCTAAATTATCCATGTTATCATCCCTTCTTTGTCTAGATCTACAATAAATATCCTTCTGCCCAAATTTATTACAATAAAAATAGTAACCTTGAAAAAATTGATTGAACCTAGTAGGTGCATGTTATCTAGTAGGTGGAGGACCTCTGAAACTTCTTTTTCTCTAGATAGGAATGAATCCACCTTCTTTCTTGAAATCTTGATCTATCTTTACATCTCTAAAGGCATTCTTCTTACAATCTTCCATGCAATATTTCTCCTTCTTTGTATCAGACTTTCCTTGTGCTTTGAATTTATCATATAAGTTTACAAATGCATTGGTTATAGGAATTCTCTATTGAACACTCAGAATACTGAGAGGGGGTGAATCGACATTCCTAGAAACCATTTAATTAACAACCATCCAAATAACATAGCATACTTAGCAATTAACATAAATGAAAGCATAAACAACCCATAACATATGCAACACATGAACACCAAAAAATTTATGTGGAAAACCCAAGATGGGAAAAACCATAGTGAGGATTAGCTCACAATATAGTATGATTGGTCATAAAATATTACATAAAGGCTCACTACTAGGAGGACTCATTGTCTAAGTGAACTCATTGTTCACAACAAAAAGTAAGATAAGAAGAGTGGCCACACAACCAATATTTGAACTGATACAAAATACATTTGTCATATGCTAAATTTAGTTCCTTAAAGCTTAGGATTCTGATCCAAATCACTTCACCTGATACAAAACACAAATCTCTGCTCAGAATTATATTCGCATATGCTTTTCTCAATCTTAGATACAAAAATTTGCTTTCCTGCTTGCATTCGGATCACTTCACTAACACACCTCTCTTCTTAACCTGAAAAATGATCTTCTATATATATACATGAGCAACATTGCAAACACTAATTGGTTCGACCTAATTAGATGATGCCAAACGAAATGCAAAACATGCCTTGTCAGTTACCAATTCAAAAAGAAAATACCTTCACACCACAAACTTATGTGATCATATAGGTCAACATGGACCTATAATAGTTCCTTCTTACATTTGCATCACAATTTTAATCTCCACAAAATTTTACATATTTTAGGTCGATCATGCATAGGACCTAAAATAGAATACTTCAATTGATCATCATACATAGAACACACAAATCTCAAAATATCATGCCAGCTAGAAATATTAACCCACAGACACCTATAAACATCATCCAAAAATGGAAAAACCTAGCACACATTCATGGAGAAGTGCGGACAAAAAAGGCCATGCCCATTACACCAAAAACTAGGAACACTCTATATATAAAACCTTTTTCATATGCAACTTTTGAACCTTTTATCTAGAAAAACATAAATTCTAGATTTAGACATTGATTTCATCCACAAACAACATATTGGAATCGCTAAGAGGTATTTTTATGTGCGATGAAATGCGAACCAATCTACAGAGGGCACAGAGAGAAAAAAATGTTGACGTAGACACATAGAAGAATTACTTAACTGTGAATCAATTCAACTGAGTATAATATTCTTCATACCATTCTAATATTCACCATGTAGCCTTGACATCAATGACAATACATTTCTTCTTCATTCTTTCAACAATCTCTCCCTTTTTCATTGATGGAAACCTATGCCAAAAGTTGTTCTCCACACATCTCTCCCCCTTTGACATCAAGTGCAAAGGATGCACACACACACACACACGTACACATAAAAAATATATCATTCATATGTACAAGCTAAACTGAACTGATGTAACTGACTCCCCCTTAGAAAAATTAACCAAAAGCTCCTAATACATCGGCATATGTACAAAGAGATCTGAAAAACATGAATGAACGAAAAAGGTCAACCCAAAGATCACTAGTACATAAACAACAATATATGATTAAAAAAAACTACTAAAAACTACATATAAATGGCTAAACATGATCACGTGACCATCAATAGTTTATTGAGAGTCATTTATAATGCGACCAAATTGATGACTAAACCATTTTTATTCATTTATTGGTTGTTTTGATTGATCGATTTGGTAGTATATTCAGTCATTAATTAGTCATTGATTATTGTAAACTAGTCACTTATTTAGTCATTTTTTATTCACTGATATATTTAGTCGTTAATTTAGTCATTGATTGTTGTTAACTGGTCACTTATTTAGTCATTTTTATTCACTGATTTATGTCCATTGGTAGTGTATTTAGTCATTAATTTCAATCATCATTTTGACCAATTTGGTAGTTTATTTAATTTTTTTTGTTCACTGATTTCTATCAACTGGTAGTATATTGATACATTGTTTATTAATTGCATAATCATTATATTTATTCATTGATTTCTGTCAATTGGTATTATATTTAGTCAATTGGTAGTTTATTTTATTGTTTTTGTTCACTGGTTTCTACCTAAAAGTGCTGGAAATCAATGAGACAATGCTTTTCAGGTTTAAACATAAAACACAAAAAAAATAATCAATCATTCATTTGCACATAATGAAACAACTATTAAGAAGGAAAAATACTAAAATTTTATTGAGAAATGGTGTTCTTACAGCAAATACAAGACAAAAATATGTGTCTTTGCTTTGAAAAATGTGTTACAAAGTATGTTTCTCAGTGTTGTGACTAAGAAAACTATGTTACAATGCTCTAGTTTTTGCCTATACAGCTCCCAAACACGAAAGATCTACTTGAGAAATGAATCCTAAGGGTCCTATATCTCATCCCATACATGAAGCCTAAGGGTCCTATGTACATCCTGACTTCCATCACTCACAAGATGCTCTAAAAATTGTGTCAACAATCGAAGCCGGTTCCTAGAATAAAAAAAAACAAAACAAGAACTATTAGTTTAATATAAACCTTATGGAAATTGAAAAATATCTTTGGAGATTTTATACATTACCTTTTTGTCACATTCTTCAACAAGTGGTTCAATAGGAAGGAGAGAATGAACAAAAATAATACGACTTTTGATAAAGCCTTCGAGACAATCATCATCAAGCAACTAACCAACAACTAAAGTAACATTATCAATTTAGTAAAAAAATCATAAATTTAAAAGATCATCAAACCTTATAATGTTAAGTACTAAGAACATAATATGCTCATATTCTAAGTGCACCTTTAGTAGCATCATAGCCATAATCGATATTCTCTTATTCCAATAGCTTTCCCACTACAATAACACCCTTGACACCAACATTGGAAGCAATTATATGTACAAGAGACTTCAAAAAATAGAAAAAAAGAATGATTAAACATTGAGATAAAGCCTATTTCTAGACATGAACAAAAGAAAGTCTAGGTTAGTAATTTATACCTTCAATGCATTCTGAATTATCTAAACTCCAATCTTCTAGTCAAAGTTGGCTGTAGGAATTGTATCAAGCTCTTTGTTGCATAGAGAAGAGAAACACCACCACCTAGAATGTATCTTCTAGTAAGCACAAAGCTATAATCTTCCTAACAAAAATATTGCCATCTATAATGCTTTGATGAAATTTACAAATTTGTTTACTTGGTAAAATTCCCTTCTCTATTGTTGCCTTCATTGCAATCAATGCATCGATGACTATTTTTTTTCTCTCCAACTTAAATCTCATTGCCTCCTCTAACCTAAATTAAATAAAAAAGACCATAAAAAAAATCTAGATACAATGTATCATCCTAATTTGAAAATATTAAAAATTATCTTTAGACAACTGACCACAGTTTGATTATAAGTTAAACCTTGAGAACAACAACTCCTTCTGATAGCTTTTCCAACCTCTCTTGGAGCTTTTCTTTTTCATAATCAGATGTGCTTGCTTCAATATTAGTACAGATTTGTGACCAAATATTTTGTCAGCCACGCCAAGCATACTAACAAAAATCTCTTATCAACTCTATTGTCACCAAGCATTATAGTCTTGCAAAAATATTATCACACTTCACTCTAATAAAACTCACGTGCTCACATGTCTCTTTAATTTCTTTTTTGTCACCACCTCCATCAAGAATTATAGTATCATCCTTAGAGATAGTCACCTAGAATAAAGAACAACTAATCTTATCATACAACAAAATGTTAAAATGACAAAAAGAATTTGAGTAACAAGACAACAAAAACCTTGTCCATGGATGATAGCCACATTATTTATATAAGGATCACCACCTCCATCAAGAATTATAGTATCATCCTTAGAGATAGTCACCTAGAATAAAGAACAACTAATCTTATCATACAACAAAATGTTAAAATGACAAAAAGAATTTGAGTAACAAGACAACAAAAACCTTGTCCATGGATGATAGCCACATATATACGCCTATATATAAGGATACTACTATGTTTACCTACCTTCTTAGTCGTTCCAAGCATGCCAAATTCTACTTTTTCAAGCTTCATACTAAGATCCTCTGATATGACTTGAAGATAACTACCAACCATAAATACTTTTCCTTGAGAAGTGGAGAAAACAAAATGGAAAAACACATGCAAACTAACTCAATTGAGAAACATTTTTTGTTCAATAGGTGTCACATGAAGAGGCCAAACTTGCATAGCAAACAAGAATTTCCAAAGCCAAAAAAGAGAGTAGATACATGGAAACATAAACCTAACCTTTCCACCAGTAAGTGCAGCAAGATCCTGCAAGTTATTTTTCCTATTTTCACCAAAACCACGAGCCTTAATAGCACAAACCTGATTCAGAAACAAATGTATTTTTAAAATGCTAAGAATTTAGAATTTAAAGTTAAAAAATAATTTAAAAAGTAAATAGGATTTAAATAGAAAAATCCACCAACCTTCACCCATGCACAAAGCTTATTCAAGATCAAAGTAGCCAATGCTTCACTCTTTACATCCTCTACTACAATCAGAAGAGGTCTTTGTTTCTATTATAAATGCAACAATAAATTATGTTATTTATCTGTAATCAAAATATATACTAAACATAGATAGATATCTTAAGAATCATAAATCAATCGAAGACACCACAAGACCTATGTCACATGAATATTGAAAAATTCACTCAACCTTCAAGTGTTAATGATCTCAATTAGAGCATACTATTATCCAAATTAAAACACACTCAAAGAACATAGTAATACAATGGATATCTTCAGGACACCATAAAAATTATTACTAAGATGCCAGTTAAACCTTTGGCGATCCACAGGTGCCTATGGATCATATATAAATATAGGCTGAGTATTCTAGCAACATTTCTTTTTTAGTTGGATCCTCAAAATGTTGCAACTTATGTTCTTCTCTAAAACATCTATGTAGAAGTGGGCAAGTGTGGTGACGTTCAAATAGTAAGAAGATTGATGAAAGATAGAGGAATAAAAAGATACATGCATGTAGTTGGATTGAAGGGCATAAAATGGTACATGTTTTTTTATGTAGGAGACGAATCACATCCAAAAACATGAGAGAGCTATGCAAAATTGGAGAAATTGGCTTGCAAATGAAGGCGACAGGGTATTTCCATATTCAAGACTTTACTTAATGTTGTGGAATAGAAGAAAAAATAATCATTTATCTGCCACCATAGTGAAAAGTTAGCAATTGCATTTGGTTTGTTAAACATGGCCCCTGGTACAACTATTAGAGTTGATAAGAACCTTCAAGTATGTTATGATTTTCACACTACAACTAAATTCATCTCCAAGATTGTTGCAAGAGAAATTATTCTCAGAGATGTGAACCATTTCCATCATTTTAAACAGGGACAATGTTCTTGTGGAGAATAATGGTGATGCTAAATGAAACAATCTAAAAAAGAGGCTTGCACTATAATATTTTGCACCACATCAAATATCCAATAATAATGAAGGGACATCCATCAAAGCATAATAGTATGGATTTTTTTGTCATATGTTGTAGTTACAAGTGCCCTGATAGACATACTTGAAAATGTGGAAGCATAGACAAGGAAAGAGAACTGTTTCAAAAAATTCCTCAAAGAAATGTGATATCATGGAATGTCGTGATTAAAGGATATGTTCACAATAGGTTTTTCTGAAAATTCCTTAAGAAAATTTTAAGAAAATGCAACCAATGGGTGTAAAGCCCAACTCCTCAACCTGTGAAAGCATCCTTCCTGCCTGTGTGTGAATTGGAGCTTTGGATGAGGATATGAACATCCATTAAAAGCATATTTGGAAGTAGATTTTTATCAGATATTGTAGTTACAACTTCCACTTCAGATCACCAAAGCCTTCACAAAACCTTTTGCACAACCACTGCAACATCGCACGATGGTTGTTGGGCCTTTGTGGTGATGTAGGGAGCTTTCCCTGCATCACTACAAAGGGCCAACAGCCATCATGTGATGTTGCGGTGGTCTTTTGTACAACCGCTGCAACACTACACAGTGGTTGTTGGTCCTTCGTGGTGATGCAGGGACCTTTCCCCGCATGATTGCGAAGGCCCAACAACCACCATGCAGTGCTGCAGTGGTCTTGTGCACAACACCATTCTCTAGATTGACACATTTTTGCACAGTCCATGGTGAAACCTTGTCACCCTTTACACCATTGTCATGAATTCCTTGAAAAAATTGTTAAATTATGACTTTTATATTACCTTCAAGAAATTGTTTGTGCTCTATTGATTTATAGCTCTTCATACAAGACTATGATATCTCCTTTGATGTCACTGTCATATGACTATTTGATACCACTGTCATTGGTCTTCTCTCAAATTCAAACCTTACTCTTTTCACACATTCACTCATAGGTTTTGAGTCAAGGGAGTCAATTCTAGAATGTAACATTATTGTTCCTATGCTTTCCATAAAGAATACCATAATTTGAAACTAATATCTTTGTCACACCTCATTATTGATCTATTCCCTTTTTCAACAGTCATATGGTTGTGATATGCTTCTTCGCTATGATGACTAATCATTGCATGATAATGTAGACTATCACCATGTTTGTGTCACAGGGAATTTGATTGTATTATTAGATAATGTGTATTCTTATGGTCTCACAAACTCTAGGAAATAACCTAAGACCCTTGGATTGCCTTAATACTCTCCTCTAACCTATCATGCTCTAGCAGTCTCTTACATTGTCCTTTATCACCAACCATATACTTGTATACTACTTTTAGAAGTTTGTTTATTGCCCTATTTTATATTTTCAATAGGTTATAACTCACCCATTAACATCTTGAAATTTTAAAACAAGATGTGTAACACTTCTATCATGATTGTAAGTGTGATTGTGTAGGCTATCTTGTGACTTGCACAAGTCACCTATGGATTATTTTTCATCTATCCTTCATGCACACTTGTCATACAGTCCCTGACTTATAACTGTCATCTACAACATTTCCATGACACAAAACCTTAAGGCCTAATTCAAGACAGTGGCTCATAAAAATCCTTATATACTACCTTCTACTCACACTCACAATGTGGAGATAGAAATCACTTACATACTCCTATTCCAAAGAATATGCTATTGTTCATGATAATCTTAGGATTCACTTATATTTACAAAAATATCATTAAATCTCTTAGAGACACCACTCTTTAAACAACATTTCCATGAAAGGCTTCCATACTGCTCTCTATCATTTGGTTTGACATATCATTATACACTACCTTCATATTCTCCATTCATTGTTTTTCATGAGAGAAATCTTTTGTGAGTCCTCAATAAAGCATCACATACTTATGACTGCCCTTGTGACTATCATGAAACTCATTCATATTATCTTCACAAACCATTTACTTGAGTTGTATTTTGACTTGATGACAATGACTTCTTTTTTAACTTGTCTAACAAGGCTTAACATGGAAAACCTCTAGAGATTTTGATGAAGGTGCTAGGGCTTAATAGACCTAAGATCTTATCACTATTCATAGCTTTCAATATTCATAGAGACAAAATCTACCATGGAAAACAATGGAGAATAAGTCATATTTCATAAGTAGTAATTTGTTTCTTTCACATATTCATTTGAGAAATTAATATTCAAATGTAAATTTTAATTGTCTGTTCCTAGTGCATCTCCTATAGAATGATATAATACTGAAATTGTTTATAGAACAAAAATAAAAAGTCTCAAAGATTCAATTAGCTAAGTCAAATCCCAATGTCAGAAAATAATGAATTATAAAAGCAAGTTGAATTGAGAAAAGAAAATTGCAGATAACATTATGTACCACTGGAAGCTCTATTGGGGGATCAGATGGCCACAAAGAGGGCTCAAACAACATCAAATCCCACTGATTGATTGCAACAAATCCATGGATTTTAGACCCAAACCCTACTAAAAAGGAGCTGACACCACAGAATCTAGGGCTACACAAACATGGGTAACATAGGAATTTGAATATCTTAACTCCATTGCATAAAACTTTATTGAAAAAGGAAATACCGTGTAGCTGAATACAAAAAAATCATCCTACAAATTTGCACAACAAGCACAACCTACGAAGTGGATTCTAATTTTTCTAAAAAAGAAAAATCAAAATAGTGAATATTAAACTACACACTAGAATCTAATTTTGTGGAAAATGAGAAATTTGGTGAGAAAAGGTACCTACAATGCGTTCTAAATACTTAGCTAGTGTGCTAAAAATTAGGATTGCAAACCCAAAATTATTCTCACTTTGGAAATTCAACAGAAAATTATAGAATGTTGTCCTGGATACTTAGCTCTTAGATAGTCAATAAAACAATATGAGCATGATTATGAACGGTTTTACCTGGTCCCACTCTTGATCTCCATGTTTGAGAGCCTTCTCTTTAAGACCCCATGAAACCAGTTTGATCCATTGCTTCTAGAAGAGATATTAATGCGTAAAAAAGGAGCCACATTTAGACAAACTGGTTGTCAATTTCTTCTGAGAAATTTAGAGACTACCAAAAGAAGATACTTGATGGGGATCATGTGGGATTGCTAGAGCAAGCACTGCAATATGGCCTCAGATAGCCATGAAAAACTCTGGATTATCTTCATGAAAATCCTAACAGCATGACCCTAAGGCTCCTCTTCATTAAGTTGACAGTATGAAGAACCAAATCCATATCCTCATTGAGATGAGCTCACTGGTCATATTTCAAGAAAATCAATTTGAAACGTTTCTCAATAAACTTGGTTTGATTGGAAAGGAGTCACCAAAAATGCATAAGGTTTAGATCCATGAAAAACAAAAAATTAGATGAATTGAATGAAAACATAAACATTCATTGAAAAATATAAACCCCATTGAAAACATTCAGGTGATTGGCCATTTGATGAGGTCAAATTCTACACAATGAACACATCCATAAATCATCATGTATTATGCAAGATTGTAGCTACAATGCTAATGAAGAATAGTAAGTAGTTCCCATGATAAGAATTTATGATGTTGACCTATAGTGAAAGGATAGAGGAAAATAACATTTCAATCTTACATGGTTTAGACTTTTGATGTTATCTAGGAGGTAGATTCTTATGTTAGATGGAAAATGACATATGTTTTGTGTGTGTATATGTGCTATGCTGCCTCTTATGGGTCTATGTTTTATCTAGATCATGATAGATTGCAACCAAAGGATATCATTCCTTAACACCAGTCACTACTTCAAAGATAACATTCCAAGATTTAAAAGATAGCATTCCTTGTGTGAATCGTATAGTGGAGTGATGACAAGATGCCATTGTGTTAGGGTTTGTAAGTATTTAAGATTTGGTGGAGCCTTGTCCAGTGACCTTGGTGATGGTCAAATCCTCAAGAGAATCGCTATGCAAGTAGGTTTCAGTGACAAAGAGATTGCAGTGGTAATCACAAATTTAAGTATGCCCTTATTCTTGAGGAAATGGATTCTTTTTTTTGGTGCATGTATGTTTCAAATACCTGATTGAAGGAAGTACAATAACAAATTGGTTTCATGGAATTATGAGGACAAAGCTTTTGATGTCAAAAAGGAGTATACCACAAGAGGTCTGTGATGGACAAGATGCCTGAAATAGAATTAAGGAGGATAGCCTCAAACCTTGTTCAAATCTTTGTAACATTTGCATCTAGTATCCCTACATTAGGAAGCTCATGCAAATATTAAATTCATGAAGAGATAGTGAATAGAAAAACATAGTCATAGTGTTATCTTTAATAGGTACAAGCCTGTGTTAATGAAGGCAGTGAGCAATTTTTTTCAAAGGACAGTGGGATAGCACTTGGAGATGCTTGGTCAAGAGGAAAAACATGACAGTACCTAAGGGATAGATTGAGCAGTAGCAACCTCAAAAGGTTTCAACTGAAATTGCATCAAATGTAGAAAGTGAAAGGTTGCAATGTCATTTTTCAAAGGAAGGAAATGATGAGTGAAGATACAGTTTCAGTCCCTTGTATTTTTGTGATAAAAATAGTACTCTAAAAGTGAGCAAGGTGACCATGATCTCAAGGGTATGATTGAAGGCATCAATTTAGTGTTGTCAATAGAAGCTTCAAGAGGGTTTCATGACACTATTTACATTTTTTAGAGGAGTACTGAAGATTGAAATATTGCTATCATTTATGTTCTTTTGGTGGCAGCGTATGTCAGATGAATTGAATGAAAACATAAACATTCATTGCAAAATATAAACCCCATTGAAAACATAAACATTCATTGCAAAATATAAACCCCATTTGGGGTTTTAGAATGTTATATTCATTATTTGACGACTTATTCATTAAATAAATAATATTTATTAAATTATAGACTAAAAAGGAAGTAAAAAAAATCGACACAACATAGGTAACATCAAATTTAAGAACAAAGAGCAAACCAATCTACCTTCTAGACCAAAGCCTCAGCCTCAGCCTCAAGACTGAGTCTAGAGATAGAAAAGTGGAATTTAGGGTATCCATTATTAGACCATTGTAAGGTTTTTGGAAAAGGCCATTGTTATTGAACCATGATGCAAACCATTGCAACCCAAAACTTACTAGTTACATCACATTTACAAACAACAGAGAATCAACTAATCTGGGCTTTGATATATTTATAAAGTTCCTAAAAACACAAAGGAAACATCCCACTGCAACAATTTAATCAATTCGGATTTTTTGATAAGGTCACCAATATCATATCATTGTAAGCTCAAAACTCTGTGGAGACATCAAAGACATCATAGTTTTGCAATATAGTGACAAGCAATTTGAATTGTGAGACAAAGCCTCCAAACCACCTATAGAAACATGAATTTTACTAGATAATCAACATTTTAAATTTAAGTAATACCCAAGAAAAAATAATTACATACAATATAGCTACACACGAAATTTACAAATGGGACTGATCATCCACTATTGACTCTCCTTATTCCATTTGAAGAGGACAACATTTTCCTCTCCAGTTAGCTATGTAAGTTTAGCATTGGAAAATAAAAATATTTTTACCACAAGAAACAATCCTCACCCATCTAAACAAGAACCCATAAGATAGACCCGAAAATCTGAGTTTATCACAATCAATTTATTTCATTCTGCCTCAAACCCCAAATGGAAAATTCAAAACTCAAAGCACCAATTTATCTCTAACATAGGAAAAGTTGATCAATGAGCATCAAACAACTTCCAGGCTATAGCTGCAGGTTTCCTTCAATGTTCGGATCTGGTTTTGTGTGGTGTTGGTCTCTACTCCTTGGAGTGGCAAGGAGGAACCCTTCCCTGCGAATGATAAAGGCGGGAAATTTTTTCACGGTTTAAAATCTTCCAAATGTTTTACATATTACTTTTTATTGTAATGACATTTTTAAATGGTGGGGAAGAGGGAAACTGGGAGCACCCGAATAATTGGACTTCAAATTTTTATTTCTGTGACTAACTATTTTGTCATTTTTATTTGTGTGAATAATTATTTAGTTTTTTTTTTACCCGATGATCAAATTAGTCATTTATTTAGTCATTTATAGCTATGTTGTAGAAAGTTAGTAGAATTTCATCATTTTTAGTTGTCATGAATAAAAAATTTAGTCATGTAGTCATTTATTTGCCAAATTCTACTGGTGGATGTTGACCCAAGCTTTGGTAGCATGGCTTGCCAAGCAGGCTTTCCTTCATCCCAACTCCTTTTTTAGCTGTAAGCAACCTATGTAAAGTCTCAAGCTCCATCAAGGAATCTTCTCCTTCTTCTATAGTACTGAGTTTAAGATTTATTTGTGAAATCCTATCAGCACTGGCCAGGGCACATGAAATAGGTATGTGTTGTGATTATACATAGTCCCTTAGCTTTCCATGTCTCCTGATGATATTTTATTTTTGGGTCTGCAAAGTAAGGAATTTTTCATGTAGATCTATTATAGTAGTCTAGGTGTGATACTTTTTATCTAGTGTCAGATCATAGTCACTTGATGCTTTGGCAATCTAAGATTTAATCAAGTCCATTTCAGCTTTTATACCCTGTGTGGCTTCTAGCCACACTATGTAGTATAAGATCAGTGTTATTTCCTCATCCTCACAGTCATGTACTTCTTTCGAGAATTCTTCAACCTTAGAATCAGTTGATGCACATTTTTTTGTAAGCCTTGTTATAGCCTTTTCTTCCATCTAACCTTTCAAACTGGAGGCATAACCCTTAAAAGAATCAACCAGCAATCTGAAGTTCTCCATAGAAGATATTGAAGTATCAATATTAGTACTTAGAGTGATTTCTTGCAAGACTTTCATTGCTTCTTCCATCAACTCATTGCTCTTTTGGAATGTTTCAAGAATTTCTTTTCTTGTTGATACATTTAACACATCACTTAGTTTCATCTTATGCTCAGGGGGCATCTTACTTAAGTCACTAGTAGGAAATTGCAACAGTTGTAAAGAGACTTCTAGTTGGAACCATGTCTGACTGAGTAGTAGACTCTTTATAGGATCACCGAAGGATTTTCCAGAGTTCTTGGGTAACTCCTTAGATTTCTCATCGTGTTCATTCTTTTTGGAGTTAGTAGCTTCTTCTTCTTCTACCTTTTCTTCTTCTTTATTAGAGGGATTATCTTTATCATTTTCCTTTTCTTCCTCCTCTCCTTCATCTTTTCCTTTTTCTCCTTGCTAACCTTCTTCATTTTTTTCTTTCTCTTCTTCCTTTTCATCATTACTTCTACCTTTGTCTTCCTCATTTGTCTTCCTTTACTCATTTCTTGCTTCATGCTTATTACCTTCACTGGTGCCATGTTCTGTATCTTTCGAAGAACCAAATATCTCAAGATTCTTTTGAGTTGTGTTTCTTAGAGAGATAGGACTGTTAACCTTCACAATTTCCTCTCCACGCATAGTATTTCTTTTTGTGTCATGCCTATCTTGATCATTTTCTTGCATAGGTTCTTCTATGTCCGGAAGAGTATTGTCTAGAATTTCATCTTCATCATCAATACATTATCTTTTTCGGAAACATGTCCCTTGCTGGAGGAATAAATAGGAATCATTTCATATGTATGTGTTATCTCAGTAACCTTTTCTTCGGTCTCCTTCTACATTTTCTCAATTTGATCTTGATCTTTTCCCATGAGAAGTGTTATCCTTTTCTTTGATCTAAATTCTTTCCTACAAACTCGAGCTATTGTGGCCTTATTAGCTTTAGACAAGGAGAAACCAATCTTCTCAACATTTGATTAGATATTTTCTTCTAATGTAGTGGCTTCTTCTCTCTTTTCTAATAAAACTTTCCATACATCATCTAGAAATTTTTTCCCGATATACTCCATATCAACTTCAACAGTGACAATATATTTCATGATAGCTGCAATTATGGTGACTCTCTTTTCCTCATTTTCATTATTATACACGACAACAATTTCCTTTAACATATTGTTATGCAAAATACCCTCAAATAGTGCATCCATGTTCATTCGGCTTGAAGGATTCTCCAGAGTAGACTTCTTCCTCTTCTTCTTTTTCTCCGGATCACTAGATTAAGGATTTTTCCTTTATTTTATTTTACCTTATGGATATGTACCCGAAAGACTT
This sequence comes from Sequoia sempervirens, assembly GCA_007258455.2. Taxonomy (NCBI): domain Eukaryota; kingdom Viridiplantae; phylum Streptophyta; class Pinopsida; order Cupressales; family Cupressaceae; genus Sequoia; species Sequoia sempervirens. The sequence continues at coordinate 7,197,290 of VDFB02000002.1, forward strand.
TTTTATTTCTCAATATCTTCTTCAAAATAAGAAGAGACAACTATCTTTGTTCTTTGTTTCTTTGAAGTGATGCTACTTCTTTTCATATTTAATGGTGACTCTTCACCCTCATCTTCTTCTTCTTCTTCAGAGAGTACACTCATGTCCTTCTCTCTTTGAGATTTATATTTCTTTCCTCTTTTTGTCTTAGAGGTAGATGAGGAGGCTACTCGAGTAGCTTTTCTTTCCTTTGACTGAGATTCTTCTGCCACAAGAGAACTAGTCTCCATTTTCTTAGTGTTGCAAGGAGTAGAAACCAGTTCAGACAATTTTTGAGCACTGGGTGAAGTAGAGGAACCAGTTCTACCAAATCTTCTAGGTCCAAGGGACTCAAAAATAGTACCTGCTAATTAAACAACTCTTTTTCTTAATAACTATATTTCTTCTATTGTAAGTACATGATTTTGAAATTTTTCATTCACTGCTTTTGTCACTCTTTTCTTAGTTACATAGGTTCTGACAATTCCATATGTACTTTTGTAGTGACAGGAAAAGTATCCCTTTTCCTCAGTTAATTTGGGAATCATTGACAGGATGAGATAAGTGATTCCTTAATTTGGTGTTGTAATATGTTTTACATATTCACATTAAGTTTTGGGACCTTTTCATTAAAATTTCACTTCTTTATGCCTTAATTGATCCTATTTTGCATCTACATGCCTAATTAAATGCATTTTTGTAAGGATAATCCTGACATTCAACAAATGAAAAAACATAATTTAATGTTTTTGGCTGTGTTCCAGATCTAGGGATCTAGGACTCCTATGCCCCTTTGGGCGTATGGGTCCCACCTCGTTCTCGGGGCCTAGTTTGAAATGACACAATGAACAAGACATTTCTTGAAGTTTTTGTCCCCGGTTTTAGCCATTGGAACTCATATGCCCAACTTGGAATATGAGTCCTTTCACCTAGACCTATTTTAAATAAATTTCTTGGTAGGATTTTATTATCCTAGATCTGATCTTGGCTTGTAGTGTTGTAATTTCAGAAATTTAGGCATAAACAAGTATAAATACAAGGTTATTTCATATAATTTCACCTAAAAAGATCTAGGAAATTTCAAGTAAGCTAGGAAAGCAATCTAGGATCCCTCAAGTGTTCATTCAAGAACATTAGAGATAAAATAATCAAGTATTCAAGCATCATTTCAAGGTCTTCGTGTATTATGTATGTTTGTGAACTAACATGTTGACATGTACCATTTGTGATCCAAGTTCAGGTATTCAAATCCATATTAAGTTTCATGACCAAGATCTACATCCATTGAAGCCAAATCATACAAGTTACAGATCTACACTCTAGGGATTCAATAAGGTTTGGTGAGTTGTTACATTCTGAAAGGTTGAATTTTGTTTCTTCTATGCTTGGGAGATAGAATAACAATCTTCACACACTCTCATTCAAGGAAAACCCTAGAGATGTCAATCCAATGATGGAAAGGGGAAATATATATTGCAATAGGGTTGTCCTAGGGTATGATTAATGACTAAAGAGGGGTTCACCACCAAGCTAGGGCTTGGAAAGACAAATGAAATGGAGGATCTAATGCTTAAACCTAATATGATGCAATACTTCACTAAATGACCTAAAAATGCATATAAATTAAAACAAAAAGCTAAGGGATGAAAGGTGTGCACGTGGAAATTTGAAGAAGACTATAAAGCCTTTTGGGACTTTTACGCCATTCTGGGTGATTTAGTCCCAGATTAGGGTTTCTGGGCAGAAACTGAAATCTGCAAAGAGGTGTTTGGAACTTCTAAAATCTACAAATTTGACCAAATTGGGACTCATACACCAAAAGTGGCATGTCAGTCCAGTTAAGGTTTTCTAGAAATTCAAGGTTTGATCTTGCTCTTAAATGTTTTCTCTATCCTTTTCACCTGATTTTTGGATCTAAATCTTCAATTTGTAGCCTACCGATGTTCTCCAATGACCTTTAATGCAAGGTGAAAACTTTGAAAACTTTAAGGACTTGACAACTTTCTCCAAACTTTCTCTTCAATATGTGTTCAACCTAAATCTGCAAAACACACACTAAAGAGAGGGAAAATGTTGTTTTGTTAGTAGAAATGGGTTTTCCTTGGTCAAACCCCATTTTGGTAATCAAACCTTGAAATGAAATGAAATCAGAAAATATAATGATGAATGAATAAAATGTAATGTTGCAACTCACCAAACCCTGGCAATAAAGTGCTACAAACATGTATGAAATGACTCCAATGGATGTAGATCTTGAATCTTTCTTGAATGTGATAGATCTTGAGTTGAATACTAGCTTGAATCATCAAACCCTACATCACAATTTTTAGCTCAAAAATAAACATGATGCATGAATACTTTGACATGATGCTTGATGCTTAAATAATGCTCTAAAATTCTTGATAATCAGCCCTTGAAGACACTTGAATGCTCTTGTAAACACTTGAATTCCCTTGTGAACTCCAATTCATTATAATGCATAAGTACTTGAAGGATTAGGATTATCTCTAAATGCTTAGGTGAAAATGAGTGAAAAAACCTTGTATTTATACTTGTTTGTGCCAAATTTCACGAAATTATAACACTACAAGCCAACATCAGATCTAGGAGGATAAAATCCCACCAAGAATTTGAATTAATTTTAATTTTGGGCCACATGGGACTCATATTCCCAAGGTGGTGTATGAGTCCCATTAGGCATAAATTATGGTACCATTTTCAAAAATGCTTAGAAAGGTGTAAAATCTAGAGTGAGATCCAAAACCATAGGTGGGACTCATATGCCCAAGGTGGCATATGAGTCTCAGATCACTAAATTTTGGTCACACAGCCTAAAAACACTTGAGTTGTGATTGGATGGTGATTTATGTCAGGATTATTCTTGAAAAGATGCATTAATTAAGGCTTGTGGATGTAAAATAAGGCCAATTAAAGCATAAAGAAGCCCAAGTATTTAATAAAACCCTAGAAAAGTGTGAAAGTGTGTTACAACACTTTACAACACTCTAAATAAAGTATGATTAGGTTTATTTAGTTTACAAGGGTCCAAGACCTAATGTGAGTCTGTTAAACACTTTACAACATAGAGTTAAGGAATCATTAAGCTCAATTTTATAAGGAGGGCTCAAACAAGTGTGAAAATGTCACCGACGAAATTTTTCAATACTAGATTTAGCCCCCACTTTAGTGAGAGGATGAACTTACTTCAAACTCACATTAAAGTAGACAAACTTGCTTCAATAGGGGTCCAAGCACAGTAATTCCAATAAGATAGGATGGCAATGATCAAGAGGGGTGATCAAGCCCCCAGGATCAAGATCCCATGGCAAACCAACATAGGCACAAAAGAAAACACATGAAAATGATATAAAGAGCATCATTAAGGCACAAGCATACACTACCAAAGAAAAAAAGAAATAAAACAAAAACAAAAGGGGGGTGGATTGATCAAGCTTAGACCATTCATCCAACATGATGTGGATCATATCTAGGATGTTTGTTTGAAAAATGTAGGCTCACTTTGAGGCAACAAAACTTCAGGTTGTCTGTTGGGTGATGATCTGAAAGAGGTGAGACACATACACACATGGTCGGTATGCACTCACACACACACACAAGTGGTTATGGGAAAGTCATGCCTCGATTGGGCTTCCCATCAAACCATACCAAAGTTATACCTCTTGATAACTTTGATAAGGCACCACGCAACAATGAACTTTGAGCTTCATGAGGCAAGCAAAGCTTCATATGCTTGGAACTCATGAACAAACAAGATGGCTCCACAAGCAGTCAATATGTATTATGCAAGGTGGCCATATAGCTAAAATTGTAAATGCACAAATAGGGAATATTCAAAGGAGTCTTGCTTAGTTCATGTAAGGTCTTTAACCTAGGGAACATTGTGCCTCATTTCTCCTAGAGAGGACCAATCAAAGAATAGAAGATTCACAACTTAGGGGATGTAGTTTGTCGCATCAAGCCACTAAGAGGAATATAATATGCTGAGAGAGATCACACTCTTGAAGGAGATCATACCCAATGTCATCCACAAAGAAAAAGACACATCACATAAAGTAAGAAGAATACACCATGAAAAATGAAATGCAAAAGAATAATGTCAATGTATGGCCCCACTAAATAAATAAATTGCTAAATACCATGAGCAATTACTTTAAAGTAGCAAATGATAAATGCTAACAATAAAGAAGACATGAGAGACAACTTGAAAATCCCTATGCCAAGTCATATTTTTTCGAGTAAAGCTACGTCATGCAAAACACAAGAGATGGGTTGCCCCCAAAATGAAACTCCAAACACATGAGGGATCTATGGATTTGGGGTCAATATATACTTGCTAAAATGTTTTTAGAGAGCTTGTATTTGTCATCATTCCCCAAATACTTATAGAAATAGAAGAGTGATAGAGAGAGAAAACAAAGAAAAACCTTTTGGGTCAACATGGAAGAGACATGAATGTCTCGATGCCTTGTGTCATCCCCAAAAGGAAAACACAAGACAAAGAAAAGATAAAGGAAAATATTTTGGGTCAACATGGAAGAGACATGATTGTCTCAATGCCTTGCGTCATCCCTAAAAGGAAAACACAAGACAACGAAAAGATAAAGGGAAAAGATAAAAGATTTATGACATAGAGAAGAATGAAGGTAGAAATAGAGGAATGTCACAAAGGGAGAGAGATACGTCAAACATAACAATATGGGGGGGTCACATTACATGCATGCAATCACACAAAAGGAAAAGAAATAATTCAAAGGACTAGTAAGTCACATGTGAGTCAACCTATGAGAAGGTCATCCACATCCCAATTGTGTTCATCATATGCAGACGATGGACAAATTTCCAAGGGACAACGAAAAATTCATTACTAGGACAAGGCTATATAATTCTTTCCCCCACTATCTGCAAGACAGGAATGAGCTAGGGTAGGTGATGGGAAAGATCATGCAATTGTGATAATACAAGATTCTACAACTATTACATGACAAGGAGCGGAAGGGTATGTTATGCAATCTTTGGGTAACAATCATTGTTATCAAAGTGGAATTTTCTCAAGATTATTTTGAATGCACGACACTCATCAGTACTATGTCCAAGAGTTCTATAGTATCGAAAATGTGGAACATCTGTACCTTTAGGATATATCCTTATCTTTTCTTTCATGGGTGGCAATAGTATAAGTCCTTGGTTTAGATGTATTTGTAATTTTCTTTTAGTTTCAAGTGGCAGACAAGGGAATTTTAATTTCTATAATTTGTAAGGCCTTCTACGCCTAATAGATTCACCAATATCTCTAGTTGGGCTTAGGGTAGGGAGTTCGGAGATCTCCTTGTCATTTTTATCATAATTTTGAGGTATTTGTTGTTCTTGAGGAAGGAGGACACTTATATCCATAGGAGGATCTTGATATCCTAATCATTTGGTATCTTGAATTGGAATTTGGTCTAAGAGTTGATGAATTTCATGTTCACTTGTTGTATCACATCCTTTTTTACTCAAGATCGTGAATCCTTTTCCATATGTCTCTTCTAGGTTGATGGGAGTGTTTGTCACTTTGTTAACATAGAATGGTTGAATTTTTTCTTGACTAGAGGAGCTAGGCTCATCTATTGTAGGGAACTCAGGTTCAAATTTTGTTTCAAATTTAGGATGTAAATAACCAAACATCTCAAGTAGTGGTATTATAGGGGGTATTGGTTTTTCCATGGATGGATAAAAGGATGCATTAGCTTCAAGGTTGTTACGGCAATTGTTTAAGAATTTATTCATACTATCATTATTTTCTCCAATGATGTCAACGTCACAAGGAGGACATGCGTTAGGAGTTGAGTGAGCATGAGTAAGTTCAATTTCATTAGGGTCATTTCCAAAAACACAACTTGACACATCCACTAAGGACTTCAAAGATATCCATGGTTTACCTTGAATCACATATCCATGATGAAATGTAATGCAAATTTCAGATTTTAAACTATGCAATAGTGTGAAATGAAATGTTCTAGATGAAATTAAGCAATGCACAAGATGGACCAATTTAAACTAGATGCAATGAAGTAAATGAAACAAAAAGTCAGTAAACTGAAATAGAAAGTTATTAACAACAAAAAAGAGCACAAAAATAGAGAATTCAATGTTGTAAAGTGAAATTTAAAATATGCACTGGGACTAACTCGCCTAGAGGGGAATATGAGTCCCAATGAGGGTTTTTTTCAAAAAATTTAGAAAATTTTAAGAGATTTTTATGCTTTCTAGTTTGTATGATCTATAACCTAAGTGCAAATGTAGATTTCATATGACTTTCAATGATTTGAGATGCAAAAATGCAAGCTATATGCACTTTCACTAATGAAAATTTTAGAAACCCTAGAATGCCCATCAATTAGTGCAAACCCTAATGCAAAGTTAATGCAAGCAAGATCTAGGATGATGATGCAATCCAAATCCGAATTATGATGTCGTAAATTTAGGTTCACCAAAATGAAAGGTTGAATTTTTTTGCTTCTATGCTTGGGAGATAGAATATTAATCTTCACCCTCTCTCATTCGAGGAAAACCCTAGAGATCTCAATCCAATGATGGAAAGGGGAAAGAGATCTTGCAATTGGGTTGTCCTAGGGTATGATTAATTACTAAAGAGGGGTTCACCACCAAGCTAGGGCTTGGAAAGACAAATGAAATGGAGGATCTAATTCTTAAACCTACTATGATGCAATACTTCACTAAATGACCTAAAAATGCATGTAAATCAAAACAAAACACTGGGGATGAAAGTTGTGCACATGGAAATCTGAAGAACACTGGATGAAGGCCTGAAATGATAAAAAAACTAATTTTAAAGCCTACTAGGAATCATACACTAGTCTGGTCAATTTATTCCTAGATTAGGGTTTCTAGGAAGAAACTGAAATCTGGCAGAGAGGTGTTTGGAACTTCTAAAATTGGCAAATTTGACTAAACTAGGACTCACACGCCAGAATAGCATATTAGTCTACTTAGGGTTTTCTAGAAATTCAAGGTCTGATCTTGCTCTTCAATGTCTACTCTATCCCTTTCACATGATTTTCAGATTTGAATCTTCAATTTGAAGCCTAGATAGATGTTCTCCAATGATCTTTAATGAAAGGTGACAACTTTGACAACTTTAAACAGTTGAAAACTTTCTCCAAACTTTCTCTTCAATATGTCTTCAACCTAAATCTACAAATCACACACTAAAGAGAGGGAAAAATGTTGTTTTGTTAGTAGAAAGGGGTTTTCCTTGGTCAAGCTATGTTTTGGTAAATCAAACCTTGAAATGAAATGAAATAGGAAAAGAGAATGATGAATGGAAAAAATGTAATGTATCAACTCACCAAACCCTAGAAATAAAGTGCTACAAACATGTATGAAATGGCTCCATTGGATGTAGATCTTGAATCTTTCTTGAATGTGATAGATCTTGAGTTGAATACTAGCTTGAATCATGAAACCCTACAAAATAATTGTTAGCTCAAAAAAAAACATGATGCATGAAGAATTTGACATGATGTTTGATGCTTAAATAATGCTCTAAAATGCTTGATATTCAACCCTTGAAGAATCTTGAATGCTCTTGTAAACACTTGAATGCCCTTGTGAACTCCAATTCACTACAATGCATGAGTACTTGAAGGCTTAGGATGATCTCTTGAATGATTATGTGAAAATGAGTGAAAGAACCTTGTATTTATACTTGTTTATGCCAAATTTCCCAAAAATACAACACTACAAGCCGACATCAGATCTAGGAGGATAAAATGCTACCAAGAATTTGAATTAATTTTAATCTTGGGCCACATGCGACTCATATGCTCAACGTGGCGTATGAGTCCCATTAGGCATAAATTATGGGAACATTTTCAAAAATTCTTAGAAAGGTTTGAAATCCAGATCGGGACCCAAAACCCTAGGTGGGACTCATACACCCAAGGTGGTGTATGAGTCCTAGATCACTAAATTTGGGCCACACAACCTAAGAACACTTGAGTTGTGATTGGATGTTTATTTATGTCAAGATTATCCTCAAAACAATGCATTAAGGATTTTGGATGCAAAATAAGGCCAATTAAAGCATAAAGAACCCCAAATATTTATTAAAATCCTAGAAAAGTGTGAAAGTATGTTACATCACATTACAACACTCTAAATAAAGTATGATTAGATTTATTTAGTTTACAAGGTCCCAAGACCTAATGTGAGTGTGTTAAACACATTACAACACTAATTCAAGGCATCATTAAGCTCAACGTTATAAGCAGCGCCCAAACAAGTGTGAAAATGTCACTGACGACATTTTTTGACACTACATTTAGCCCCCACTTTAGTGAGAGGATTAAATTGCTTCAAACTCACACTAAAGTAGATGAAGTTTCTTCAAGAGGGGTCCAAGTGCACCAATTCCAGTAAGATAGGATGACAACAATCAAGAGGGGTGATCAAGCCCCCAGGATCAATATCCCATGGGAACCCAACATAGGCACAAAAGAACACACATGAAAATGATGTAAAGAGCATCATTAAGGTACAAGTATACACTACCAAATACAGAGAAATAAAACAAAAACAAAAGGGGGTGGATGGATCAAGCTTCGATCATTTTTCCCGCATGATGTGGATCAGATCTAGGCTATTTGTTCAAAATATGAATGCTCACTCTGAGGCAATGGAACTTCAGGTTGTCTGCTAGGTGAGGATCCGAAAGAGGTGAGATACATACACACATGGCCGGTATGCACTCACACACACACACAAGTGGCTATGGGAAAGTCATGCCTCGGTTAGGCTTCCCATCAAACCATACCAAAGTTATACATCCTGATAACTTTGATAAGGTGTCATACAACAATGAACTTCAAGCTTAATGAGGCAAGAAAAGCTTTGTATTCTTGGAACTCATGAAGAAACAAGATGGCTCCACAAGCATGGGAGATGTATTATGCAAGGTGGCCAATAACCGAAATTGTAAATGCAAAAATAGGAAATGCACAAAGGAGTCTTGCTTAGTTCATGTAAGGTATTTAACTTAGGGAACATTGTGCTTCATGTCTCCTAGAGAGTACCAATCAAAGAATAGAAGATTGAAAACTTAGGGGATGCAGTGTGTCACATCAAGCCATTAAGAGGAATATAATATGCTAAGATAATCACCCTCTTGAAGGACATAACACCCAATGTCATCCACAAAGCGAAAGATGCATCACATAAATAAAGAAGGCTACACCATGAAACATGAAATGAAAAAGAATAATGTCAATGTATGCTCCCACTTTAAGGAAATTTCTAAACACCATGTTGTGAGAAATTACTTTAAAGTAATAAATGATAAATTCTAACAATACATAAGCATGAGAGCCAACTTGAAAATCCCTATGCCAAGTCATATGTTTCCGAGTAAAGCTACGCCATGCGAAAGATAAGAGGGGGGTTGCCCCCAAAATGAAACTCCAAACACATGAGGGATCTATGGATTTGGGGTTAGTATGTTCTTGCTACAATGTTTTTAGAGAGCTCAAAAATGTCATCATTCCCAAAATACTCATAGAACTGGAAGAATGACCGAGAGAGAAAACAAAGAAAAACCTTTCAGGTCAACATGGAAGAGACATGAATTTCTTGATGCCTTGTGTCATCCCTAAAAGGAAAAAACAAGACAAAGAAAAAATAAATGAAAAGCTTTTGGGTCAACATGGAAGAGACATAACTGTCTCGACACCTTGTGTCATCCCCAAAAGGAAAACACAAGACAAATAAAAGATAAAGGAAAAATATTTTGGGTCAACATGGAAGATACATGAATGTATTGATGCCTTGCATCATCCCCAAAAGGAAAACATAAGAAAAAGAAAATATAAAAGGGAAAAGATAAAATATTTACGACATAGAGAAGAATGAAGGTACAAATACATGAATGTCACAAAGAGAGAGATATACATTAAATAGAACAGTACGGGGGGATCACATTATGTGCATGCAATCACACAAAAGGAAAAGAAATAATGCAAAGGAATAGTAAGGAACAAAGAGGTCAACCTATGAGTAGGTCATCCACATCCCAATCATGTTCATCATATGAAAATGACAGACAACTAGCCAAAGGGACTATGAAAAATGCATTACTAGGATAGGGCTATCTAATTCTTGCCCCCACTATGTTCAGGATAAGAATGAGTTGGGGTAGGTGAAGGGAAAGATCATGTAATGGTGAGAATACAAGATTCTATAGCTATTACATGACAAGGAGTAGAAGGGTATGTTATGCAATCTTTGGGTAACAATCATTGTTATCAAAGTGGAATTTTCTCAAGATTATTTTGAATGAACAACAATCATCAGTAATATGTCAAAGAGTTCTATGGTATAGGGAATGTGGAACATCTGCACCTTTAGGATATAGTCTTATCTTTTCTTTCATGGGTGGCAATAGTATAAGTCCTTGGTTTAGAAGTATTTGTAATTTTCTTTTAGTTTCAGGTGGCAGACAAGGGAATTTTAATTTCTATAATTTGTAAGGCCTTCTACACTTGCCAGGTTCACCAATTTCTCTAGTTGGGCTTAGGGTAGGGGGTCTGAAGATCTCCTTGTCATTGTTATCATCATTTTGAGGTATCTATAATTCTTAAGGAAGGAGGACACTTATATCCTGTGGAGGATCTTGATATCCTAATACTTTTGTATCTTCAGTTGGAATTTTCTCTAAGGGTTGATGAATTTCATGTTCACTTGTTGTATCACATCCTTGTTTACTTAAGATCATGAATCCTTTTCCATATGTCTCTTCTAGGTTGATGGGAGTTTTTTTCACTTTGTTAACATAGAATGGTTGAATGTTTTCTTGACTAGAGGAGTAGGCTCACCTATTGTAGGGAACTTACGTTCAACTTTTGTTTCAACTCTTGGATGTAAATAACCAAACATCTCAAGTGGTGGTATTATAGGGGGTGTTGGTTGTTCCATGGATGGATAAAAGGATGCATTAGCTTAAAGGTTTTTAAGGAAATTGTTTAGGAATTTATTCATGCTATCATCATCTTCTACAATGATGTCAACAACACAAGGAGAACATGTGTTAGGAGGTGTGTGAGCATGAGTAAGTTCAATTTCATTAGGGTAATTTCCAAAAGCACAACTTGACACATCCACTAAGGACTTCAAGGACATCCACAGTTTACCAAAGCACCTATCCATGATGAAATGTAATGCAAATTTCAGATTCTAAACTATGCAACAATGTGAAATGAAATGTTTTAGATGCAATTAAGCAATGCACAAGATGGAACAATTTAAAATAGATGCAATGAAGTAAATGAAACATAAAGTCTGTAAACTAAAACAAAATGAACTATTAACAACAAACAGGAGCACAAAAATAGAGAATTCAATGATGTAAAGTGAAGTTTAAAATCTGCACTGGGACTAAATCACCCAAAGAGGCATATGAGTCCCAATGAGGGTTAATTTCAAAATTTTCAAAAACTTTTAAGTGATTTTTATGCTTTCTAGTTTGTATGATTTGTAAACTAAGTGAAAATGTAAATTTTAGATGATTTTCAATGATTTAAGATGCAAAAATGCAAGTTATATGCACGTTCACTAATGCAAAATATAGAAACCCTAGAATGCCAATTAACTAGTGAAAACCCTAATGCAAAGTTAATGCAAGAAAGATATAGGATGATGATGCACTCCAAATCAGAATTATGATTTTGTAAATGAAGATTCCCCAAAATTAAAGGTTGAATTTTGTTGCTTCTATGCTTGGAAAATAGAATAAAAATCTTCACACCCTCTCATTCAAGGAAAACCCTAGAGATCTCAATCCAATTATGGAAAGGGGAGAGAGATCTTGCAATAGGGTTGTCATAGGGTATGATTAATGAATAAAGAGTGGTTCACCAAAAATCTAGGGCTTGGAAAGACAAATGAAATGCAGGTCTAATGCTTAAACCTAATATGACACAATACTTCACTAAATGACCTAAAAATGGTGTAAATTAAAACAAAAAGCCGAGGGATGAAAGGTATGCACCTGGAAATCTGAATAATACTGGATGAAGGATTGAAATGCTGAAAACACTAATTTTAAAGCATGTTGGGACTCATACACCAGTCTGGGTGATTTAGTCCTAGATTAGGGTTTCTGGGGAGAAACTGAAATCTGGTAGCTCTAGAGGTGTTTGGAACTTTTGAAATCTACAAATGCGACTAAATCAACACTCATATGCTAGAAGAGGCATATCGGTCTAGTTAGGGTTTTCTAGAAATTCAAGGTCTGATCCTACTCTTCAGTGTTTGCTTTATCCTTTTCACCTAATTTCTGGATTTGAATCTTTAATTTGCAACCTATAGATATTCTCTAGTGATCTTTAATGCAAGGTGACAAATTTGACAACTTTCTCCAAACTTTCTCTTTAATATGTCTTCAACCTAAATCTACAAATCACACACTAAAGAGAGGGGAATATGATGTTTTGTTAGTAGAAAGGGATTTTCCTTGGTCAAACCCCATTTTGGTAATCAAACCTTGAAATGAATGGAAATAGGAAAAGAGAATGATGAATGAACAAAATGTAATGTTGCAACTCACCAAACCCTAGCAATAAAGTGTTGCAAACATGTATGAAATGGCTCCAATGGATGTAGATCTTGACTCTTGCACATGATGTAGAAGTTGAAAAACCAACTTCACAGTCCCCAAGAATCACCTGCATTCAATCACCTATCACATGCAACAGATATTTAGAACAAAAAAGAAGAGATGTTATGTAAACCCTCAGAGAAAAAATATGCAAGCAAAAAACCAGAATGATGATTATTGAATTTAATTGTTTTACAAATAATACAAAAGACTTCAAAATGGAAATCATGCAAAAAAGAAAGGCATGCACAACCCTAATCTTATCTTGAGCAAAAAGACAGCTCAACTAGATAAGGATTACAATTATCCTAGGAAGTAAAATATGACCTAAGTAAACTTATGCAAAGTGTAATTAAATGATTAATTACACCAACACCCCCCCATAAGTGCAACTTAGGGAGAAACAAATTATTATGCAAAAGATGAGTCCCAGCAACAAGGCCTGATTAGGTACCCATTTAAAAATGCAATGCAAACTAAATCAAACGGGGTAAAGGAGAAAACCACATGGGAATACAAATCCTCCCCAAAATAGAATGCAAACTAACTAAGTGATGAAATATGGAGGACTCCATAAGACCCCCCAAGTACACCATCCATCACAAAGATACATAAAAGAACCCCCCCATAAGAGAGGAATAAAGAGGCCACATAGCCCCCCCCAAAATGAAGTAGCTCTAAAAAGTTTGAAGAAACTGCATCTCCTGAAAGAAGTGAGAGGGAAGAGGCCGGACGAATGCAATCTCTAAAGGTGGAATAGATGTAGCCCAAGATGTCTCCACAGAAATAGGTGTGACCTTAACAAATGAAGAAGTCAAAGTAGGTGAAGACTGAATAGAAACCTTTAAAGATGAATGATCAACAATGTCCTGTTGCACTAAAATGGAAGAAACCACATCTATAGTCATAGAAGTATCAGCAACTGCAACAGGAGGTGAAACAAAAGGATCAAGAATTGGGTCTAAAGTGACAATACCAATGTTCAAGAATCCAAATGTCTCTTGTGAATGATGATACACACTAGAAGTGTGAGGAACGGCTGTAGGAATAGAAGCACCATCAGTAGAAAAATATATAAAGGAATACAACCGAGATCAGTGATCCACTATCCCAATAGAAATAATTGCTCTACTCTCCAAGTCTCTGATGATAACTGAATCAGGTGTGAACTCCATAGATCACCTAGTGCCTCCATGAGTGATCTGATAGATGGAAGAAGATTGTTTGTCAAGTGAGGGACACACAAGACATCCTGAAAGGATTTGTCCCCAAAACTAATAGACCCCTTCCCTATAAAACTCATGTAAGTGTTGTTTCCCATCAAAATGGTAGACATAGTGCAAGGCTCAAAGGAAGTGAACATAGACTGTGAAGATGCCATATGATGAGATGCTCCTGAATCTAGAAGCCATCTCCCTGATCCAATACCTGAAGAAGCACAAAGAACATGTCCCTTCATATCTGATGAAGTATGTAAACAAGTTGTGCCCCTGTCATGTTGCTCTAAAGAATAATATTGAGGAGAAGAAGATAATGCAGACATCCTAGAAGGAAAATCAATTTGATGTTTCTAAAGAAGATGCTTCAGCTCATCAATGTCCTTCTTGTAGCAATTATGTTATGCATGTCCTTCTCTCTTGCAATATGCACATGTAGTCTTCTCCTTCTTAGATGATTTCCCCTTAGAAGAGGAGGATGAATCTGAGGACTCCTTTTGCTACTCATGATATTTGGAATCCTTTTATTTCTATTTCTTTCCTTTGCCTATTGAAGCCTTCTGATCTTTGGGCTCCTGAGATGAAATAAGTGCTTGTGATGAAGAAGGTTTCACCGTTCCCATGCTAGCTAACTTAGCTTGCTTTCGAGTGAGAGATGAAGCAAATTCATCAAGAGATGGCATAGTGAATCTCGTACCAAGTGCATCCCTAGTGGCATAAAAGGTAGATACAAAAACTGAATAATCTGGTTCAAGCTTAGAAAGAATGGACAATATCAACTGAGAGTCTTCCTTCTGAACACCACACTGTGACAACTACAATCTAAGAGACTTGAGTTTGGTGAAAAAATCTTGGATGCTGTCAAAATCCCTAAGATTTAAGCCAATAATCTCATTCTCTAACTGAAACCCTCTCATAGTATCCTGCTTCCCAAACAAAGACTCCAAAGTAGTCCAGACCTCATGGGGTGTAGTGCAAGACTCAATATGAAAAAGAAGGTTAGATGAAAGAGATAGAAATAATGTACCATAAGTTTCATCACATCTATTAAACCACTTTCTCTTTTTAGTAGCACCTATAGGTTCAATTTTTATACCCATGGCTACCCTGTACAACCCTTTATGTTTCAAATGAATCTCTCCATTTGTTTTTTCCAACCAAAATAGTTGAATGGAGTAAGGGGTGCAATATTATGTGTATCCATGATAGAAAAAATATATATATATATACTCTCAAATAAAAAAAATAGTGCTCGTTGATCTCAAAAAAATAGTCTGATTGAACGGTTCCCAAGAAAATAACCAAAAAAGTTAAAGGCTGAGATAAAACAGGAATATAAAATACCTAGTAAAGAAATATGAAAAAATAGGTCTAAGATCTATTTAGAGCACTGAACCAGCTTTCCAACACCTATTTGTTTTCATAAAACGAAGCCGGGACGCAAATGTTATGCCTCCCAGAGTGAAAACAACAACTTCTAGCTTTGACAAGCGAAAAAAGCATCAAAACTAAAAAATCAAAAAATCAAACCTCCACCACTGGAAAGAGCATTGAACCAAATTTCTGACTATATCTCCTTTTTGAAAAAAGGCCTTTGTTTGCAAAAGTTATGAGAAAACAAAAAAAAAGGCCTATAAATGGCACTTTTAACGCTAAACAAGTGCAAAAGTTTAGCTCTCAGGCACTAGCCCTCAGTCCGCCATGTGACCATTTGCTGTAGGGCTGAAGAAAAAAATGGCCGAGGCCTCAAGGTCACAGCTCTTGGTTGTTGTTAGGACCACCCGCTGAGGAGAAGAGGGCCATAGGGCTGGATGTTGGGGCTCCCAGTCACTGAAATGACCATCAGCTGAGCTATTTGGCCCGCGGTGGCTGAAGCCTAAGAGCAGTGGCGGATGGGAGGTGACCATCGATGGTGGTGGCTGGAAGGTGGTCGGTGGGAGGCCACTTGGTGGTGAAGTGGGGCGGAGCTTCTTATAACGGGCAGCACAAATTTTTGAAAAAAATGTCATTTTTTATATATTTTTTTCACATTTTTCAAAAAACAATTGCCCCAGGAAGTGAGCTGGGGAGGCCATATGGCCTCTTTGGCTAAATAGTTTTTTCGTTTTTTTCAACTTTCTCTTAAATTGATGAAACGAAAGGAATTTCTGGGTTTTTTGGGCACTCTAAAGGCGATGGAGACATCCGTTTTGCCCAAAAATGCCCAGAAAATTAGGCGACCCCCAGATCCACAAAAAAGGAAATATGGCTTGAAACCCTTGCACAATTTTTTTTTTTTGAAAGAATATCTTCAAATCACGAATAGGAAGCCACAGGTCTGGAGCTCTGATACCATGTAGAAGTTGAAAAACCCACTTCACAGTCCCCAAGAATCACTTGCATGCAATCACCTATCACATGCAACAAATATTCAGAACAAAAAAGAAGAGATGTTCTGTAAACCCTCAGAGCAAAAATATGCAAGCAAAAAACCAAAATGATGATTATTGAATGTAATTGTTTAAAAAATAATAAAAAAGCCTTCAAAAATGAAATCATGCAAAAATGAAAGACATGCACAACCCTAATCTTATCTTGAGAAAAAGGACAACTCAACTAGATAAGGATTACAATTATCCTAGGAATTAAAATATGACCTAACTAAACGTATGAAAAGTGTAATTAAATAATTAATTACACCAACACATGATAGATCTTGAGTTGAATACTATCTTGAATCATCAAACCCTACATCACAATTGTTAGATCTAAAAAAAACATGATGCATGAAGACTTTGACATGATGCTTGATGCTTAAATAATGCTCTAAAATGCTTGATAATCAACCCTTGAAGACTCTTGAATGCTCTTGTAAACACTTGAATGCCCTTATGAACCCCAATTCGCTATAATGTATGCGTACTTGAAGGCTTAGGATGATCTCTTGAATGCTTAGGTGAAAATGAGTGAAATAATCTTGTATTTATACTTGTTTGTGCCAAATTTCCAGAAATTACAACATTACAAGCTGACATCGTATCTAGGAGGATAAAATCTCACCAATAATTTGAATTAATTTTAATTTTGGGCTACATACGACTCATATGCCCAAGGTGGCATATGATTCCCATTACGCATAAATTATGGGACCATTTTCAAAAATGCTTACAAAGGTGTAAAATCTAGATCGAGACTCAAAACCCTAGGTGGGACTCATACGCCCAAGGTGGTGTATGAGTTCCATATCACTAAATTTGGGCCACACAACCTAAAAACACCTGAGTTGTGATTGGATGTTAATTTATGTCAGGATTATCCTCAAAAAGATGCATCAATAAAGGATTATAGATGCAAAATAAGGCCAATTAAAGCATAAAGAAGCCCAAATATTTATTAAAACCCTAGAAAAGTGTGAAAGTGTGTTACAAAACTTTACAACACTCTAAATAAATTATGATTAGGTTTATTTAGTTTACAAGGGCCCAAGACCTAATGTGAGTGTGTTAAACACATTACAACATTAAGTCAAGGCATCATTAAGCTCAATTTTATAAGGATGGCCCAAACAAGTGTGACAATTTCATCGACGACATCTTATGACACTACACATTCATTTGTTCATTCATCATTCCCTCATGTTATTTCAATTCATTTCAAAGTTTAATTACTCAAACAAGGTCTGACTGAGGTAGACCCCCATCCACTAACAAAACAGTATTTCTCTCTCTCTCTCTCTCTCTCTCTCTCTCTCTCTCTCTTGTGATGTGTGTTTTACAGATTTATGTGAATAGGACTCATTCGCCCAACCTAGTGATTTAGTCCCTAATATAAACTTTTGATAGCATTTGATAGTGTCAGACCTAGGTTTGAAATATTTGGAAAGATCCTCAAAAAAACCTAGAGTGGGACTAAATCGCACAACCTGGCGTATTAGTCTTGTTACAATTTTTTATTAACATTTACCGGATCTTGATCAACTCCTAGAAGAATCCAGGTCCTTCCCAAAAAACCTAAACTGGGACTACATCACCCAACCTAGCATATTAGTGCCATTGCACTTCAAAACAATAATTTTCAGAGTTTCAGACCTTGCTTTAACTCCATCATTCTTCTAGGTACTTTTTTGTTTTACCCTGTTTGTCAATTTGATTTAACGCTTTGAAGTTTCTATGGTTTTGTGCATAAGAGTTTTTATTTCTCCTTTGAAGCTTCATTTAATGGTGAACCCCTCATTTAATCACACAAGGAAACCCCTAGTTCTTCCATCAATTCAATCACTTGGTTGAGGGATCTTGGTTTCCTAATGAACTAAAGTGCGAAATAGGTCCCTATGTTCCATCTCCCAAAAGGTGGAACCCTATTTCCTTTGGTTCATTTTGGTGAACCCAACCTTTGGACCCTTGAATTTATGATTTGGAGAACATTGTAAGTCCTAGATCTAGTTTGCATTAACTTTACATAGATTTGCATCAGTTGAATTACATTTAGAGCTTCTTAATCTTGCATTAGTGAAAAGTGCATATAGGTTGCATTTTATGCATATTGCATCATTCAAATTCACTAGAAATTTGTACTTGTAAAAAATCATTGAATATACAATGTAGAAATGTTAAAATCCTCTCAGAATTTGTTGAATTTGGTTTAGAAACCCTAATTTGGGACTCATTTGCCCACCTGGGTGATTTAGTCCTTGTATAGGTTATTTTCCCAAATTTTTAGATATTTTGTGATCTTTGATTTTCATTATTTGAACCTTCTAGAAACCCTAATTGAGAATCATTCGCCTATCTGGATAATTTAGTCTTGAATCAGGTCTGAATATACATTTTATAGCATTGAAATATTGTCATTTGTGTTTCTAGTTGTTATCTTTGGATCACTATTTCAATTTGTAGAATAATTGTCATTTATAATATTTTCACAATTGGTTTCATTTCAAGTGCATTTGAATTATAATTAAAGCATATCATTTGTCTTGTGTTCATGGAAAACTTATTTCAGTAGTGAGAATCATCCAATCTCTTAGATAATTGTTTGCATCTCCAAGCATTGCCTAAGTTGGATAGATTACTTTTCATAAATGTTAGTATCTTTCTTTTCCAAGTTTGCAAATAAAAATGGCATTAGCAAGCATGTTAGCCATGAGAATATCTTAATGAAATAGATTGAGCTTGTTGACATATTCCATGCTACCACATTTCCCATCATCCCCTCATCCCCTAATATCTCTCCTATTTGTGAGAAGGTTCTAGTGAAAGACGATATGTAAGCATAGACAATCATTATAATTATAGTTGTGCTTCTCCCGATACCTCTCCTATTCGTGATGGAGGTATCTTGGTGAAGGAAGATACAATCATTGAGAATCATGAAAGCTTGTTTTTCCCTCTCCTCCTATCCCTTGGGAAGATATTATCATTGAAACTACTTTACCTAGTCTCCATTCATCTCCCAACACCTCCCCTACTTGTGAGAATGCCTTATTGAAAGAGGATACAATCGTAGACAATCATGAAAATCACATTTGTGAGGAGGAAATGTTGGTGTTAAAAGATCCAATGGTTGAGAGCTATGACAATCCTACCTCTCCTACTTGGGAAGACATTATAGGACATAGGGATTTAATTATAGATAACCATGACAATAAAATTTGTCCTTCTCCTAATATCACTCCTAGAAGAGAAGAAGATAGTTTGGTTTTAGAAGATACACTTACTGAGAGTCATGAGAATCTTGTTCCTCCCTTCCCTAATTCTCATACCATTTAGAAAGATCTATTTGAACAAAAATTCCAATCATTGGTGAACATGAAAATCATATTTTTTCTTCTCTTGATGCCTCCCCTATTTGCGATGAAGCTACTTTACAAAGTCTAACCATGGAACACGATGGACCCTTTGCTTGATTCTCTCCTAAAAGCTCTCCTACTAGGATAGATATTATGGAACAAAATAATGAGACCTTAGAGAAAAAGAATGAAATCATCGACAATTATAACAATCAAATTGGGCCTTCTCCTAATATCTCTACTATTGCTAAAGAAGATGTTTTTATGTTAGAAAATCCAATCGATGGGAGCCATGAGAATTTTATTTGTCTCTCTTCCGCAGGGAAAACCTTGTTGAACAAGAGAATTCCATCATTGATAAGCAAGAAAATCCAACCATTGATAACTCCATTACTTTTGATGAAGCCATTTTAGAAGAACCAACCTTTGAATGTCATGAACATCTAGGTTGTAGTTCTCCTAAAAACTCTCCTACTATGGAGGATATCATGGTGCAAGAAAATGAGAACATTGACACATGTATTTCAAACAATAGTGATGTGACCTCCTTAGATGAAGATGATGAAGTGACATTAGACTCCCCTTCACTAAGAGACCATGAAAATAAGGATAAATCTTTTGAGGTTATGCACATTGGATATCCCTTGAAGTACTCTCCTGATCCTAAACTCATCCATTACCCACCCTCAAACCAACCACAAACTCAAAAAAAACCCATCCTCATCCTCAAACCACCTAAGAATAATATATCACAATAGTCGAGTTACAATATTTTTTCTCATACATATAACACTAGAAACAATCCACAACCAAGAGAAACAACTCCAACATTCCTCCCTTTACCTCAACCTGTCTTGCCTAGTGCCCCTCATTTTCCTTTACATAATGGTAAGGAGTATGATCTTGTTGAACAACTTAAGAACACTCTTGCTAAGATATCATTATGGGACCTTATTCACGCCTCCCCCCATTATCATAACGTGATTCAAAGTGACTTACAACAAGTTCCTACCCCCCTAATGTGCAATCAAATGATGTGGCAACCCAAATTCATGTTATAACTCTGGTCAACTTAGACATTACTTTCTATCAAGATAAGTTACCTTTGCTAGATTGTGCAAAAACAATATGAATCTTTCATGATAATAGCTACTTTCAATAGGATATGGATAAAATGAACCCTTGTTGACAATGGCTCGGCCCTTCATGTGTGTAGTGTAACCCTTTTAGATATTCTTGGCATAAATAAATCAAGAATTGAACCTAATTCCTTATCTATTTGAGTATTTCACAATGTAGGAAAACAAACGCTTGGAGTGATCACATTACCTATTATAATTGAAAAAGTTACATTAAAAACCCTGATCCATGTTATGCCTCATGGTCTCTCATACAACCTCCTTTTAGGAAGCCCATGGATTCATGAGATGCATGTTGTTCCTTCAACTCTTCATCATAAAATGAAGTATATCTACAACAACAAAGTACATACGATCAAAGCCGATCTTGAGCCTTACAGTGTTTTACAACTTGAAAAAGACAAGAAAATCCTTTGAAAACATTGACACCAACTACACAAGTGGAACCCATGCAAGAAAAAGATAAAGAGAAGCACTTTGAAGAAGTTACAAAATTATTGGAAGATGATTAGGGTTCATTAGATTTCACACCTACATTCATGGGAGAATACAAGATCATAAAAAGAGATTCTGAAAAGGGAAAAGAAAAAGCAGTAATTTCAACAAAAAATTTGAAACTATCCACCTCAACCACTTTATAAGAAAAAGAAAATTATGCAACAAACTTTGATAAAGTTGATTATGAGCAACCATCGAATCCAAAAGAAATGAAAAAGCTTTATGGAAGAAGTTATAAACTTATGAAACAACTTGGTTACAATGGAAAAGGATGTGGTGCTAGAGAACAAGGTATTTGTGTCCCTATAGAGCCTAACATGAAAGAAACATCTACACTTGGTCTTGGTTATTGTTCCTTGAAAGAAACAAACAAGCCTTCACTCAATACCAACAGTATTATAAAAGATTCTTCTAAACCAACTTTAACATTAGTGCATCCTGAATTGATCGAAACTAGTGGTCTTGGTTATTGTCCTTCGAAAGAAATTAAAGAAACAAAGAAGTCTTTGCTTAACATTATTGTCATAACACAAAGCACTCCTAGTACATGTCTTAGTAACGATTGTATTTCGTTATATTTTACACCCTCTTTTCAAGGAGAGAACAAAATCTCGCAATCTAAAGAGCCTTGTGTGAGTATGACATCTTGTACTAAGCAAGAGATATCTTTGTTGTAAAATAAAGGAACATCCTCTACTATTGATCAAGCGAGTATCTTTTCAAGACTACTCCAAGATCTTTTGATATCTCTCCCTCCAAGAACACGAAAGAAATTTTACAACAAGACTTCATTTTGTGCATATCTTAGATTTCATGGTCATTGTACAAATGAATGTACAAAACTGAGTAATAAAATTCAACATCTTAAGGATTGTGGTACTCTTTCTTGTGTTGAAGCACCTAGTTCCTCTAATTGATATTGATTTTTTTTCTCATCAATCATCTCGGCTCATCCTTATTCTACACTAATTGGGGGCAAGGGGGTTAGGTAGCCTTGTCCTCATATGACGCTTGTCATTGTCTCTTTGGGATAGTTGACTGTTTTCCATATATATAAGACCAAGCTTGGGATGTGGATGGCATGCCTTAAGTTGTCTCACATGTGACATACTGAGTTATCTTTAGTATTGCACTTTGAGTGCAACACCTTATCCATGATGTAGTTTCATTCGAGAACATATGACTTGGCATACGACTTTACGAATAAGCTCTCATGTCTTCTTCTTGTGAACGCTTCAGCCTAGACCTATTCAAACATAGACAAACAAATAAACATTAGTCCTCAAACAAGTTTAAACCAAACATTCCCTATGAAATTCATTCAAGCATAAGAACAAGAAAACAACATAAATTATCAAATAAAAGCTAATGAAATCTCATTTGAATGCTCAACCCAACATCCCATAGTGGAATTGGTGCTTTTTTTATGTGGAAAGAATCCCTTTCCCAATTCCTTGATAAGCTTGATGATGATATGATATTCTTGATGCAAAGTTCCAATAACCTTGCTATGGATAATGAAATTCTATGCTAAATTGGATGAAAATATGGATGAAATGGTGGATGCTTTGAATTCAAATGACTATAATGTATTTGCATGAATTTGTGTCCTTAAATCAATAGAGAAGGCCTCTATTTATAATGAAGAAGGTTTGAAGAATGAAGAATAGGATGAATGTGGGATTAAAGAAGGGACCAATGGCATTGTGCCACTTGTCAACATGCTAATGAAGGGAGGTGGAGCACATTTTGAACAATTTCCATGTTTAATGCATGTAGGTGAAATTTGAATTTGAAGAGGTGCCTTGTGTAAGAGGGGATGTAAGAGGAATTAATGCCAAGTTGGCTCAAGGAGAGGACATTTAAGAGCTTTTAATGTCAAGTTGGAGGACAAAAGTCATTTGGGAGGGAGAATTCAAAGAAGTGGAATATTCCAAGAATATGCCATATTTGAATGAAAAAAGAGGGAATTAATAAATCAAATAAATTGATTTACATGTGCAACTTGCAAAAGCTAGTGGAGTGGAGGATTAGAGTTAATTAATTTAAGATTAACTAACTTAGATGGAATTAGTTGATTGTGACATTTAATTTAAATATTTTGATTTTATTTAAATGAAAAGAGAGGATGTTGGAAGATTAATAATTTATTTAAATAAAAATTGATTTATTTAATTAAAAGAGATGACTTTAAGATTTAATTAAATAAAGTTGATTTATTTAATTAAAAGAGATGACTTTAAGATTTAACTAAATAAAGTTGATTTATTTAATTAAAGGAAGAACATTAGGATTTTAATTAAATAAAATTGATTTATTTAATTAAAGTAAGAATATGATGAAATAATCTGAGAAAGTGTATTATCTAATTTTTAGAGGAATTTTGATGAATTTAATTAAATAAAGATTATTTAATTAAATGGTTAGTGTGGAAGTGCTTAAGGAAGAATCGGAGTTCATCAATCAAATGCATGATGTTGATCGAGATATTTTGAGTGTCTACATTTTTCCCCTCTTTGAAGCAATGTACCTATTGTGTTGGTTCAACGAATAACCTTGTTGAGATCAAAGTTCAAAAACTTTCTCATTTTTTCGGATGCCCTAGTGGAAAGAAGTATACTAGTACACTGCCCCCTCGAGAGATCAAGCGAAAATTTTGATTTGAGGGTCAAGCTCGTGACAAAGAGGTTCAAGATGGATGCATGGATGGTTATGTAATGAGATGCTTAAACTAACAGATCTATATTATGATGATGATGCAAATAAGATGAACTAAGATGGTGAGAACAAAAAATCTATATTATCGTAAACATCTTAAATGATGATGCAATGCATATGAAATGGATGATGTGATATGCTATGATTATGAGATGTATGTATACTAATGGTTTGTGGATGCATGATGGACATCATATTATTTTAGCATGAAAAGAGGATAGAAGAATCAGAGGGATCAACCCTTGATTCTGAGAAGATGCAGAAGTCCAACAAGTCTATGAGTCATCGAGACTTTAGCGATGATGATGAGTGATGATGATGTTTCGCTTATGAAAAATTGGGGGCGTAAAGAGCATAAATTTCCTTATGTTTGATAACACACATAGGCATGATGCATCAAGGTATAAAGAACCAGGATGGTGTTGTACCTAGTGTGATGGACTTTGAATTGACAAACAGATGGGAGTATCCTTGTTCACACTTGACATACGAAAACTTTGCTAGGATGCACTTCAGAAGTTTCAAACATCTCGGACCACAACATGGAAAGGCATAACCTCCCAATGTAATACTCAACAAGTTGTCTAAAACACCTTCCATACACAACTAATAAAGCAAGTATTTGATAAGGTTATATTACAAGAATATCCAACAAGCACAGCAGAAAAAAGATAATGATCAATTCCCCATTCCTTTCTCTCTAAATCATTTTGATTAGACATCATCGAGAGGTCATTGGAATGAGCACAATAAGATAAATCAAAAGAAAAGATCAAGTACACAAACAAGCCAATGCTCTTCATACCTCTAGCCAAAGGGATGTATTTTTCTTAGGATAAGTATTCAAAGTGATTTCCAAAGATAATGCCCATTGTAGGAAGGATGAATCCTAGGACATGTTAGTGGGTGGTGGAAAGTTATTTTGTTTAGGATAAGTATCCAAAGTGTTTTTCCAATAGATAATTCTCATTGTAGGAATGATACATCCTAGGACATGTTACTGGATGGTGGCAATTTGATAGGTTGTCCGAAAGGCTGTTGATATAAGGTTCAATTACATGTTTGAGAATGATCAAGAGTTTGATTTTGCATTTAGAAGTTCCTTGTTTTGATTTTGATTTTGCATTTGAAGTTTTCTTTTGTTGATTGTTTTGGTTGTTTCTGTTTGTTTCACCAAAGGATGAAAGTGACAGATCAATTTTGTTATGGGTGAAAGTTTATTTCGGGTGAAAGCGAGATGGGATGGATGGGTTTTTGGATGTTTTTTGGTGTTTTTGAAATGCTATGAGGCTATTTTTTGGATTTTCGATTTATGATTATTTTTGAATGTTTTTGGATGTTTGGGGGTTGATCAAAGATTAGTGTTTTTTTCAGACCATGTTTTTGATGTTTTTTGACTTGTTTTTGGATTTTTTGATATGTTTTGGATGTTTTTGGATTTTCTTGGTTTTTTGAATGTTTTTAGATTTTTCACATGATTTTGATGATTGAGATATGGATATGTGTGATGATATCAATGATTTGTTTTGGGATTTTGTTGAAAACCAAGCTAGGTTGATTGATCAGATTGATGGATTGATGATGATAACATTGTTGAGGATACACAACAATGCAAAAATAGTGTTAAGCAACACAAGGATTGGGATAGATGTCCCGAGATGATGATGGATTGATTGGAATTAATTGATGGATTCATGATGATAACATTGTTGAGGATACACAACAATGCAAAGATAGTGTTAAGCCACACAAGGATTGGGATGGATATCCCAAGATGATGACAGATTGATTGGATTTAATTGATGGATTGATCAGGATCTATGAAGCTTGGTTTGGAACAAAAGTTGGTTTTGGATGATTTGATGTGATGTTGAAGCACATGTTAGATGTAACTGATATTGATTGTTTGGATCGATGTTTGATCATAGATAAAGCTTGATAAGGAATTCCTTCTTGTCAAAATGTGTCAATGGCTAGTGATTTGGATTTTGGATCACAAATGCTTTGACCAATTTGATTTCATGTTTTTCAATATTTGAATCACCACATAAGTTGGAAGATATCTAGATCAATATTTATTCCCAAAGCAAGATGTAAATATTTTCCCCCAGTGTCTAGCAATGTATGCAATGCCATGGGTGGATGCTTGGATAGATGTATGGATGGATGGATACATATTATCTTGAGCTAAGATAAGGTGTTTGAATAAAGAATGCTTCATTGGATAATGCTTCATGGCTCAGATAACATTGGGTAGGATAGGATCAATGAAAATGACCCATGTCAAGATGTTTACCATAAGCAAGTGTAAATTGTACACCAAAATTGTGTCAAGATCAAGATAACTTGGACTATGGATGTAGATGGATGAAAATGGATTGGATAAATGGTTCATGGATGAATGGATTTATTATGGATGAGATAAGATGCTTTCACCTAAATCGATGCACGTAGATGCTCGATTCTACACATGACGCCTGTTTTCTAGGTTTTCATCATGGTACCTACCCAAAGTGCCACCATAGTGGTTTTCACTGGAGGATGATTTTTATTTTTACTATTTTCATGATTTTTTTATTTTTTTTATATTTTTGAAAGATTTTAAGCTCATGTTGAACCATCTGGTGGGGTCAATGTAGATGCTTCTATCATAATGTGCCATTGATAGCCTACTTGAATAAGATTCTTTGCCAAGATACATGCACTTGAATGCAACTTTTGAGATTCTTAATCTACTTTGTTGATACTAGAGTTAACTCTGTCTTTATGTGCACATCACAATAGAGTGCCTTCTAAATCCTTATGATGAAGGGTTGCTTCCAATACATGGTCAATGTGAGAATTGGATATCATGCATGGAGGTGTGGATGGAGTGTGTTTAGGGATAAAATATGGGTTGGTTGACAGCTTGGAACCTTTGACTCTCCAAACTTGGGAAGATGAGCAATAATGGGTGGATACAGAAGTGTGTATGGAATTAGGACCAACTACTTGATATACTTTGTACGTTGAGCTTGAGAATCCTGTTTTTTCCTTTGTGGACATCCTTGATGGATACTTTTCCCTTTTTTATTTTTCCCCATAGTTTCTTTGACTGATGGAGTTTGATAGGGATAATATTTCTTTGTATATTCTTTGGTATCCACTTGTATTTGATCTGTCCATTATGCTTCTCAACTTCTTTTGCTTTGATAATTTTCTTCATGTTTTGATTCAAATCTTTCTTTTGATGTTGGTCACAATTCATGGATGCAGTGATCGGTGGATGAAGATTCATGACATGGTTGGTTGTAGTATTGGCATCAGTTTCACCATAAGGACTCTTCATGCTCCCTATGTTGACGTTTTCTTGAGATGAAGTTGCCCCTAGTATTGTGGAGGTATCATTGATATGTTTTGATCCCTTAATTTCCAAATAACCAAGACCTTGATGCTTAGGATTTCCAATAATCTGCACTGGTTCTAGGATACCTTGTTCCTGTAGGCCTAATCCTCTACCTTGATAATTCATCTGTTGAAACATTTTATTTGCAATAGGATATGATTTACCTTGGAAACAAGGTGCTACTCCTTCTCTGTTTTGTTGTGGATCTTCAAAGTTGATAGCTTCTTCATTGATAAGATAGCTTTCCCTAAAAAAGGTAAGTGATCCAAGTTTATAAGTGATAGGATCCTCCATAAGTGGGATTACTTCCTGATTCATATCTTTGGCTTGATCTTGTGAAATATTAGATTTTAATGCTTCTTCAAGAGGTGTTGATGATTCACTGTCCACGTAAACGTCTTCCTCATGATTCATTTTTTATATGCCTGAAGGAACACAAAGGCCACTGAGAGGTGGGGGGTGAATCAGTGGACTACAAATTTTAACTTTCTAAGCAATGTGATAATGAACTTTAAAAGCATAAACCAAAAGCAAAGGAAGGTAACTAAGCCACACACACAAAATGCATCCCACAACACAAGATGTACGAGGAAAAATCCAAGATGGGAAAAACCCTCAGTGAGAATAGCTATTGGAGGCTATTGCTCCAATCCATCCTCACAATGAAAATGGTTTTTATTACAATGTATGGGCACCAACCCAAATGAACACCAATTCCCATTTTATGAGCACCAACTCAAAGGAACACCTATCCCAAGTTTATGAGCACCAAATCAAAGGAGCTTCTACCCCTAATCTTAGCACCCACTCAGATGAGTTTACAATAAGAGATTTATGATTACAATTTCAGTATCATGTTACAAATGAGATTTTGTAACTCATATAGACTTATACACTTACGTTATCTTATTTTCCTCAAATAGATTCCAGTATTCTATCACAAACCAACTCTTGCAAGTATTCTTCCACTTACTCTGCAAGACACTATAATCTGCATTCACACAACAAGTCTCTACAAAACTAGCATATGCCTTCTTACAACTCTGCTACAAATGAAAACATTCTACACTCAGAAATATGCATACTCTATTTTTACAAAGTCATCGCAACTCTTATCACACCTCTCTGCTCTCCACTCTTACCCTTTTCTTTCTCACAACAACACTAGAGGTGATTGCAGCAGCATATTCAACACACAAAAGAATACATAATCTATTTTCACAGAGTTATCTTCTCTTCTCCATACTCGTACTTCTATCTCTCTCACTGCTCTAAATATTTCATCATGTACAAGCATACACTCTCAACACTGGACCTATGATTTACTACAGTCTATACAAAACACACTCAACAACAATGAATAATAACAATTCTTTTATTATTACTACTATAGAGCAAAAAGATTTTGTAGCCCTAAATTTTAAACAAATATTTCTGCAACACTCTATCAGTAACTTTCTAACTTTTCTGTAGCAATATTTCTTCATACAAACATTGTATTCATTGATTTGACATCAATGGTAATCTAATTCCAACCAATCAAAACTCAAATGCCAACAAGCTCCATTTAATGCCAACAATCTCCCCCTTTGGCATTGATGTCAATCAATCGAATCTCTATGCTACCAACTGAAGGTTGAGCTCCACATCATTCAGATAAACTTCACCTTCAAGATTCTTTCTCCCCCTTTAACAACAATGGTAAAGGGTTCCATAAAGAGCACTTTCAGATCAGATACCACTATGTTTGCATAACTTTTAGACCATCTTATCCCCCTATGTCATAAAACTAAATAGACAGTTATCTGAACACACCACTTTCAGATGGTCTCCCCCTATCATGAACATAACAAGGTGCATATTCTGTATTTAAACAAAAGATAATGCATGTTCCAGCATAAAGAGAAGCAATAATCCTCTTTCTTAAGAAACATGTAAAGGGCAGGAAACATCAAATTTTTTTGTTAGAGTAGCAACCATCTCTCTTTGAACTTCACACTTGACACTTCTACCCCCTTGGAGTAGAACAAACTCAGGGATGTAAGATGAAATAGAATAAACTCCCCTTGAATCATAAAATTCCATATCCAACTAAGTGTTGGAAGAGGGAGATAAAACTCCCAATCTCATTCTCAAATACTCAAATGTCTCTTTGGGCAATGGTTTGGTAAGAATATCAACTATTTTCTCACCAGTATTCACATACTCAAGTTGAACTTCCTTTTCACTCACATTTTTCTCTCAAGAAGTGGTACTTAATAGCTATGTGCTTGCTTCTTGAGTGAATGACCGGATTATTAGAGATATTGATTGCACTAGAATTGTCACACATAATGGAAATAGGTTTTGAATATTCTACCTGGATATCTTTTAGTGTTTGTTTCATCCAGAGAACTTGAGAGGAACATGAGACAGTAGCTATGTATTCTGCTTCAGCTGTAGAGAATGAGATAGATTCTTGTTTTCTACTGTTCCAAGAGACCAGTCTTCCACCAAGGAAGAAAGCACCTCAACTTGTGCTCTTCCTGTCATCTATACACCCAGCCCAATCTGCATTTGTGTAAGCTTGCAAAGTGAAGTGATCATGTTTATCATACCATAAACCATAGGTCAGACTACCTTGCAAATATCTGAAAATTCTTCTTACAACATTCAAATGATATTGCTTTGGAGAAGCTTGAAATCTAACTACCATGCAAATTGCTTGTACAATATTTGGTCTAGAGGCAGTAAGGTACAATAGACTACCAATCATGGATCTAAACATGGTTTGATCAACATCTGGTGAATCATCATTCTTGGAAAGCTTACACCTAGTCACCATAGGTGTACTAACAGACTTACAATCATCCATTTGAAACCTTTTCAACATGTTTTTAGCATACTTGATTTGTGAAATAAAAATTCATTTTTCTAATTGTGAAATTTGCAAACCAAGAAAGTTGGACAGCTCACCTATCATTGACATTTCAAATTCTTGTTGCATTTGATCATAAAATTTGTTGCACAAATAATCATCACTTCTAGCAAAGATGATATCATATACATAAAAAACAATGATAATCATGTGATTACCTTCCACTTTGGAGTAGAAATTGTTGTCAACACACCCTCTTTCGAAGCCTTGCTGATGCAAATAGATGTCCAATCTAGAGTACCACACTCTTGGTGCTTGTTTTAATCCATATAAAGCTTTTCTCAATCTGCATACATAATCTCCTTTTTCAAGTGACTCAAACCCTTGAAGTTTCTCCATGTAGACTTCCTCATCACGGTTACCATTGAAGAATGTGGATTTAACATCCATTTGATAAACCTTGTAATCTTTATATGCTAAGAATGCTAAGAAGATTCTTATAGCCTCTAGTCTTGCAATTGGGGAAAATTTTTCCTCAAAATCTATGCCCTCGACTTGAGAATATCCCTTGCATACTCATCTAGCTTTGTTTCTAATCACTTTACCTTCTTCATATACCTTGTTTCTGTAGACCCATTTTGTTCCAATGATGTTCTTACCAATCGGCCTTGGAACTAAATCCCATGTCTTATTTCTTTCAATCTGTTACATAGCTCTTCTTTCATAGCCTTTATCCAATCTTCACTCTTGTTGGCCTCATTGTAATTCTTTGGTTCTATTTCAATTAGAAGACACAAGTTGACTTTATCATCATTTCGAACATGTCTTCTCCTTGTTTGCATACCACTATCTTTGCTTCTAATAATCTGATTTTTAGGGTGGTACTTCGGAACATACTTGCTAGGGGGCTTGTTTAGAGGCATTTCTACTACTTCTTCTTCATTTTCAGATTTCTCTTCACCTTCATTATGATGTTCTTCAATCTGATTTTATGATTTTTTCCTTGACTGCTACAAATCTTCATCTATTCTCACATGTACATACTCAACTATTCTCTTGAGGCATTTGTTTAAACATTTATATGCCTTACTATGAGTTGAGTATCCTAAAAATATTCCATTATCACATCTTGCATCAAAACTACCAAGCCCATCATCATTTTTCTTAATGAAACACTTACTACCAAAAACTTTGAAATATTTGATAGAAGGTTTCTTACCATACCATAGCTCATAAGGTGTCCTTTTCTTGTGCACTCTTAGTTGGGCCCTATTTAGTGTGTATACTATTGTATGAACAACCTCTTTCCAATAAACATCTGGTAGATTTGACTCATTAAGCATAGTTCTTGCCATTTCTTTCACAGTCCTATTCTTCCTCTCAACAACTCCATTTTGTTGAGGTGTTCGAGCAGTAGAATATTATGTTCTAATCCCATGTTGTTCACAATAGTCTTAAAACTGATTTGATGTAAATTCTCCACCACAGTCTGATCTTAAACATTTCAGCTTGCAACCACTTTCTTTCTCAACCATTTTTATGAATACCTTGAACCTTTCAAATGCTTGTGACTTACCTTGTAGGAAGGTTACCCAAGTCATCCTTGAGTAGTCATCTATCAACAGTATAAATTATTTGTCACCATTCAAAGATCTTGTCCTTTTAGGACCACATAAATTTGTATGTACTAACTCAAGTAGCCTTGTGGTTGAGTACTCTTTAGTCTTGAAACTAACTTTAGTTTTCTTCCCTTTTTGACATTCATCACAAATAGTGTTTGTTGGTTTAGTTATCTTTGGCATGTGTCTCACATATCCTTTTGAGCTAACTTTGACAAGGTTATCAAAATTTATGTGACCTAACCTCCTATGCCATAACCAACTCTCATCCACTTGTCCAATCATACATTGAGCTTCATAACATTATTTCAAGTTGTAGACATTTTCGTCAATTCTCTTACCTTTAGCAACTAATCTTCCATTGTTCTCTTTCCTGATTTCACATCCTTTGGAATCAAATGAAAACTTATAACCACTGTCACACATTTGACTTACACTAAGTAAGTTGTGTTTCAGCCCTTCAACATAATATACATCCTTTGTTAGTAGTTTCCCATAAATACTTAAGGTTCCATTACCTTTTATCTTGATTGAGGGGTTATTACCAAGCTTAACTGAACCATTGTTCCAATCTTCTAACTATTTGAACTTGTTCCTATCGCTAGTCATGTGGTTGGAGCAGCCACAATCTATCACCCATAGATTTTTCTTCTCTACGTGTATTTTTTTTTGTGCTAACATGCTTGCTTGAATTTTGTCTTTAGTCACTTCTTTCCATTCTTGCTTTGCTACTACTTTTTCTTCATTTTTGTTCTTGGGGGAAACAACTACATTCTTCTCAAGTTTAGTAGATCTTTCTCTACAATTTTTTTTTGTGTGTCCATAGTTATGACAATAATAGCATTCAATCTTCTCATTGAACATAGGAAAGTTGAAGCTTTTACGAGTATGACTTAAACTTTTACAATCTACACTTATATGTCCTAGATTATTGCAATTGTAACACTATATATCCAAATCTCTCAATGGTGTAAAAGGATTTTTGCTCATGAAGTTTGGAGTTGCTCTCTTCACCATTTTGCAATGAATGAACTTATGACCAAATCCATTACATCTGAAATAATAGCCATAAAACCTAGGGGTATACCAATTATTATACCGAGGAATATTTCTAGTTGTATCCATAGTATCAATAGACCTTCTCATTCTTGGGGCAACAACATTAACTTGTAGGACAACAATGTTATCCTTTGGGGAAGCAACACTATCTCTTGGGACAAAAATATTTTCTCTTGTTACAGCTTCAATACCATCTCTTGGGGCATTATTCTTTGGGGGAGAATTAGTACTATCTCTTGGGGCAGCAACATTTTCACTAGTGACAGCAGTGAAAACAATCTTCTTCTTGGATTTTTCACCCATATTAGAACTCTCACCATGTTCATAGCCAACATCACTATAATCTTTTTTCTTGTTTCTACTTACCAAGTATATCATTTAGATCATTAGTGCTGCTCTCATTTTTCATTCTAATCTTTAGATCATCTTGACAAGCTTCTAACTCTTTTCTTACAGTTACTACCTCTTGTTCCAACACATGACATTCTTTTTGCTTTTCCTCAACTTCTGACTTCAAAACTTCACTTATTTTGTGTGCTTCTTCCAATCATTCCTTTAGAGTGACAATACTTTTTTCTAACTGGTCTTGATCTTTTGAGGCATTGTTCTTTAATTTGGTATGCTCTTTCTTCAACTTGTCTAATTCATCAAGAGAAAAAATCGACTCTCCTTCAAGATCAACCTCAACATCAACTTCATCTTCCTCATCACTATCAATTATTTTTGTATTTTTTAGATTGAGTATTATTTTCAATCTTTGAAGTTTTCTTATCATTCAGAACTTCTTGAGCCATGAAGAGATTAACCTCTTTCTCATCTTCACTAGAGTCTTCAACTGAATCACTTTCATCATCTAATATTTCACTTTCAACGGTGAGAAGAGTTCTCTTCCTCTGGAATCTTTTCTTCTTGGATTTGTAGAACTTCTTAGGTCTGAACTTTTTAGTTTCTTTAGTGTTTTCTTCCTTCTTCTCATAAGGACACTTAGCAACAAAATGTCCAATCTTGCCACAATTATAAAACTTAAAGGGCAGCTTGTCCTTGTACTTTCGCGACCCTTTCTCTAGTTTCTTGACAAAGTTTGCTTCAGCATTGTTAGGATCTTCTTGATCAACATTTGTAGCTACTTATTTTACTTTCTTCACCAAGTTGAAGGAAACTTCTCTCTTAGAAGGTTCAACACTCACAGTCCTCATTTCATAGGCTGATAATGAACCAAATAATTCATCCATAGAGAAATTCTTCATGTCTCTAGCTTCTTCTATGGAAGAAACTTTAGTATCATATTTTTTTGTTAATGACCTCAGAACTTTCTTGGAAATTACATTATCTTCAATTTATTCTCCAAGACCTCTTACAACATTAACAATCTCATCTACTCTTAATAAGTAATCAACAATCTTTTCATCTTCTCTCATCTTTAGGCCTTCAAAAAGAGCTCTAAGATTTTGCAACTTAGCTTCCTTCACATTCTCATCTCCTTCATAAATCTTTTGTAGCTTATCCCACATTTGTTTTTCATATTCGCAATGCATCACTTTGGAAAACTCAGTATCATACAATCCACTAAGGATAGCATGCTTGGCCTTGGCATTGAACTCATATTATTTTTTAGCATCAGGATTAGTTGGAGGAGTTTGGGAACATTGTAACCATTTTTTACCATCAACCATACATGACAACCTAAGAAGGATAGGTAGGTTTCCATTCTTCTTCTCCAAAAGGCATAGTTAGTTCCATCAAACATAGGTACTCTCACAGAGGAGGATTCATGCTTAGACATTGTGTTCGCAAACCAGAATCTACCCAAGCTGGAGAAACCTATCTAACAGGGAACCTAATGCTCTGATACCAATTGAAGGAACACAAATGCCACTAAGAGGGGGCCTGAATCAGTGGACTACAAATTTTAACTTTCTAAGCAATGTGATAATGAACTTTAAAATCATAAACCAGAAGCAAAGGAAGGTAACTTAGCCACACACACAAAATGCATCCCACAACACAAGATGTATGAGGAAAAACCCAAGATGGGAAAAAACCTCGGTGAGAATAGTTGTTGGAGGCTATTGCTCCAATCCAACCTTGACACAATGAAAATGGTTTATGTTACAATGTATGGGAACCAACCCAAAGGAACACCAATTCCCATTTTATGAGCACCAACTCAAATGAACACATATCCCAAGTTTATGAGCACCAACTCAAAGGAGCTTCTAACCCTAATCTGAGCACCCACTCAGATGAGTTTACAATAAGAGATTTATGGTTACAATTTCAGTATCATGTTACAAATGAGATTTTGTAACTCATATAGACTTCTACACTTATGTTATCTTGTTTTCCTCAAACAACTTACAATCTTCTATCACAAACCAAATCTTTCAAGTATTCTTGCACTTACTCTGCAAGACACTATAATCTGCATTCACATAACAAGTCTCTGCAAAACTAGCATATGCCTTCTCACAACTCTGCTACAAATGAAAACATTCTACACTTAGAAATATGCATACTATGTTTTAACAAAGTCACCTCAACTCTTATCACACCTCTCTACTCTCCACTCTTACCCTTCTCTTTCGCACAACAACACTGGAGGTGATTGTAGCAGCATATTCAACACACAAAAGAATACATACTCTATTTTCACAAAGTTATCTTCTCTTCTCCATACTTGTACTTCTATCTCTCTCACTACTCTAAATATTTCATCATGTACACACATACACTCTCAAAACTAGAGGTGATTTACTGTTGTCTCTACAACACACACTCAACAACAATGAATAATAACAATCCTTTTATTATTACTACTATAGAGAAAAAATATTTTGCAGACATAAAGTTTAAACAAATATTTCTGCAACACTTTGTCAGTAACTTTCTGACTTTTCTGTAGCAATCTT
The DNA here is from genome assembly GCA_007258455.2 of Sequoia sempervirens. Lineage (NCBI taxonomy): Eukaryota > Viridiplantae > Streptophyta > Pinopsida > Cupressales > Cupressaceae > Sequoia > Sequoia sempervirens. Next base: position 7,233,146 of record VDFB02000002.1, read on the forward strand.
TTTGCATACAAACATTGTATTCATTGAGTTGACATCAATGGCAATCTATTGCCAGCCAATCAAAACTGAAATGCCAACAAGCTCCATTTAATGCCAACAATGCCTTTGTAGGATGTTTCTGATTCACAACTTCTGTAGAAGCTTTCTTCATGACCCATTTCTAATATGTCTCTAGATTTTTCTATATCTTGATCATGTGTGTAAATCTTAAGAGTAGGAGACTCTTGTTCCTTGGTAATGATATCAAGAGTATGAGACTATTTTTTTGAATGAAGATCATCTACATTTCCATCCAAATAAAGCATATCATGGGTAGATGGAGGAGTATGTGCTATATGGACATGATCATTATTTGCGACATCTTGTATAGACAGTATAGTACATCCATTAGATCATTGTAGTATCATGGAGATACAAATTCTTGATCTTGATTAATTTTGGAATTTCTTTTCACATGATTTGGATCAAGTTCTTGACATGGGTCAGTTTCAAAGGATGGATTTCTTATAAAGGGTTCTTGGATATCTTCATTAGGAATGGGAAGTGGCTCAATATCCTCTTGAGCTTTGAGTGGATTTGGATCAAGTATGGAGTTGAATATTCCTTCAATATCTGCAACCATGAGGTCGAAGGATGTCAATATGTCTTGGAAAGGACCATTGCTAGACTTTGGTGAAAGATGTTGATCATGCTTTGGAATGAATTCTTGAGATATGTCCTCTAACTCATTAGGTGAGACATTTTCAATATGATCATTGATCGATGGATCATGGATTATGTCAATAGGATCAAATAATTCTAACACTCCTTGAAATAGATCATTGTTTGAGGGGTTCTAATCATGACTAAAAGTGACTCTTGATGTATGTTGATTTGATCATTGGATTTGGTGGAAACATCTTCAAGGTGCTCATTGATGGATAGATCTTGATCATTGTTTTCAACAAATGTCATGGAGAGATTGTCAATTTTTTCAACCATAGGATCAAATGATGTTAACATTTCTTGAGTTGGATCATTGTTGGGCATTGTTGGTGGATTTTGATCATGATTGAAAAGTGACTCTAGATATATGTTGATTTGATCATTGGATGAGGTAGATACATCTTCAAGGTGCTCATTGATGGATAGATATTGATCATTGTTTTCAACATTTGTGGTGGAGATATTGTCACTACTATCACTAGTGGTTGAATCTTGACCATTGTGCTCAACAATTATTATTTTTTGATCAATAAGGTCTTGGATGAGATTTTTGAGTTGAATACAATTTGATGTTTAATGAATATGTTCTCTATGGTACTCACAATAAGACCCACCCCTATTCCAAGGGAAGTCCTAGACAAAGTTGAAAGAACTTTCTTTTGGAAGAGTGATGATTTTTGCATCAAATATCTTTCTTAGCACTGATTTGATTGGATCTCCAAAACCTGAGTGTATTCACGTTTGTGCTCTTGTGAGATTTGTGCTTGTTGAGGTGATTCTTGTTGTGATTGATCTTGGAGATGTGGTGATTGGGTTTGTGGTTGATGTTGTTGATCTTGATATCCAACCTCTTGACATTGCGGATATTTTTCTTGATGTAGTTGTGGAGACAACTCAATGTTTTAATGAGATAAGCATTCTACAGTGTGTGTCTCTTGGTGATATGAATCGATTAATTTATTAAGTGAAGCAATTTGATTTTGCAAAATTTGATCTTGATATCCTTGATATAGTTGATTTGGTTGTTGAGCAAGCATATTTGGAATGTATACTTTTGGTGTTATGGGATCATGGATAGATTTATTTTGAGCAATGTTTTGATTTGGGGTGATGTTTGGATTTGGCGTTATAGGTTGAAATTGAACATTGTTGTGGTTGGGAATCACATTGCCTTGATTTAGGTAACTTTGATTTTGCATGGTGTTACCTTGACTTAGATCAATACATGGAGTCATTAACATATTGTTTGGACTTTGAACAACATTTGTATGATTCACAAACATATCTATCCCAAATTTTACCAAGTGTGGATTTGAAATGTTCATGTTGGTAAAATTGTACTTGGTATATTCACATTTGGCATGTATGGATTTGGTGGGATAATTTTGTTTTGTTGAAGACTCATGGATTGATTGTTTTGTTGATAGATTTGTAAGTTTTGACTTTGGTTTAAATCTGCCATAGGGAAAGGTGGTCCAAAATTTAGATTGAGCATACTCACATTTGTTATATCATTGAAGTTTGTAGGAGATAATGATCCCATGTATGGATTGTATAAATGTGATTTTTGATAATCAATTGGAATTGTAAGGCTTTGATAGTTTGGTTGATTTAGACCACTCATGATGTATGAATCAAGTTTATATTATGTTCTTCTTGTGTTTTGACCTTGTTGACCTCTAAGGAATTTAGGACCAATGATGAGATGAAGGATGAAAGGGATGAATGATATGGGTGTTGAACTTTTAGGAACTTTGGATCAATGCTAGACTTTAGGATTTGATTTGGATTTGATTTGATTGGTATTTGATTTTGACTTGGACTTTATTTTTATTTGGATTTTGGATAATGAACTAATTAACCCCAAGATGTTGGATGTTATCTTTGAATAAACTTGTCCACAAGGTGATAATTTAACTGTGTATGAAGAAGGATTCATCTACACACACTTAGCCAAACAAGTTTATTTTGATGTTTATTTGAAGGATTTTACCAAAAGTCTAGTATGAATGATTTTTCCAATGATTCAAAAGTTGTTTGTGAGGTGGGATTTGATTAATGTTTGAGATGGATGAAATGATCGGTTGTTTTGATCCTAAATGAACCTAAGAGTAACTTGCTTACAAGACCAAGATATTGAAGAACATGATTTTCCCTAAGAGTAGTTCAAACCAAAAGATCCATGTTTGCTCAAAAGACCATAAGACAAAAGATAAACAACCACATGTGTGGGGTTCAATTGATTTCATCTTGATTAATGAATTTATTTTACCACATCCAATGTCTTGCTTAAGTTTCAAACTGAAAGTCTATGTATCAATTTATTTTCATCCCACAAGGTCCATTATGTCAAAATCAAGAGAATCGAGGCAATAGTTCCCTAATGTTGACTTTAGAGAGAGAAAATTGAGATATAAATCCAAATACTTAGAAGCCTGTAAGGATACAATCCCCAGGGTCAAGTAGTAGCACTTGGATTTTTTCAAAGGTATTTGCTTCTCCTAAAGGGTTTGAAATTTGATGACCTTGTTGAATGTTTGTTTTCAAGATTTTGGATCCAAGCAATGTGTTTAATTGACTCAACATTTTCACAACCCTAGGATAGAAGAGAAAATATTTGTTGAATTCCCACTTGGATAAATCTAGTTGCGCTTATTCAGAGTGGATGGCTAGAAGCTTGACCACACTAGCTCCCCTCTATGGCACACACTTCTCAAGTCAGCCAAGCTTTAGTTATCATGAATCTCCAATGACAAACTTTTCATCTCTAAAAAGAACCACAAGTATGTGGGATAGCTCCAAAGGTTTGACCTCCTAATGCCAACAGATATTAGGATTTTGGATTCTAAAAAGGGTTCATAGTAAAGGCATCTAGTTTAGGGGGTGCAATGATAAAATCGTTGTGAGAGATCTCCCAACCCTTAGAACAAGGGCTTTATGCATCATAAAGACAATGGGGGAGAGTTATCATTCACTGCTTCCCATTGTTTACGATTTTCATCGCAACCACAAATTTATATAGCGGTTTGGAAGAGCTTGGTTTATGCTTGTTACTACTTGGGTTTTTTCCTTGGGGTGAGTACTTTTTCCCACCAAGGAAAAACCTCTAAAGGTGAAAAATAGCGAGTCAGTACATCCATAGTTCGATCAATCTTTGTTTGTGTGAACAAAGAGAGAACACACGCAATGCCTTTTCTCACACTAGTAAAAAGGATTACAAAACAAGAAAGACACATGTTCATTTTAGACCTTGAAAGCAGTAATGAATTCTTTTTATAGCACCAAATTTGAGTGTGAAAGTTGTTTGTTCAATTTTAGACCAAATCAAAAAGCTAGTAAGTGTCTAAGTTCAATTTTAATTAACTTGAATAAATCAAATCAATGGTTAATTTTAAACCGAAAACTGAAGTGAGTTGTCCTAAAACAGAAAACAAAAGCAGAAAATGGGAGCCCTAGGCTTATTACCATAAGCATTTAAAAATGCTTTTTCAAGTTCAATGTCCACTTTTCCAACTTAAATCTGCCTTTTATTTCATTCCCATGTGAGAGCAACCGTCGTTGATGCCAACCTGCAAACATTGTTAGTAGTTTCAGATATGTCTTTGACAACGTATAAATTATGTGCAAAACAAAAAGATACAGATCATTCCCCCAGAATTTTAAATATCTGCAAATAAAGGTGTATGCACTAAAACAGAGAGCATATGCGCTAAAATATTCAGTATATGCGCTATGAAACACATTCAATGCTCTGAAACAGGAGATAAATGTGTTGAAACATGAGGTAGATGCACTAGAACAGAAGGTAAATGCACTGAAATAGGAGGTAAATGCACTAGAACAGGAGGTAAATGCACTGGTCTGGGTTGTGGATGCACTATAACAGGGTTTTGATGTGCCAAAAGTCACCACCAACACGCTGAAACGGATAGTGGATGCACTACATCAGAATTTATGAATGGACCTGTTGACGAAACTTGCAAGAAAAATATTAAAAATGGGGCTAGGCCCCATGGTGGGCACCAAAAATGTGAACGCTTCAGCCTAGAGCTGCTAAAACATGAATAAACAATCAAACATTAGTCAATAAACAAGTCTAAACAAGCATTCCCCATGAATTTCATTCAAACACAAGAACAAGAAAACAAAGTAAATATCAAATAAAAGCTAATGAAATCTTATTTGAATGCTCAAACTAGCATCCCATGGGGGAATTGGTGCTTCTTTGATTGGAAAGAATCCCTTTCACAATTCCTTGGCAAGCTTGATGATAGACGTGTGATTCTTGATGAAAAATGCCAATAACCTAGCTATAGATGATGAATTATATACTAACTTGGATGAAAATATGGATGAACTTGCATAAACTTGTGGATGATAACCTTGCATCAAAATCTAGATGAACTTGTGGATCCCAAATCAATAGAAAAGGCCTCTATTTATAATGAAGAAGGATGAAGGATTGAAGAATGGGGAGAATGTGGGATTAAAGAAGGGACCAATGGCATTATGCCACTTGTCAACATGCTAATGAAGGAGAGTGGAGCACATTTTGAACAATGTGCATGCTTAATGCATGTAGGTGAAATTTGAATTTGAAGAGGTGACTTGTGTAAGAGGGGATGTAAGAGGAATTAATGCCAAGTTGGCTCAAGGAGAGGACATGTAAGAGCTTTTAATGCCAAGTTGGAGGAAAAAAGTCCTTTGGGAGGGAGAATTCAAATAAGTGGAATATTCCAAGAATATGCCATATTTGAATGAAAATAGGAGGAATTAGTAAATCAAATAAATTGATTTACATGTGCAACTTGCAAAAGATAGATGAATGGAGGATTAGTGTTAGGAGCTAATTAATCTGGGATTAATTAACTTAGATGAACTTAGTTGATTGGTGACATTTGATTTAGATGTTTGAATTTATTTAAATCAAATGAGAGGATATTAGAAGATTTAATTAAATAAATTTGATAATTTATTTTATTAAATGAAGAACATTATAATTCAATTAAACAAAGTTGATTTATTTAATTAAAGGAAGAACATTAGGATTTAATTAAATAAAGTTGATTTATTTAATTAAAGGAAGAACATTAGGATTTAAATAAATAAAGTTGATTTATTTAATTAAACGAAGAACATTAGGATTTAATTAAATAAAGTTGATTTATTTAATTAAAGGAAGAACATTAGGATTTAACTAAATAAAGTTGATTTATTTAATTAAAGGAAGAACATTATGATTTAATTAAATAAAGTTGATTTATTTAATTAAAGGAAGAACATTAGGATTTAATTAAATAAAGTTGATTTATTTAATCAAAGGAATTTTGATGAATTCATTAAATAAAGATTATTCAATTAAATGGTTAGTCTAGAAATGATTAAGGAAGAATCGATGTGAGTGAATCAAGTGCATGATGTCAATCAGGATATTTCGAGTGTCTACACTTCTACTAAGTTGAAGCAATTTCTTACAAAAATGGTGTTAGCAACCACTTTAAAGTGGGGGCATACATCGACACTCATGTTTCACTGTGCTATATTCTTTATTCTTGTGATGTGTCCTTTTTCTTAGTGGCATCATTAGGTTTGATTTCCTTTGAGAGAGTGATATTTCTTTGGCTTGTCCTCTCTTCGAGAAATTAGGCTCGATGTTCCCTAAGAAGATACCTTACATGAACTAAGAAAAGTCCCTTTGAAAAAAAATTTACTTGCATGTTGTTCATAAGCTCGAAGTTTCATTTTGTGGTGCCTTATCAAAGTTATCAGGAGGTATAGCTTTGGTATGGTTAGTACATATGGGAGCTGACCATAGGCATGAATTTCCTATATCCACTTTCTTTTTTGTGTGAGCACATACTGGCCACATGCGTATGTGTCTCACTAGGGGCTCACCTAGTGGATACCGGATTCCACTAGCCCGTGTGAGCATGTGTTTGTTTGCATAGAGGACATCGTGTTCCACTTGTAAAATTTTTTGGACAAACAACTAAGGCTTGATCAACATCATGTTGGATAAATAGTCGATGCTTGATCCACCCCTCTTTTTCCTTTTTATTTCTGCTTTATGTCTTTGACAGTGTATGCTTGTACCTTATTTTCTCTTCATACATCATTCACATGTGTGTTCTTTTGTGCCTATGTTGGTTTAGCGTAGGATCCTAGATCCTAGGGGCTTGCCCATGCCCTTGATCTTTGTCATTCTATACCATCCACATTGGTACACTTGGAACCCTCTTGAATGTCTACTTTAGTGTGAGTTTGAATCAAGTTCCTCCTCTCACTAAAGTGGGGGGCCAATTGTAGTGACGGAAAAAGTATCCCTTTTCCTCACTTAATTTGGGAATAATTGATAAGATGAGTTAAGTGATGCCTTAATTTGGTGTTGTAATATTTTTACATATTCACATTAAGTTTTGTACCCTTTTCATTAAAATTTTGATTCTTTATGCCTTAATTGGTCCTATTTTGCATCCACAAGCCTAATTAAATACATTTTTCTAAGGATAATCCCGATATTTAACAAATGAAAAATCATAATTTAATGTTTTTGGATATGTTTTCTAGATCTAGGGATATGGGACTCATACACCCCTTGGGTGTATGGGTACCACCTAGGTCTTGGGGCCTGGATTCAAATGACGCATTGAACAAGACACTTCTCAAAGTTTGTGTCCTGGCTTTTAGCCATTGGGACTTATACGCCCAACCTGGCGTATGAGTCCCACTTTAACTTGGACCTATTTTAAATCAATTTCTTGGTGAAATTTTATTATCCTAGATCTGATGTTAGCTTGTAGTGTTGTAATTTTGGGAAATTAGGCATAAACAAGTATAAATACAAGGTTATTTCACATAATTTCACCTAACAAGATCTAGGAAATTTCAAGTAAGCTAAGAAAGCAATCTAGGAGCATTCAAGTGTTCATTCAAGAGCATTCAAGAGAAAATCATCAAGCATTTGGAGCATCAATTCAAGATTCAAGCATCATGCAAATGCCTTCATGTATTAAGTATGTGAGCTAACATGTTGATGTAGCATTTGTGATCCAAGTTCAAGTATTCAAATCCATATTAAGTTTCATGAACAAGATCTACATCCATTGAAGCCAAATCATACAAGTTGTAGATCTACACTCCAAGGATTCAACAAGGTTTGGCGATTTGTTACATTCATCATTCCCTCATGTTATTTCAATTCATTTAAAAGTTTAATTACTCAAACGAAGTTTGACTGAGGTAAAACCCCATCCACTAACAAAATAGCATTTTTCTCTCTCTTGTGATGTGTTAAATTACATATTTATGTGAACAAGACTCATTCGCACAACTTGGTGATTTAGTTCAGGATATAAAATTTTAGTACCTGATATAGACTTTCAAAAATATTTGATAGTGTCAAACTCGGGTTTGGAAGATTCAAAAAGATCCTCAGAAAAAACCTAGAGTGGAACTAAATCGCCCAACCTGGTGTATTAGTCCTGGTATAGTTTTTGATCACTACTCAGCAGATCTTGATCAACTCCCAGAAGATTCTAGATCCTACCCAAAAACCCTAAACTGGGACTAAATCTCCAAGCCTAGTGTATCAATCCCAATGCACTTCAAAATAATAATTTTCAGATTTTTAGACCTTGCTTTGACTCCATCATTCTTCCAGGTACTTTTTTGTTTTACCTTGTTTTTCAATTTGATTTAATGCTTTCAAGTTTCTAGGGTTTTGTCCATAAGATTTTGCATTTCTCCTTTGAAGCTTCATTTAATGGTGAACCCCCGGTTTAATCACATAAGGAAACCCCTAGTCCTTCCATCAATTCAGTCACTTGGTTGAGGGATCTTGGTTTCCTAATGAAATAAAGTGTGAAATAGGTCCCTAAGTTCCATCTCCCAAAAGGTGGACCCTATTTCCTTTGGTTCAACTTTCATCGATTTTTCTTCATATGTCCCATGTCTTTCTTGGTCAGAGCCCTTAGGACTGTTTAGTAGAATTTTAATATGACCATCAACCTCAACTTCATTCATCTTATAGCTGATTGGGGGAATCCAAACTGTTCTAGGTTCCATAGCTTTAGTGATACAAAAATCAGTGGAAACTAAGAATGTGTTATCATCTCAATATTTTTCCACTAAGAAGTAGGGGATCATTTCCCTTTCATGCATGTTCTCTTATGAAATACTACAAATAATGTAGTAAATTCCTCTTCTCGAACCTTCAAGTCACCAAGACTATATGCAAATATTTCAAAATCTGATGTGACACTAGTCTCCTTTGATTCCATATGACATTACTTCTTCCTGGAAGCTCTCTTAGAAAATAAAATAACAAATAAACTACCAGAGAACCAAACTTCAATGGATACTTCTTATCTTTGGTTTATTTCAAGTTATCAAACATTTGTTGTTGAAGCAATGCACACATATCATAGACTTTACCCTTTTCCACCATCTCATAGGCAACATGGATTGTTGTAGCTAACACTGAATTTTCCCTATTGGTGTAGTAAATTTTGTATCCTATAACCATTGCCACATACCTTACTACAGGGTTCTGAATAGTGTCCACCATGTGAACCCTATGATCAAATGTGGCTCCAGTAAGCTCCATTACATCATTATTCTTTACAGATTTTAATACTAGCATGGGTCCAGTAGAACATATTCCTGTCACTTCCCTTATAACTTCCTTTGATATCATGTCGGGCTTGTATGTCCATAAGTAGAAGTCATTTATTTTAGGTAACGACATTCTCACAAACTTATGAGCATCATCATAGGTGAAATTTGGAAATAGATGCATGACACATCCAAATTCTTTGCCATCAAGTTTTTATATTTGGGCTTGATCTGATGATCATCTCTAGTTAACTCGTTTATCAACGGTTCAATGAGTTTCACATGATTATATTCTTCCATTTTTTTGTGAATAAAATCCCTATTGTCCTCTATAGGGAAAACCTTATTCGGAATGCTCGAAAAGGCTCCGAGCAGGTTGTGCTCAAATATCTTCATGCCTAGGTACTTCTTGAATTTTGGCTGAGGCTTTTCACTCACATTTACTAAAAGAGGTGTGGCCATCTCTATAGAATTTAAATGCAAAAAAAATATCCTAAGGAAATGGTAAATACCTTTTCTTTGCTTCACTAAAACTAGGGTTTTAATGCTCTGCTTCCCGAACTTTTGAATTCACTTCAATTTTCTTCCAAATGCATAAAAGTGAGTGAATTAGGCCAAGCTTAGAAACTTATAGTCCAAGATTTTTTCCCTTATTTTCATTCAATGTGCCAATTAGTAAAGTTGACAAAACTCTTCACTATGCAACAACAAACCCTTAATTACTCTGCAATGCTCCACAAAAACTTATTTTCTTCCAGAATTTCCTCCACAGGATCTATACTATCAATCTCCATCTCATGTCTTTGTACTGAGTCATGGCACCTTATATCGGTGTAGTGTAGAAAATTGTACTCCCTTCTTGGAGATGGTACAATTTCACACTTAGTTAGGACCTATTTTAGTACCCTTGCATTCATGACCCTTTGAATCATCATTAATAGGCCCCTAAGGCCCTTTATTTTGGATCCCAAGGCTTATTTCAGTTGAAATCCTGACAAAATCAACAAAGGATTCTAGGTTGGGGAGATGCAACTAGCCATCGATCCAAGCCTAATGACTTGTTTCTAAGTGATTCCATCCTCCACTATCATTCTAATTTCTACCTAGAGGAAGGTAAATGCATTATTATGACTTATTACGGTGATTAGAAATCTCCCAAAGTGAGTCATCATCTTTATGTTTCATTCATGCATCTTATTCTAGCACATTAGAATATGGTTTTATTGCATTTTAGATCTCCTAATCTTAGATACACTTAAGATTAGGATTTTTACTCATATTTTCTTTCAAGATCTATTGTTTCTATCAATGTTTAATTACCAAACTAGGTGTTTGACCAAGGCAAACCCCCCATGAGAAAATCAATACAATATTTTGTTTTGTAGGCTTGTTGATAGGTTCAGATCTGGAAACCAAGATTGGAAGGCAGGGCAGAGATAGGAGAATAGATTCAAATCTTAAATTTCTATAAAAGTAGAATGGGACTGATACGCCACTTGTGGCATATGAGTCTAGTATAACACTTTTTCCAGATTTCAGGGGATTTAGACTTGTCACTATGGAATTCCAGTTTCTGCCCAAATACCCTAAACTAGGACTAAATCGCCCCTACTAGCATATGAGTCCTAGTGAACTCTAAAAGTCATATTTTCAAGATTGCGGACCTTATTTCAAGCTTCTTCAGACTTCCAAGTGCACCTCTATCCTTCTCTAGTTTTTTATTATGATTTGAGTTCATTTTCAAGGTCATATCATTAAGTTTTGAATGTTACTTTCATTATTTGTCTTTCCAACACTTTGCTTGGTGTTGAACCCCCTTATTGTCTTTAATCATACCCTAAGACACCTTATTACAGATCTCTTTCCCTAATTCCATCCCTAGATTGAGATATCTAAGATTTCCTTAAATGAAATGATTAAAAATAGGGGGCTATATCTTTTGGGAGATAGAGCTAAAGGGTTTAGGACCTCCTCACGTAGGCTCTCAAGTCTCTAAGGCATGTATGCTCATACGCTCGGCATTATCACTCACTCTCCACCCAAATAAAACTACAAGAAGGTAAAAGAAAATGATTATAAATTACTTCACTTTTTACTCTTATATATGTTCAAATTAGGTAATTTGCATATTAGGGTTAAAAAGTTATTTTTCATTCAAACTAGAATATTAGGAGCTAGAGAACTTTGTTTTCGATGTTGTTTGTTGCATTAGATTCATGATTCCTCTCCTGTTCTCATCAAATGTCTATCACTATGTGGTATGGTACTTGGAAATACCCTATGATATAACTTATGCAATTCGATGCGGTTAGACTACTACCTTGATTCCACATCCATAAAGCAAGCAGAATCAAGGGGAGGCATACATCTACGCTCAAATTTGATTCATGAAGAAATTAGATAAGAGGATCATTTGAGCAACTGACAAATTGGTTTTGCAGGAAGTGGTTCCTAACATTGTGGTTTTGCAAATAGCTACAATGGGGGCTTCGTTCTTCCTTGTTTACAAATGAATCCATATGAGTATCCTTTTATGAAATGAAGTTATTGTTTGAATTCCTATAGCTTTCATATGCACGTAGAGTCATATGGACACTAAATTTGGGGCTAAATGTAGTGTAGAAAATTGTACTCCCTTCTTGGAGATGGCACAATTTCACACTTAGTTAGGACCTATTTTAGTACCCTTGTATTCATGACCCTTTCAATCATCATTAATAGGCCCCTAAGACCCTTTATTTCAGATCCCAACACTTATTGCAGTTGAAATCTTGACAAAATCAACAAATGCATTTAATTTTCTAACACCCTGACATTTTCTCACCCTGAAAAGCTAGGGTGGGACTCATACGCCACCTTGGGTGTATGAGTCCCCCTAGGTGGGACCCATACGGCACAAGTGGTGTATGAGTCTTGTGTGACCCCTTTTTAGGGTTTGAGAGAGAAGTTAAAGTTTCTAATTCAAATTTTTGGCTAATGTCAACATTTGGGATCTAATAAATGGTAAATTAGGTAAAGTTTCTATAAAAACAAGGTTTCAAATCATTATTTCACCTAACCATTCATAATATCGACTTGAGCATTCAAGCATACCCTCATAAGAGCATTCAAGAGCAAGGATCACATAAAGTTGAAGTCTTGCAGCAACATTATAGTGTTTTTGTAGGTCTTCAAACTCACTTTCAATTCAAGATCTAGCATTGTCAAGGATTGATGATGGTTGCCTATGGATAATCATGATGGATTCTAGGTTGGGGAGATGCAAAGTCTAGCCATCGAGCCAAGCCTGTTGACTTGTTTCCTAAGTGATTCCATCCTTCGTCATCATTATAGTTTTTACCTAAAGGAAGGTGCATGCATTATTAGCCGATAGGCTTTTATTGTGAACTTGCAGTCTCCAGGGCAACGGAAAACATGTCTCACGCACCTACAGACCATCTGACACACCTGGTTTGACAGTCTGGGTTCCCATTTTACCGGATATGCATTCTGCAAACTACTTTGAAGAAACTCAGGACATGGCAATCACACTCCACTGTTTAATGAATGTTGGAGTGTTATGATTGCGGGCTATGAACAAGGGATTTGATTAATGCTAGTGCTTCGTTAATGGCTGTAGAAATCTAAACCTCCTCTAGCTGTCGATCTACTCTGCCGATGCTTCATTAATGGCTCTATAAATCTATACTCTTCCAGCTGTCGATCTGCTCTGCCAGTGCTTCATTAATGGCTTTAGAAATCTATACTCTTCCAGCTGTCTAGAATCTGAAGAGATGTTGGTCACATCTGGAGAAAGATCTTGAACACAGATGGTAGGGGATTTAAATGTAGTACTCATTGTATCATATAATAATGGGGAACAATATTTACCTATGCAGGAGGAGAAATATTGGATCATCATGCCCTCATTAAATGCAAAACATTCCAAATACACCACCATCCAAACACTCTACCGCACAAATTAATTTCTCGATCAAGCTTTGCTTATAAATAGACTATGTTGTTGTGTTGTAGAGATATAGTGCTTTGGATCAACTGTGTGTTGGATTTACAGAGATATAGCTACTCAATCTGTAAGTTTTCCCTTTTCTCTGTCGTGTTTTTTGTATTATTCTTAATAGATGACACAGCTGCTACTATTTGATGATGTTGTTTTTCTGCGACTACAAGCTAATTTCAGTGTTTTCCCTTGGAAGTCATTTTCAAAAATGTAAAGAGAGTTTAAATGCAAATAGGCTTGCTTTGTTTCCTGTATTTCTTCACACTCACCTAATTGCTTCTTCTGCCCTTTTACGCTATCTCCGCCAACATCCTCCTAGCCTATGCCAAAATGGGAGCTCTTGCTCATGATATGTCCATTCATCCCCCCGCATAGTTGAACAGTCCCCAGTGATATTTCCAGTTATCCTTAACAAAAAGGACTAAACTAAACTCTGCTCTATGCCCAACAATTTAGTGATGAGACAGAGAAATTGCCATGGTGATGACATTCATAGCCTTGGGTCATTTCTATGTTTGATGGTACACTCTCCTGCTCCTAGGTAGCTGGAACAACTGCGTTCAAAATTTGTCTGACTAAAATTATAAAAGAAGAATGAACCAAATACCTTTTGGTAAAGTTACCATGTTCTTCACTAGCCAGAATTTCATAATTCAGATTTTTTTTTAATATAGCTGGTTGCATCTCTTTTTAGGGAGAAATTCTACAACTGTCTTCTTGATATGGTAATTTATTTTAAAAAATTAGCATATATATATGTGTGATGGGGGAGCATGCAAAGGACACGTGACCTATTTGACAGAATTCCCCCCAAGAAACGTGGTTTCATGCCATAAATTGCAGGTGGCATTTAAGAAGAACTCTTTTAGATGGCAGCCAATGTAGGGTTCTAGGAGGTGCGTATTGATTAGAATGGGATTTACTATACTTCATATCTCCAAGCTGCTTCCGCTGCCCTGTTTCACCAATCATAGTTCCTTTGCTGGTCAAAGTATTAATCTGATGTAAATGTTAATCCTAATGTCATTTGGTCCAGTCTGTGCCTTAATTTAAGCAACAACAAGCAATGGCTTATGGACAGCCCTCTACCAGAGTTATGTATGCTCATATGATGCTTTATAATATGATCGCCTCCAATAGCACTGGGGGGCTAGTAGTAATATTAATGCTTTAATATTAATATCTTGTCTGGGTCTGTTTTAATTGCAAATGTCCTGTGTCATTTATTTTTGTGCTTGGGGATTGATCACAAAGGTTCTTTGTGATCACAATAGGTGGGCCAGGTCTTGTGTTGATGAGTCCAAATGCAATGGCCAACTTTTCATTATGACTGCAGAGCATTTGTTCCTTCATCTCACCCTCTAAATCATGTAGGACAAAGTTTTTACTAAATATAAACCCTGTTTCTTTCATCTTGCCCAGCCAACTTCTCTAGCATTGCATAAATTTTATCAGATTGATGAGTGATTTATCTGCAACAGAAAATGGATGCATCCTACTACCCACTTCAATCAAGCTACAACCCACTGTCTCTTTTAATCCCCTTTCTTGGATCATTGCTCTCACCTCTGCTACACCATCCCACTTTCCAGAAACAGCATAGATATTTGACAAAAGCACATAGTTTCCAGTATTCTTAGGCTCCATGTCAAACAGTTACAGAAGATGATTGTTTTTTGCACTCTTTCCATCTGAGTTAGAAAAATTAGAAATAAATGAAAAGGTCGGTAGGTTCTAAATGACATGTATAGTTGATTACAATCATGGTATTTGATTCCTGTCAACATAAGTTGATTCTTTTAAGAAAATCAAGTTTATGAATAATAAATATTTAGTTCAATCATGATTAACCAAAAATTCACTCAAAAGATCACCACTCATCCTTTCTCCCTGTTATTATATCGTATTTTTAAACTGTTTTGTGCCTGGTAAAGGTTTTTTTTGTACTGAGCATCTATAATGAGACATGTGCTTATTTTTGGCTATAAAGGGAGTGAATTGAAAGACACGCCTCTTGAGACTTGTGGGATCTTTGTGCACCCTTTGTTTTATTTTAGATGTTAATATCAAATTGAATAGATAGAGTATTATGTACAACCAGATCAAACAAATTAATCAGTGTTTTTATCTTAATAAGTAGAACTCCTTCATGAGGAGGGTTGACTTGCTAAGGGGCCAAGTCCAAGAAACCAAAAAACAAGTTATAGGATGTAGAGTTTCTGAAGGAATCAGGAATATACTTGTGGTTCTGAATAACAAACACGGAGAATTCCTGAATTAGAACAAAAATCAATGCATTCATTAAACTGGAATTCTATTGTGCAGCCTTTGTTTCATTTATTTGAGATGTTATACAAAATTGAATAGATTGAATATTTTGTACAACCAGATCAAAAAAACTCCCTGAGAGAGCATGGGAAAACAATGTCAGTAGCTCCAGTTTTTCTCTATTATAAGCTGATTTTCAAACTGATTTCAAATAAATTGTCCAGTACAAGCATAAGAATTCCTAACAGTTCTAGAACATAAAATTTATCGATTTTGCTGCCTCTATCAGTATTCGGGACAGCATGTAGATGCATCAAACTATTCTAGCACTTGCCTCTGTCTTCACATTTATAATGAATGAAAATTACATAAGCCATGAAATCCAACTTCACTCTTTCATTCAGAACTTGATAAAACTTGACTGAGCATAAGAGCATTTGAGACCAGACTGTTGTATTTTAATGCACACCAACAGCTTTTATAGAGGTTGAGGTATAATATCCAAGAATAATGGATTAAAAAAGGCTGAGGTATAACAAGCAAGAGATCCAAAAACTTTTTTTAATTGTTTTCTATTGGCTGAGGTACAACAAACAAGAAAAATGGAAATCACCATAAGTTGTTTTCTCTAATTTCTCTATGTTTTCCACTTTTTTTCAAGTAAATGTATGATTTTCTGGGCATTGATATTTCACTGTATCTAAAATGGAAAAGCAAACGGTAGTTCAAGTCCTCAAAGAAGGAAAAAGTCACACTGATGCTCTGGCAGCAATATTTTGTAATAACATTATATTTTTAAGATGTTTTTGCATGTCAAAATAATGCATGTTGCATTGTAGAGGTGATGGCATTAGGATTCATAATGTTAGGATTTTGTTGATTGGAGTGCTAAGCTTTCACTTGTTAGTCGAATTATTACCCTTAAGTCGAAAGAATGATAGTCACATTTGGGTAGATAATATCACAAAATAATCTGTCCTTTTTTTAGTATCTGTTGTTATTATTTTTGATTTTCTTATTACTTCAATTTTATGTCCTATTTCATAGGTACATACACATTCTTCAAAGGATTGCATTGTTTTAAAAAAAACCAAATCCAATAAAAATATGTACCTATTATATAATACAATGTATAAGTCTATTTTTATATAATCAATTATATATTGTTCCATACTCTTCATATTTTGGAATTAACATTAAGAGGGAGCTTATAGTTAACTCAAAAATCTTCCTTTAATGAATATGAAAATAAAATTTAATTTTTGAAATTTGAAACTAACATTACCTATATCTAGGAGAAAGCTATTTGAAGTTCATGGAAGTATGTTACATCTAGGAGAGAGCTTTATAAAGGAAAATTCGGTACTATTCTGCAAAAATCTTGGTTGTGTCTTCGCATCATTGTTCATAGGCTTCAAGCATCACTTGCTTATGCCTAATACACAATAACAAGAAGTAAGCTTCTCTTTGGAAAGACATGGCATTGTGTTTAGAAGTTCTTAAACATTGTTAGTTACTGTTGCTTTCTAATGATATCTATTTCTGGTCAATTTATTACTGTGGTTAGCAGTCACTAGCTGTTCCTTTGGATGGGCCATGTTGTATGACTTCATAATATTCTGCATAGAAAATAACAGTGTTCAACATCTATCTATCTATATACATGTACCTACATATATACACGCAGTGACACATACACACATGCACACACAGAGAGAGGCCCACACAGGGTTCACCACATTTCATTTACATATACATGTATTTACATACAATTTTTGCCACATTTCAACCATATATATATGGACACACACACACATAAGCGCACACAGAGATACACAGGGTTTGCCACATTTCAACCAAAAATTTGAAATCAGGTGAACTTTGCAAAACAAAAAAAAATGTTTGAAATCCTTAAAAAGTTCATTGTTTGTTTGTACACGATCATGGTTTGTGACAGAAAGAACTACAATTTGCAGTAGTCATTAGAGGTTTCCCAGGTGGTTGAGGCATCAAGGGTTTGTATTAACTTTTAATATTTTGGACTCCATATTTTGCTTCATGGGTGGACAGCATGAATTTGAAATATTTTTTGTTACTTTCTGGATTAAGTTAATCTGTAAATCATATGCATGATTCAAACACCAATGCAGATTTACAGAGTTTTACAAACGTTGTTTTGGATAGATTAGTTAAATGACGATTTATGATACACCATAGATTTATAGGTTTAGTGACATTCTCAACTCTAGTGAATCAGCGTTTTGGAAATTTTCTCTTCTTACTTACTTCAATCTTGTTTTAAGGAGCTTTTAAATTTTCTAATCGCATTTTTCCGAATGAGTATTGAGCTGAAGAACCCCTTGTTTTTCTATATTGTGCCCTGTTATTGTTCTTTTATTTCTTTGTCACATTTCTGATTATTTTACAAGGCCTAAAGTTTATTTCATGGGACTGTTATCACACATTGTTTATAAAGCGTAAAGATCATTTAAATTTGCTAATTGATTTTTTGTCAAATGATTTTTCCACCGAAACAACTCCATTTTCTTCTTTTTATCTTGTGATTTTTGTAACATTGAAACATATGTTCGAATTCTTTCAAGGTCTATAGTTGTTTTATATTTAATAGTATTTTCACAAGGCTTGCAATTGTGCTTCTCAAACTATTATCCTGTTTATTATTGCTGCTCTGTTTTCTTTGTTCTTCATTTATTTATGTTTGTATAGAAGATTAGATAAAAACTAAGCTCATAAGCAAGGGCTTGCAATTGTGCTTCTCAAACTATTATCCTGTTTATTATTGCTGCTCTATTTTCTTTGTTCTTCATTTATTTATTTTTATATAGAAGATTAGATAAAAACTAAGCTCATAAGCAAGGGCTGGGTAGGTCATTTGTATCAAGCCAAAAGCAAGGGCTGGGTAGGTATTTTTTAAAACTTATGCCTTAAAAGTTGTAGATAAAAAAATGGTTATGCCAGTTAAACCTTTGGTGCCTATGGATCATATATGAATATAGGCTGAGTATTCCAGCAACACTTCTTTTTTAGTTGGATCCTAAAAATGTTGCAGCTTATGTTCTTCTCTAAAACATCTATGTAGAAGCGGGCAGGTGTGGTGAGGTTCAAATGGTAAGGAGATTGATGAAAGATAGAGGAATTAAAAAGATACCTGGATTTAGTTGGATTGAAGGCCATAAAATGGTACATGCTTTTTGTGTAAGAGACAGATCACACCACAAACATGGGAGAGCTATGCAAAATTGGAGAAATTGGCTTGGCAAATGAAGGTTGCAGGGTATTTCCAGATTCAAGACTTTTACGTAATGCTGTGGAATAGAAGGAAAAAGAATCACTTATCTGCCACCATAGTGAAAAGTTAGAAATTTGGCTTTCATATTTTAGAATTATTGAAACATTTTTCTTAGATCTTTCATTTCAGTTTATGCAGCAGTTCCAAATTTTGGTTTTGATCAGGTATTTTTAGTTATGACTGTGTAAATGTACAATATGGGTATTTTTAACATATACATGCAAACTTTTTTCCCTAAACCTTTTAAATTAATTTTAGAATACATCTCAGCAAGTTCCATTTATATTTATATTGTCTTTAGAGTTGGATATATCTAAAAAAATAAAAATAAAAATCTTTGTTTTTTATAAAGATGATTGAGATGAAGTCAAATTTATGAAGTTAAACTAATTTTAGTGTTCATATGTATAAAATATATTTATATTCTCTTTAGAGTTGGATATATCTAGAAAATAAAAATAAAAAATTTGTTTTTTATAAAGATGATTGGGATGAAGTCAAATTTATGAAGTTAAACTAATTTTAGTGAGTTGCTACATAAGATTTTAGTAAATTCAATACAATCAAATAAATGATTATATTTTTATTTTGGATGATGTCACCGTGATGTAATCTTTTGAGAGTTTTTAGATAGTTCATTATTTTTAGGATGTCATCTTTTAGAGGATTTTAGTTCGTTCGTAATTCTTAAGATGTCATATTATATATATTTAAATTATAACAAAAATTTCAAAGATTTTTTTTGGATTAGATAGATATATAATTTTTGTATTAAAATCATAGTTAATTATAATAGTATGGAGTATATGTTTAAATTTTAGTTAGTCTCTAATACTTTCAAATATTCCAATAAATCTTCATAAAGAAATTCTTAGTTTCTTATACATTTTTTCCATATCTTATAGGTGTTAATATGGAATTAATTAAATGTAAGATACGTTTTATTATATGTTTCTTTGGAATGTTTTTTTGTACGTATTGCTATTAGTTAACACTAGGTACATTCTCAATTTTTTTTTATTTAGGAATGGAAAACCTTGGACAACCTGATGACATCATTGACGTATCCAGTAGTGACAGTTCATCCTACACTCCACTTGGCTCACCTCCCTCTACGAATTCGGGTGGGCCTCCTCCAATGGCCATTCACAAATTTGCATGTGAAATTACCACCAATTGCTTTGATATTGTATAGAAAATGGAACAGCTTGTTCCATATATACATAATGTGCAAGTTGATGAGATATATTCAATGGAAAGAACACTTGAAGACCTCCATAAGACTTGTGAGACATTGGCTTCGTTTTGCACTTTTCTACGCGAAATGTGCACTGATGCTCACTACAGACAGGGCGGCGCTCCATACATCCAGCTTGCATTTTTGAACTACTTGCACAATGTTTGGAAATGATTTTGTTTCACATATGTCATATGTCATCAAGTTTTGTTTTGTGTATACGAGTACTACCAACTATGTATATCTTGTACTTTTTTGGTGGAAGTTCCTATGATAAATGATCTTTTCCTTGTACAAACATGACCGTTTTCCTTGCACTAGAGTTGCATTGCAAAATTCCTTCGCTACGATGTATTTTGTATCTAATCCATATCTATTTCCTTGTACAAACACGACTATTTGCCTTGCACTAGAGCTGCATTGCAAAAGTCCTTCTCTACTATGTATTTTGTATCTAATCCATATCTATGTAAATTGTATGTGATTTTCTAATAGAATTATGGCCTTTATTAACTATCATTGCATTTGATTTGCACTTGTAACTTTTTTAGTTGTAAATTATTGTTACTTTCCTTCCATTCTTCATTTTTATACTTAATGACGTTGAGTGCCAACAATGTTTCATTTCTACAACTAGTTCTCCAAAAAAAAACTTAGTCCTCTATTTACACATTCTCATTATTTCTAATACAAGTTGGAACGAAACAAACAAATACTTTCTTTTATTGTAGATATGCATGTGTTTTTTTTTTCCTCTCTTAATACATATGCACAAATAAAACATGTTGGAGTTCTTTATTAAAATGTATACATCTAATTTT
Organism: Sequoia sempervirens; assembly: GCA_007258455.2. Classification (NCBI taxonomy): domain Eukaryota; kingdom Viridiplantae; phylum Streptophyta; class Pinopsida; order Cupressales; family Cupressaceae; genus Sequoia; species Sequoia sempervirens. The sequence goes on from VDFB02000002.1 coordinate 7,254,100, forward strand.
TCTATCAATGTTTGACACCCTTACACATATAAGTTTCCAATGGCTTATCAAATTTGCTAACCCTTATTTCCATTACAATCAAATTTAGATAAGCCCATTATTCATTTCAAATTTCAGACTTTTTAACTAACATAATGTCAATTACTTAGCATTTCCATTACAATCAAATTTAGATAAACCCATTATTCATTTCAAATTTCAAAATTTTTAACTAGCAAAATGTCAATTGCTTAGAATTGAAACTTGTCTTTCCTTAAAAAAAATATTCCAACTGTCTACCCTGCATCAAAACAATAATTAACTAAACCACTTGTATGTTATCTCAATGACTTGTTCTGACTAACGTTTTTGTGCTTCCTTTTAATCCACAGGATCAACTTTGTTTTAGCCAAATAAATCCTTGTACAAACTACAATACAGTCATTACCTACAGGTTTGTTTTCCTTCTCTCGATTATCTTCAATCACCTTCACTCTATAAATTGTATTTGATGCTTCTACGTGTATTTTAGCATTCTTTTTGGCAAGGATAATAAAACCAAGGAACCTTTATGGTGCACATATCCTTTTTTTAATACTTGCCCCATTTAATATATAAGGATAATTGCATGCTCTTTTTTTCTTCGCGCTCTTATAAAAAGAATCCAACTTTCAATTTGTATATTTTCACTTATAAACCATACCATACTTATCAACTCATTGGGTTTTATAGGGCTACTTCACCTTCTTTTAGCTATGTCTATCTCTTTGACACAAAATGCAATCGCATTGATAAACACTGGCACCAAAGACATCTATCCACATTTCCAAGTCTTCAATATTTTGACATTTGGCCATGGCGACGAATCAACCATTAGATACAAATTAGATTTGTCTGATGGATTGCATCTTCAAAAAGCAATCTTGCCAAAAAATTATAACCATTTTTTTTACTTCAGAGCTAATTCAAAAGGGTTCTATCATACAACTCACAGGATATACATGCCCTACTATTTGTAACTCAAGGTGAGCCAACCACTCCAATATTGTTCTCAAATTGAACATGTCCATCTCTATTTGTTACTATGAATTACTAAAAGTGCATTTTGCTTTATTTGCATATAGGTTTATTGTAATCTCTAAATTGGAGATTGCATGCACACAACATGATGTCATTGGGGATCCCACCTTCCTCTTTAAAGAACCAAAGCAACCTATACATGAAACAGTAGGGATTTCATCTAATTCATGCACAAATATTGGTGAGAGTGGCACATCCATGCAACCAACACCAAAAAAAATGATGTTTGGGATACATGCATCACTACGCAAAAAAAGTGATACCTCAACTATCACTCCTATTAAAAGTTTGAATCCATTTCAGAAAAGGTGGACAATAAAAGGTCGTGTAACTATGAAAAAAGAGATCCACCAATTCGACACAAAGAAAGGGACTGGGAAAGTTTTTAGCTTTGATATTGTAGATAGTGAGAACACTGAAGTGTGCGTCACTTGCTTTAATGAACTTGCAGACCTCCATTACATAAATGTTCACATTGGGTCTGTATATACAATCTCTGGCGGGACCATCAAAGCTGCTAATAAGTTTTACAATAAGTTGAATAGTCAAATGGAAATCACTTTGATGGATGATTCAAGGGTCACTCTTACTGATGATGACAGCTTAATTCCAACGCATCAGTTTTGTTTCACACCCATTAATGAGATCTTGAATGCAAATAACAATTCTTTAATTGATGTAGTAGGAGTTGTTATATGTGTGGACCCTACCTCTACAATAAGAAGAAGAGATGGCACAGAGGTTCTTAGGAGGAGCCTCAAGTTGCTAGACATGTCTACCTTTACTATAAATGTGACTTTGTGGGGATGCGCGACTCAAAAGGAAGGTGCACAGCTCCAAGAACTGTACCATGCACAAAAGTCACCCGTGCTTGCCGTTAAAAATGGTCGTATTACAGAATATAATGGTAAGGTTGTGAGCACTTTAGTTACCACCCAGTTGTTTATTAACCCTGAAATTGAAGAAACATCACAACTACAGGCTTGGTTTGCGCAAGATGGGAATGGTGTTCTCACATCCACAACAAACCTTCTAGATGCCCCCCTACATCTTGCATGAAAGACCATTTTGAACATCATAGAAGAGTCATTGGATACAACAAAACCCCTCCAGTGCATTGTAAAAGCAACAATAGTATTTATCAAATCAAATTCATTCTGTTATCCAGCTTGCCCCATTAAGACCGATGGGAAACAGTGTAAGAAAAGAGCCCTACAAAGTGATGATGGAAAATGGTATTGTTCAAAGTGTGAAGCTACCTTTGAAGATTGTGATTATCGATATGTTCTTCAAATTAAACTTCAAGATCACACAAGCACTCTATGGGCAATTGCTTTTGAAGAAGAAGCAACTAAACTCATTGGAATGTCTGCGAAGGAACTATACATGCTGCAGTTCAAACAAGATGCTATGGAAAATAGTGAAGAGGTCATTCACAATGTACTATGCAAACAATTTCTCTTCACTCTAACAAGTAGAAATGAAACCTACAATAATGAATCACGGTTGAAATCAACAGTCTTAGAAGTTGGCACAATTGATTTCACAAATGAAAGCAATCTTTTGTTAAATGAAATTGTCGACATGCACAATGTTTATGAAAAGTAAACTAGCACAAGATTGCAATTGTCCACTCTTGTCTGTTTTCCCCTGCTTTCTTGTGTTCTTTTATGCCCCAATCACTATACGATTGAGAATTTTCTTTGTACAGGGTTTCAAGATCCCTTCAAAACTTGTTCTATATGTTTACTGTAAATATAAAGTATAATGCACATGTACTTTTTACAATTGCAACATTCATAGTTCAACATATTTCTTTAATACATACATATGTTTTCATTTTTATCATATTGATCTAACATATATGTCAAGCAAAATGGCTTTTGTAATTTTCAAATTTTAGTGCTATTGCAATATACACATTTTCTTCATTTATATTTATTTTATCTTTCGTTTATATTCTAGATGATAGACTACACTATGGAAGAATTAGAAATCCAAACAGCCAAGAGTAAAAACAAAGCCCTGGAATCTCGTAAGAGAAGTCACTTGTATTATTCTCGTCATAGAGAAGAAATAAGTGTTCGTCGTAGCATGCAGCGAACCCAACGCTTACTAGAAACACTAGATCAACCATTACCTAACCACACACAAGCTTCTACAACTACAAATATTCCCATTGAATCAACGGGAATGAGCTGGTCTGCCAACTTTATGGATGCATCTAAAAATTTTTGCCAAAGAATAGATGCATTGTCAAACCTACACACATGTTTTATATGTAGGGAATGGTATCTTGGTATGCATCTTTGTTCATCAAATAACAATCATACATGTAGAAGATGTAGCTCAGAGAAAGGCATACATCGATTCTCTTCGAGTAATAATATGGACCCAGGTGAACAACCACATGTTTTACACATTCTCACTCAGGTTGAAGAGATGCTAATTGCACGTGTCAATCCAATATTGCAAGTTACCCATGCTCATGGTGGACAATACAAATATAGTGGCCACACAATTAGCTTCCCACAAGATATCACAACAATAACTAAGTCTTTGCCACATAAAATCAAAGACTTGGACTTATTAATTGTTCACAGAACTCATACACATGGGAGGCATTACGATTGCTATGTTAGTAGAATTCACGTTCACAATGCATTGGCCTACAAAATACAATATGACCCATACTACCAGGATGTTGAGATCAATGCTGAGGCATTGTCCCTACTCCCTGATGGTACTACAGACATTTCAGAAATGCTTCCTACAATTCAAAGCGACAATGAAGAATCCATAACAAAAGACAATGAAGCTACTAATAGTGAAGATGATCTAGAAAGTGGAACGGAATATTCAACATCATTTATGGTAAGCCTACCAAAAAAACATCGTGAGTTACAAATCATTAAGGAATCTTTACAAATAGAAAATGAGAATGATACCATCATTAATTGGCTCGAGATAAGTTCAACTCCCATAAATGAGTACACTACCGAGGGGCTTTTCGACATGGCATTTCCCACACTTTTTCCAAATGGAAATGCACTACCTATGCAACCTCGAGCTAGGGAAGTGCAACTGCATGAGTATGCCTTGCATCTTATGCGATATCATGATAATAGATTTGGCCAACATCCACGCTTTAGATACTTCCTTCTAAATCTTATGATGAGGCATCGTAGCCAGGCAACTGCGTCAATTTTCATCAAAAGAAAAGTCGAAGACAATATTCCTACAACTATTGAACATCTTCATGCCCACCTACAAGACCTACCGAATAAACAATTGGCTGAAGAACTAATGCATTTTGGCTCCGCCTTACGTGGGACACGAGCTTATTGGAACAAGTGTCGTGGTGATCTAACAAACATTATCAACCAAATAGGTTCCCCGACTTTGTTCTTCACATTGAGTGCAGCGAACACTAAGTGGCCTACATTGCATAAGCTTTTCCCAACCGATAGTACTTCCACAATTGCCTCCAACAAGTATCGTACAGACAATGTGATTACAAACCCCCACACCACATCCCTTTATCTACATCATCGCTTCACAATCTTTCGTGAAGAGGTCATTGAGAAACTCTTGCATGCAACAAATTATTGGTATAGGTATGAATGGCAGCATCGAGGCTCTACACATGTGCATGGGTTCCTTTGGCTAGAAAATGCACCAAACATGGATACCCTTGACTGGGGAAATAGTTTGCAAGTGGGCAAAGTAAAAGAATTCTTTGATAATTATGTCACTGCTTGGAATCCCCGCTCTAAATCTGAAATGAGTAATATCATACATAGAACCCCAATGGATGATCCATGCCTGCTAAACACATCTGAAATATTCTCTATTGATCCATCCATCGATTATGAAGAGTTAGTTAACCGTGTACAAAGGCACACTAAATGCACAGAGCGCACATGCTTGCACAAAAAAGGGCATCATGTAGAATGCAGATACAAAGCTCCATGGAAAGAATGCAAAGAATCCACTTTATCATGTGATGAAACTGGAAACAAATCTTACGAACCAGCGAGAAATGATGACAGGTTAAACATTCATAATGCAGAGATGCTCTCTATATGGAGAGCTAATATAGATTGCCAACCCGTCATCTCACGCCTTCTTGTACTCAAATACATTGCCAAGTATGCATCTAAAGCTGAAAGAAAATCATAAAGTTGTGTTGCAATGTTGGAAAGAATATCTTCAAATGAAAGATTAGAAGATCAAGCATTGAAATTATATCAAAAGTTCATGGCCGAGATTGTTGCTGAACGAGATATAGGAGCCCAAGAAACATGCCATATGCTACAAAAATTACCCCTTGTCATTTGCAATCGCAAGTTTGTGTCATTGAATGTAGGTCGAAAAGTGTTCCACCACCTAAAGAAAACAAATGATGGTGGTGAGATACTGTCTAACTATATACAATCCTACATGAATCGACCATGTCACCTAGAAAATGTATCACTGATTGAATCAGCTAGATCCTTCACATATGTTGCTTCTCAAAAAGGATGCAAATGGTTGAATAGAAAAGAACAAGCAATTGTGCAAGTGTTTCCGTGTTTCCATACCATTCCAAAAGAAGACTCATAAAACTTTGAAACCTTTTGTTGGAGTGAGTTGCTTTTGTATAAGCCTTTCCGACAAATAAATGAAGATATAGGCCTTACCAAAGAAGAAATCATCAACCATTGGAAGAAAATGAATACACAAAAATACAATCCATGGCATGTTAATCGCACTGAACAGACTGAGGATGTTCTTGAAGACGAAAATTGTTCTGATGATAATATGGATCAACAGGAAACTGTAGAAATGAACGAATGGGAGTTATTATCTCAATTGGGCCTCTCTAATAATCTAAACTTGAATGAACTTGATATGTTGGGTCGACGTGATTTTGATAACGATCACAATTGGGAAAATCATAATGTCCCTACAAATCTACATGACGTTGCCGTTCAATTTTTGCACACAAACAAGATGTCTCAACAAGATTTGCATTCCCCTTCAAATATGAACCACCACAACTATACATTATCACCCCAACAACAACAAGCACTGACTATAATAACAAACCACTCAATGGAGAAAAGCTCTAACCATCCGTTACATATGGTTATACAAGGAACTGCTGGCACTGGAAAATCCTATCTAATTCATTGCATAAGAAATGCATTGCAAACTTGCATACCAACAAGAGTAAATCCCCTCCTTGTTCTTGCTCCAACAGGAATTGTAGCATTTAACATACATGCCTCAACTATACATGCAGCCCTCAAGATTCCAATTAGAGAAATGAAACCATTGCAAGGACAAGCATTAACAACATTCCAAGAAGACATGAAAAATATACAGTACATTCTCATTGATGAGATCAGCTTCATTGGGCCAAAACTTCTATTGAAAATTGATAGTAGGTTACGTGAAGCATTCCCTCATCAACAATATACTTGCTTTGGTGGCGTGTCTATAATTCTTGTAGGAGACCTTGCACAACTCCCACCTGTTATGGATAAACCTATCTATGCATCACACACAACTGCAAGAAACCTATGGCACAAATTTAATACGGTTGTTACATTACAAACAATGTTTAGACAAGAAGGTGATGACCCAATTCAAATATAATTTCATCAAAGATTACAAAATATTCGCGACGCAGAACCGACAAAACATGATTGGGAGTTATTAATGACTCGCACCAACAAGCAACTAACAAAGACTGAACAAGAAGATTTTGACCAATCAATACACTTATTTGCTACAAATGAGCTAGTAACATTACACAACAAAAAAATGTTGAAACTACTTAATGTGCCTGTTGCACTAAGCTACGCAGAAAATATACAGTCTAAACTAGGTGTCGATCATAGTGATGAGAAACTTCCCCAAGAGGTATTACTAAGCAAGTGTCAACGTGTCATGCTTACAACAAACCTATGGACCCAAGCTGGACTAGTAAATGGATCGCTTGGCCAAGTAAAAGATATTGTATATCTTGCTGGATCAAAACCACCTGCATTGCCTTCATATGTTACGGTCACATTTGATAACTACAGTGGTCCACCATGGGATGCAACGGACCCAAAAACTATAGCAATACATCCAATAACACGTGGCAACCGTAGACAGATACCACTAGCCATGGCATGGGCTATCACTATACACAAATCGCAAGGCCTTACACTAAATAAAGCCACAATCAATATTGGTACAACTGAAAGACAAGGACTTACGTTTACAGAAATTTCCAGAGTCAAATCCATATGTGGCCTTCGCATAGACCCCACATTCTCTTTTGAATGCTACTCCATAATGAAAAAAAATCCATACAACATTATCAGGAAGAAAGAAGAAGCTCGCTTGTAATTTCTCTCACAACAACATGCTTAGGTATGTACAATTAATTACACACACTCTCAAAGTTATACATTTTTTTTCATAACCTTTTTTAATAGAGTATCAGTACTAAAACTAATCAATTACATATTTTGGCTTCTGCAGGTGGTCGATCGCTACTAGAGAATCTTCCATGTCAGTGCTTGTTCAAGGAAATCTAATCAACATTGTCTTTCACTACTTAGACATTGCATGTCTTTTAAAAAGACAAAAAGATGCTCTTATGTAAATTTGACTTGTGCAAACTTGCTACAAATTGTTCAAAGGGATTTCCTTGTTTATAGAGAATAAACCCAACAAAATATTTTACCAACTTGTACTATACAGTGCATATCTCTATACAGATATATTTTACTACCACCACCTGTGTATTAAAACAATTCATTGAAGCTTCTTCTTTTTTATCCTATCGGCGTATCCCTTGAACCCCCATTGGGTGCAAGTGCTAGTTATGACTTATTAGGGTGATTAGAGAACTCCTAAAGTGAGTCATCGTCTCTATGTTTCATTCATGCATCTTATTCTAGCACATTAGAATAGGGTTTTATTGCATTTTAGATCTCCTAATCTTAGATGAACTTAAGATTAGGACTTGCACTCATATTTTCTTTGAAGATCTATTGTTTCTATCAAGGCTTAGTTACCAAACTAGGGGTTTGATCAAGGCAAACCCCTCATGATAAAATCAATATAATATTCTGTTTTGTAGGCTTGTTGATAGGTTCACATCCGAAAACCAAGTTTGGAAGGTAGAGCAGAGATAGGAGAACATATTCAGATCTTAAGTTTCTAAAAAAAGTAGAACACGACTATGTACCATCAAAAAATGGATCATTGACATTGTCATGGTCTTTTAGGTCTTTCTCTCATGATGCTTGGTCTATTTTGCTATGATTTAATATTGCAATGTAACTTATGCATTCACATTAGGTCCTAAACATTCAAATTATGACGTCTTGTGAAGGTGTTGTGAAGTGTTGTAACACATTTCTACACTTTTCTAGACTCTTTTCATTGCAATTCACCTAAAAATCACCTTTTCATCACTTATTAAGTCATATTTTAAAGTGTTGTAAAGTCTTCTAACAAATTTTCACGCTTTTCTAGGTTTTTCTTCACTATTTACACCTTTCTTATGCTTTATTTGACCCTTTTCTGCACTCACAAGACTTAATTAAGTGTATTTTTTAATGTAAACCTGAAAAACAACATTAAATGTGACTTAATTCCCGACACCCACTTGCAAGCCCAAGGTGGGACCCATTTGCCATGGGTGGAAAATGAGTCCCTCCTGGCTCCAAAATTAAAATAATTCAAGTTTTCTTTCAGGTTTTTATTTAAAAATACCTTATGTCGACCTGTGATGAGGTATTATTGGGTAATTAGGGCATAAATGTGTATAAATAAGTGTTTTTCTCCTCATTTTACATCTCCCAATTCATCGAGTTCACTAATTCACTCATTCAAGCATTCAAGCACTTTTCATCATTTAATCAAGCATTTTGGAGCAGCCATTGGCATATCTTAAGATCTCTTCAACAAGGTTTTGGTGAGTTTAGGACATTTGCATGTTATTTATTCATCATTCCTTGTTCATTCCATTTCAATTCTTTATTAAGGGTTTGATTACCAAAGTGGTATTTGACCAAGGAAAATCCCTATACCCTAACCCTTAACCATTTTCCCCCTTTTGCATGTGTGTTTACAGAATTTTGTATAACCTCTATCTCCCAAAAGATATATAGCCCCCTATTTTTCATCATTTCAATCGGTAAGGGGACTTTTGGTTTTTTGTAATTGCTCCCCCTAAGCCAATGCATAGGTTTAGTTTTCAAGAGAATTATCTGAATAGGAGGGTGGTACAGATTCATTTGTAGTTTTTGATTCTTTCTTGTTCTCAGGCCCTTCTTTCTTCCTCCAGATCTTTTCCATTTCCTTCTTTACTTTTGTCAAATCAATCTTTATGATTAGATTATTTATGTTTTTAGGGTTATTCTTTCTTATGTTTCTGTATAATCTAGCAATATGTCTAGATTTATTACAATTGTGACATACAATATTCCTCTGAGAGTTACTCTTTTCATTCATTTTGGATATGTATTGGTTAGCCTTGTGTCTGAATCCATGACATGTATAACAGTATCCATTGAAGGATTGAAACATTATTTTATTGGTGTAAGTATTCATCATTTGATTTTTGCATTGACTTGCTCTATGTCCAAACTTCTTGCAAGTAAAGCATTGACCAGTAAAAGATGAAACATTCTGATTTATTTTGATTTTACATTTCATTTCTTTATGACCAAACTTGTTGCAAAAATAACAAAAACCATTGAAAGATGAGCATCTTTGAGCATTTGGTTGTTTGATAGGAGGTCTTCTTGCATTATTTATTTGATTCTAATACATGTCGTTGTTCTTCTTATCTTTGGTCTTCTCAGGTTAACTGATCTTTCTACTTTTGAACTTTCACCTATCTCAAGTGCCAAACCACTTTTATTTTTAAATGCTTTTTGACCGACAATCAGCTCATCAAGCATTGTAGAACTTGTCTTATACTTGTCTTCATTAATTCTTTCTTTTTCTAAATTTTCTCTCAGATTTATTACTTCTTGTTCAAGCCTGATGCATTCGTCATTTTTTCTTTTTAACATAGTATTCAAACATTTCTCAAATATTTTATTTTCTTCCACTTGTACTTTTAGTCTAGTAATGTCTTCATTTGCTTGTCTCAACTAACGACTATCTTCCTTATGCTTTTCTCTGAATTTCTTGATTTTCTCTCTTAGTTTCTTGATGCATTCATTGGCTTCATTTAGATTTTCCTTCATATCTTTGTTTTCTCCTTCAATTCTATCAAGATCTTCAAGAGCAACTTTAAGTTATCCATCTTTGTCAAGTATGCAACCATTGTCATCCATGTGCTCAAATTCCAAGATCTTCCCAAAGAGGTTAAGCTCCTTTAGGGGAACCAAGCTCTTATACCAATTGTTAAACACCCAAAATACTGAGATGGGGGGTGAATCAATATTCCTAGAAACCATTTAATTACCAACCATCCAAATAACATAACATACTTAGCAATTAACAGAAATAAAAGCATAAACAACCCATAACACATGCAACATATGAATACCATAATTTTTAAGTCAAAAAACCAAGATGGGAAAATCCACAGTGAGGATTAGCTCACAATATAGTATGATCAGTCATAAAGGCTCACTGCCATGAGGAATCACTACCCAAGTGAACTCACTGTTCATAGCAAAAAGTAAGATAAGAAAAATGGCTACACAGCCAAGATATGAACTAATACAAAATGCATATGACATATGCTGAATTTAGTCCCTTTGAAGCTCAGGATTTTGATCCAAATCACTTCGCCTGATACAAAACACAAGTCTTTGCTCAAAATTATATTCACATATCCTTTTCTCAATCTTCTACAAAAATTCACTTTCCTGCTTGCATTTAGATCACTTCACTAACACACCTCTCTTCTTAACCTCAAAATGATCTTCTATATATACATGAGCATCATCACAAACACTAATTGGGTCAACCTTATTAGATGACGCCAAAGGATATGCAAACATGCCTTGTCGGAACCCAATTCAAAAATTAAAATACCTTCACACCACAAACCTATGAGATATAGGTCAACATGGACCTATAATAGTTCCTTCTTACATTTTTGTCAAAATTTTAATCTCCACAACCTTTTAGATATTTTAGGTCGGCCAGGCATAGGAGCTAAAATAGAATACTTCAATTGATCATCACACACAGAGCACGTGGATCTCAAAATATCATGCTGGTTAGAAATCTTAACCCATAGACACATGTAAACATCATCACAAAATTGCAAGACCTAGAACACATTCGTGGAGAAGTGCGGATAGAAAAGGCCATGCCCATTGCACCAAAAACTGGGAACACCCTATATAGAGAACTTTTGTAATATGCAAGTTTTTAACCATTCATCCAAACAAATTGAAATTTTGGATTTAGGGATGATATCATCCACAAACAACACATTATAATCATAAAGAGGGATTTATATGTGCGATGAAATACAAACCAATCTATAGAGGACACATAGAGAAAAAACTATTAATGTAGACACATAGAAGAAGTGCTTAACTTTGAATCAATTCAACTAAGCAGAACATTCTTCAGACCACTTTGACATTCACCATGTAGCATTGACATCAATGAAAATACATGTCTTCTTCATTCTTTCAACATTTTCCCTTTTTCAAAACCAAGACTAGATTTTACTTTTGATGATTTTTCAGAGTTAATCACCTCTTCAAAAAATTTAGAACCTCCTCTCAGTTTCAACCCCTTGTTAATTTGTTCTTTATCTTTTTTTAGCTCTTTTCTCAAGGCTGCAACCTCTTCTTCAAGTTTTGAACATTCAACAATTTTTTCATTGAGCTTGGTATTCAAGAAATCTTCAATCCTCTTTCCTTTTTCAACCTTAACTTTCAAATTAAATATCACATCTTCTACCTCCTTAAGTTAAATTTCACATCCTTTACCTCCTTTTAATTCTTCTTTTGATTCTCTAGCTTGTTCCTTCAATTTGCAATTATCTCCTTTGATTTTTCAACCAAGCTTTCATATTCCTAATTTAGTGTTCTTGCTTCATTCATATCTTTAAGACCAGACAAGAGTTTTCCTTCAAAATCTATTTTCCAAACATTTGAATTGAATTCCCATCCTTAACATTCCATTGACTCTAGATCTAGTTATGAAGAAAATATATCATTAAACATTACTTCAGATCCCATGTGTTCAAGTCTAGGATCTACCTCAACTGTTAGGCTACTCAAAGGCGCTTGTCCCTTGAAATTTTTCTTTGTTTTCTTTCCCTTTTGATACTCCTTTAGATGATAGAAATTTCCATTTTTCCTAGTGTCTTCTACAACTAATATTTCAATCCTTTCCTTCCTTATCTCATATCCTTTGGCATGAAATGTAAAGTTATATCCTTTGTTGCATATCTAACTGACACTGAGGAGATTGTGTTTTATACCTTTGACATATCTAAGACATCCTTAGTCTTGTTTTTTTCCATCAATTGTTATAGAACTCTTTCCACAAATCTATGTTGACCCATTGCCACCAAACTTGACACCACCACCATTCCATTTCTCAAGGCTGATAAAATTTCCCTTGTCACTAGCCATGTGGTTAGAGAAACCATTGTCTCATTATCCTTGTCAGCCTACAAAGTACCAAACTCCTTAAATTTTCTAATTCTCTTTTTGTCACCAAATTTCAAGGCCATGAAAATTGTTTCATCATCTAAATCATCATGATCCTCATTTTTTGAAGAGCAACTGTTCTCCATGGAATAAAGATTTTTTTTACTTCTCTCTTTTATTATCATCCTGTGATTTTTTAAAAGGGTATTTAGGGGTAAAATGACCAACTCTTTCGTAATTAAAACATTTTAAATGTAACTTACCTTTGTATTTTCCCATGCCTTTCTTCAATCTTCTTACGAAGTTTGCTTCAACCTCATGAAAGTCATTATCCTGACTAGCTACTTCATCTCCTGCCTTCTTACTAACTTTGAATGTTTCTTCCTTCTTTGGAACACCTTTGTCAAATTCTCTCATTTCAAAGGTTGTGCGAGCACCAAATGATTCATCTATTGAATACTTATCGAAGTCCTTATATTCTTCAATATCAAACACTTTATTACTATAAGATTTAGGGAGAGCTCTCAAAACCTTTTTCACAATCTCATCTTCTTTCACTTCTCCACCAAGATCTTTGATGCCAGTAACAACTTCATCCACCTTGAGCATATAACTTGCAATATCTTCATCCTTTGTCATCCTCAAGGTCTCAAATATACTCTTGAAAATTTGCATCTTGGCTTGCTTTACTTTATTATCTCCTTCATAGATGCTGCTAAGTTTTCCCAAAACATCTTTAATAGAACTATAATTCATCACCTTCAAAAGTTTTGAATTAGCTAACCCATAGCATTTTTAGCCTTGGAATTTTTCTCATACAACCTAATTGAGTTGGATATGTAGGAGGAGCAACAAGAGAAATATAACCATCATTAACAGATCGCCAAACACCAAACACTAGAGAGTTTAGATGGCTTTCCATTTTTAACTTCCAAAAGGTGTAATTTGTCCCATCAAACCTAGGACCTTTGTAAGCTCCATCATGTGCCATCCTGGACCTTTCTTCAGGTGGTTAGGTTTCTTAAAAGGAACTTGGATCTGATACCAATGGGTGAAGCCACAATAGTGGTTTACAATTTGATGAAGGAAGGAAAACTCACAAAAAATGAGCCCATGGAAAAAAAATTGATTTTGGGGGTTCAAACGAACTTGTAGGTTTGCACGAATCCAAAAAAAAATTGGTCGAACCAGGGTTCGACCGAACCAAATCAATGCATGCATGGACAAAAAAAATTGAAAAACCCCTTTTGTGAAGGGGGTTTGGCCAAACCTGGGTTCGACCGAATCCCTACAAGTTCGAGCGAACCCCTATGGGTTCGATCGAACCCCCCTCTACCCTCATTCTCCCCCTCAGGCACTTTGAAAACCTAATTTTTTACGCTTCGAAGCTTGGGTTGAGGATGAAAATGGAGGAGTCTTCACAAACCCAACTGGAATCAAGTAGTCCTCGGAATGAGCTATCCAACAAATATAATTTTATTATGTTTTGGTTTTATTATGTATTTGTTTTTTTAGTTTTATTAAACATAGGTTTTTCATCGAAAATGAAGGTCTTTGTTTTGCACATGTGGAAAAATAGCAGATTATCAAGAAAAAAATTGAAAATTGAGTGCACCAGATATTGAAGTCCTTAATCCAACAAAAAAGAAAAATTGAATTTTGATATATACAAAAAAAGTTATGCGTTATACGGTCGCGCAATGGCTAAATTTTAATTTGTTTGACTTGGAAACTTGATTAAAGAAAAAAAATTCAATAAAAAACTATCTAACCAAGTGGAAGCACTAGATATCAGAGTTACAAATCTAAATTTGAAAGAATTAGAATTTTATCCTTCATGGAAAAAAAGTTGTGTTAAATACGGTGTGTGTCACTTTTTAAAAATGTTGTTTTATGAAAAAAACCAATTTTTGTGGGAGATGGAAAAAGAAGTGCAATATAAATCCAAAAATTTTGAATTTTTTTTTTTTCGAATCTACAGACAAAATGTGACGAGACTCTAGTTTACATCATCTTCAAATTCCTCACCGTTTAGCCGCTATAGGTGCCTGAATGTGAAGATTTAGTTAAAAATAATAATTTTAGTGTCCAGTTTGGCCAAAAATTGTAAACCACTATTGTGGGATCACCCCAATTGTTGAACACACCCAAAGACTGAGAGGGGGGTGAATCATTCTTTTCAAATATAAACCCTTCAGCAAGCTCAAACTTCTTTACCAGATTAAAAACTCTCAAATAGGTCAACAACAAAGAAAGATATAGGAATTTAGTTTGTTAACAAGATTAGCAACCCTCAACAATGAAAGATATAGCAATTCAACCATTAACCATATCAGTAGCAATAAAAAATTAAACAAGGAACATACATCCACAAGATAACACTCGATTTATGTGGAAAGTTCCCAATGAGAAAAACCACTATGAGAGTAAACTCACAATATATGAAGCTCACTACCTACATAATTTACAATAAGGATCACTGCCAAAATATTTGTAAACTGAGGAACACAACCTTAGGGAAAGATTCAAAGGACTTGTAGACTAAAGCATACAACTCCAAGGCAAGATACAAAAGACCTAATGAGAATCACTATCTCGTAGAAGAATAAATGAAGATTTAGAATTTACAACAAATGTCAACAATACACTCTGCTGATTGAGGTATTAAAGAACATCTGATCTATTTTCCACACACTTTCACATTGCTTTTGCAAGATCTTCAATACATTCTACACTCTCACACTTTACAACTTATTTGATCTTTCATTTATATGCACCACAAGAACACAAAACATTAATTAGGTCAGCCAAGAAGAAGATAAACAATAATCTCAACAAGTTGGCCATAAAAGCATATTATGGTCATATCTAAGACCAAAAACAACATTATTACATTTTTTAATGTGATCCCAAATAACTTACATGCTAGCGCACATCAACACAAGTCGGCAACAAGGAAATGTGTAGATAAAATATGTAGTACAATGCCAATTGCCCCAAAACACACTTGCAACTAAATTTTACTCAATGTGATTATTAACAAGATAGGTCAGGACCCAAATCCATCTTAACACAATTTCATATGCTATAAAAAACCCTAAGAACATGACACAAGCAAGAGAACCAACCCTATCGACCAGATATCCACAAATAGCCCAGAAGACCAACTCAACACAATGTAACACCAAAGAGATCAACCACTTATGTGTGGATCACAAAGATATGTTCCTTGAACATTCAACAACACTTCTAGATACTTCTTTTATACTATCATGCCATCAACAACTACCACAAACCAAACAAGAGTAGAACACTTCATCCCAAAAGCACAAAAAATACACAACCATAAGATATAAAATTAATAGATCAACTTGTGGACCATATCAACACATGAAACTTGAAATAAGATATAACATGTAAACATCAAGGAAAAATTCACCAAGCCACAGGAGTAGAGACATCAATGCAAAGAAATGCAGAGCATTTTTTCACCAATCCAAACAACCAACAACACTACCAACCTTAAGTAATTAACATAAACCTCCTTGGAAACATAAGTGACCTAAAAATATAGGAGTGCAACATCCATAGAGCATAAACATTAAATCCCAAACTACAAGACCATATCTTCAACAACAAAGGAATGTAGATCATTCTCCCAAAAAATCTTGACAAAACAAATTTTCGAATCCACCATCAACATTAATTCTAATCCTCATCTTAATATATCATCATGATAACATATTTGTTGAGAACAACCATACTCAATACACCTTTTCTTGACATCAACAATGCATGGCATCCAAACATGAACATCAATACTAAAGACAATCAGTGCCAACCAACAATCTCATAAACATGTGCAACAATCTCCCAAATGTTGACAACCAATGTCAATAGCCTCACCAAGTGTTGACATCACAACAATCTCCTCAAGTGTCAACTGACATAAATGACAACCAACTCACTAAGTGTTGACATCAATGAAAACCAATGCCAACAAATTTTTCTCTTGATTGCTCTTGAATTGATTTTTGAAGTATTTTTTATCAATATTTTTTCTCATTATTTTTCTTTGTATATTAAAATTGTGAAAATACTATGTATTTATATGCAATTCTTCTAATTTATTGAAAATCAAAAGTTTATAGTTGACAATTGAAATTAGAAATTTAAATAATAAATTATCGACGCCGACATATTCAAATTTGGAGCCAAAAATGTTGGTCTAGGGCGTAGAGCACCCTAGACTAGATTCCTTCTTTTTAGGTATCAAAAGTGTCAAGGGAAAAATATTAAATGCATAGTTTGATTTCCTATGTTTGATTTTCCAAAAGATTCTTATAAAATAAGTAGTTAATGCATAATTAGGCCCAATCACCTAAGGGGAGCAAAAAACTAACATGAAATTGTCAAGGGTGACACTTTTCAATGCTACAATTGGCCAGGGTGATATTTTTGTTGTTTCTAAGTTTCTCTAGTTTGATTTTATAATATTTATGTAATGTTTATTTATTGAACTATTGTATTGGATTCAAGGCGCTTCCTTTCTTATCTAATAAAAAATATACGAAACTATAGATAAATGTATATGCTTAATTAAATAATCACAATTATCATGGCTATAGAAATAGAAAATATTATTGATAAGAACTATATGAATACCAAATAAAATGATAAAATAACTATTATTAATGTAATCCAGAGTATAAAAATAACTAGCAACTTGAGATCTACAATCTTGATTACATAAAGGTCACCATAATAATTAATCCATGGATTGTAAATAAACTCACACAACAACAACAAAAAAGGTTAGTTTATCATCAACATTCACATTCTACTAAGTGATCCCTAGCTCATGTTGGTTTTTACATGGACTTAGAAATATTTAGATTCACTTTGTTTAGCTTATTTGTGATAGATGTACACCATTCTTCTATTAAACTATGTATCTTTTTCTAATGTTTTTCACTATAATGATAGGTCCAATAGTTAATTTATATGCATGCTTCAACATTTTGTAATTTATCTATTTTTTTCTTTTCATACTCCAATTTATTCATACCTCTTAATTAATGAATTGGATTTTTAAACTTCTAACATTTTTTTAAGCAATAATTTTGGACATGATACTATTGTTTCATGTACCATAAAGTCTTGTGCTTGATCTTCTATCAAAAATGGTTTTGATTCTTTATTAACTTCATACAAATTATTTTTATCAAGAATTTATATTATAGGTCACTCTATCTCTTCTTCTTCGACATCAAAAGGTATATGGTATGTTGTCTTGATTTCCTCCTCTTCATCATATTCACTAGAATCATCTTATAGTATCTCCTCCAAAGTCTCTTTTGAGTCACATGTGCTTGCAGAAAGGTTTGTATACCCTTCTTCAATAAATTTATAAGGAATTTCTTCTACTTGGGGTATTTCATCTTCCATTTTTTCTTGGGGAATGTGTTTTTTAGGAGGAGTGTCTTTTTAACTAGTCCAATTTATCAATAATATTTTAGGGAATTTCCTCTTCAATTACTTGATAGACACTGGTAGTTATCTCAATTCTTTTGGATAAACAAATAAATCATGTTAAATTATTAGTAATAATGAGCTATCAACATACAATAGTATCCATAATAAATGCTTTTGTAGAATAAGATATTCATAGAAATTGAAAACACACATTAGGGAAACATAAAAGTAAGAATAATTTTTATTTTAAAGTGTAAAGTATTTAAATAATATTTTTGAAACAAAAAGTCTAATATTGACTTCTTGGATGCTATGTGTAAGGGGCTTTGAAGTGATCAGTGCGCTCGAGGTGCACCAGACCGAGTCTGCGTGCGGTTCAGCCGAGCTGCACCCTTGGTGCTACAAGTCGGGTGTGATGCGGTGTGTCAATGTGCGAGTCAGGTGAGTCGCAGCGGTCATGTGAGCTGGAACAAGGAGTCTAGTGGACGCCACGTCTAGGACTCGTCCACAGTGCATACCCAGCCGAGGAACCGTACGGCGAGCCATTGTGCACCCATCTACCATGAGGCGTAGGCCAAGTCCGTTAGTCCATCAGCCATGGACCGAGTTGCACTGGAGCAGGTACTTAGTGTTACTGTTACAGAGATGTCGAGGTGAGTTGGACAGCAGCGCCAACGTTGAGCCGAGTTACCCTCAGCGTAGCGTGGATAGTGCAGCAGTCAGCATAAAGAAGTACCGAGTCATGCCAAGCCATGGCGAGTCAAGTTAGTCAGACGCCAGGTCTGCAGAGTCATGCCCAGCCATGACGAAGAGTTAGTCAGATATCAAGTCTGCAAGGGTCATACCCAGCTATGACGTAAGTTAGCCAGGCTAGCCAAGAGCCTGCAATCGCAATACTTTTCCTATGGGCTATGAAGTGGTTCAGGTCAAGGCAGAAATCGGGGAGTTGGGATTCAGCTTATTGGATCCCCAACGTTGGATGGACTTAAGGAGGAAATTGGGGGCTTCGCCCATTCTTCGGTGTCATCCTACCGCATGCTGGGATTTGTACTAATAGCTTATATAGGGAGGTATGATCGTTCGAATGGAATGGAACATCATAGGGCTGCACCATCGCGTCGCACACCAGGGGCGCCAATGCGTTGCACCGTGAGTCCACAGCAGGTCACCGCAGCGTGCACCTTAGGCTCATCCTTGCAGGAGTGAAACAGAAGTAGCTCCCGCCTCGAGTCCCAGTGGCTCAGGTGTACTCATTAGTCTTAGGGACGAAGGTAGTCTTCGTTCCGCCCTAGACGAAGTGAGAGAGGTTAGGTGGTGAACCCGGTATCCTAATCCCTATGAAATGCAGTAATAGGGCCAACGTGAGCTAGTGCCAAGGCAGCTCGCCGAGGGGACTACGATGTTGGAACTCGCTCCATGCGACGAGCTCAAATGTGGGATGCAGTGTTGGGCGAGCTATATGACCGTGTCGGCAACAGTAAGACTGAGGTGGCCAAGATCTCAGCAGTGTCGAGCAAAGTCTAGAACGAGCTAGTCCGAGTTCTAGCAAGCAAGCTCAAGTAAGCCTGAGGACGGAGTAAGTCCGTGTCTCAGCATCCGAGTGCAAGTCGAGGAGCCGCACCCCGTGCGTTCCCCGCAACCAGTGCTGGACCATGTCGTGCCGGGCACACATGGGCGTCATTGAAGGTAAGCATGTCAGCATACTCTTGAGGTAGATCCAATCCTCCAAGGCAGGATCACAGGGGTTGAACTCAAGGGCCGAGTCAGCAGTATGGCGTACAGTATGGTCAAGGTATGATGCCGGTGAAGTTGTTGTTTGATACAGGTATGGAGCAACAAGGAAGGAGTCCCAGACACTCGTGTTGGTATCGTCGGTACTAGATCTCAAAAGGAGATACTGTTTGAAAGGTGGAACCAAGCCAGACTTGGGAAGCAACTGAGTAGGTATGTGAGATCACAAGTACTTATCCTTGAGGCCGTTGGACCAGGTGAGCCGGATCCTGGGCCCAATGCAGAGGTGGGAGTCACTCAGTCGAGTCGGTCTCCCCGCAGAGCAGAAAGAACTCCTCAACAGGTTGGCGTTGGATCTAGCAGCGCTCCAAGAGCCCGTCTACGTGAAGACCAGTCTCAGAGTTCAAGGTGAACGAGATTAGTAGTCAGCTGTCTTATGGGAGACACAAAGGATGAAGACTCGGTGGAATCACCCAGTCTGTACCAGCAGCGTGCAGCAGCGTTCAGTGAAAGTGAACAAAGTTAGTCATGTTCCTAACATTCATTGCCATGAGCTCTCAGCAGCTCGCAGGTGCATAATTCCACGATGTGCTTGTAGAAGTCGAGTTCCTTCGAGATGGAGGACTCGCAAGCAAAAGGCGTAATCTGTGAACAGGAAAGGGCTTGTCCGCAAGGGAGTTACGAGTAGTTTGTTGAGCAGTGCCGCGCGAGATAGACCTCTCACAGGAGAAAAGTTGCATCCCGATCCGTGGAATGGTCTAGCCCCATGACAGTTGGTATCAGAGCAATTTATGTTGCTCTCTTCTAGTACTGCGAGTCAGTATTGGAAGTGCGTTGAAGTTTGCGTATTATTGGAGCGTAAGGCAGGGTTCCTTCCTCCGAGCCAGACACAGTTCAGCCAGGTATAAGCTGAGTTCTAAACGGCTTCATCGGAGACTCTCCAGAGTCGAGGCCAGGGTACATCCAGCAGTGGTGTCGAAGTCGTGAAGCCGCCGAGGTTTCGAAGAGCAGATTTGCGAATGGAGTGACAGTAGAATGCCGAGCAAGGAAAAGTCTCATTCCAGCAGTGCCATCAGTTGTGCAAGCAGATCGAATTGGGCCATCATGGCATGGTCCTTAAGTCAGTCACTGCAGCCAAGGCAGTGCACATCATCCATCAGCGGTGTGTAGAGTGAATCAGGATGGTTTGAAAGAGCATCATCAGCATTCAAAGGCCGATCCATGCAGGGATCAGAATTCAATGCAGTTCGTGGCCGAGTTTCATTACAGCACAGTCTTTGAATCAGTTTGGGCGTCTGTGTATTTCTAGAGTCATCGTTATGGGCTTTGCTCCTCTAGAAGATTCCCGGAAGAGGTAATGGGACCTTTTTCCTAGCGCAGGAGGGGGCAATGACGGAGTCGCGCCCGAAGTTGTGCAGAACTCCCGCGGCAGACAAACATTCGCGGTTTGGTTTTTGTGTTGGTATGGTGGAGTGAATCAACTCGAAGCAGGCACAGAGGTGTCCAGATGTTCATCAGTAGCATCGAATCCGGAACACAGAGTTCCTCAAGTCGAGCTCATTAGTTAGGTTCGCATCCAGTCGCACTGGAATCAGTCCAGCCATGCATCCAAAGTCACATCAGTACAGTGCTGCATGTGCATCAAAGTCGGACCCATTGCAAGGGGTACACACCGAAGCAGTTCCCAAGGAGCTCTTCTAAGCCGCATCACAGGATGTGCATCCGGCCGATCCAAGCTCGCGCCTCAAGACGGACATCAGCAGCATGGACTCAGTTGTTTTGTGGACTCGTTGAGCTTGCGCTCTCGAGCCCCCACAGCAAAAGTCACTTGTCCAAGGCAAGTGCAGTCGGCCAATCCATCAGTGGTTGCCAGTGATCCTCAATAAGTGAGGAGTTGAAAAAAAAGTCGACATGGCCTACGAGTTGGGTTAAGATGTCGCAAGCGTTGTGGAATGGTCACCGGAAGCATAAGTCAGCGGAAGCCGGACGCGGTATAGAAGTTGCAGCGGTGTGTGGGTGTTTCATGACAAGTAAGGGGTACCTGAGCCCAGCCTCAGCGTACAGGGTGTAGGACTCTGACACCTAGGTCAGATCCGAGGTGAAATCGAAAAGGAGGGCCTATGCAGCATCATAGTGTTCAGGGTTTAGGTTCCTGACCCAGTTCAGAACCGAGGCGAAATCGAATGGGGTACCTGAGCCCAGTTTCAGCGTACAGGGTGTAGGATCATGTCAGGGACTGATCCGAGGCGAATCTCAGTGGAATAGAGGTTGGAAGATTTTGCAATCGAAGCAGGCCGAGTCATTTCATGGCGAGTTTAGGCTGGAAGGTTCAGAATTGAAGC
Source organism: Sequoia sempervirens (assembly GCA_007258455.2). Taxonomy (NCBI): domain Eukaryota; kingdom Viridiplantae; phylum Streptophyta; class Pinopsida; order Cupressales; family Cupressaceae; genus Sequoia; species Sequoia sempervirens. The sequence goes on from VDFB02000002.1 coordinate 7,276,334, forward strand.
AGACCAAGTCACAAAAACAGTATGATCGAGCATTGAAGGATCATCGGACATAGGACGTGTATCGACAGACAGAAGTTGTCATTCATTTTGGGTCGTCGTATGACAGGTGAGAGACTCTCAGCAGTCGAGTGGGTGCTTCAGCCACGCCACGAAGCCGCACCTACACAGTATGCTAGTCGCCAGAGGCTATGGTACTTGGGCATCATGGGCCGAAGAGATGACACAATGGACAGAAGCTGCGAAGCCGAAAGTCGAAGATTTGAATTCGAGAAACAATCAGAAGAGGGTATGCTAGTCGCCAGAGGCTAGATACTGCACCTGCACAACCCCGTTGTTGCAGTGAGCTTTCAGTGGTTATTGGAAGTGCCTGAGTAGTGTATCCCACAGCGATGCAGTGTTCCTGAGTCGAACAGCTCAGTAAGTTAGTCAAGGTATCCAAGACCTTGCAAAGCGTTGTAGTGTCAATGACATGCAACCTCCGCTTCACTTCAGTATGAAAAGCAATCATCAGTTCAGCATTTGGAGATCCCTTTTGGATGGGTTCATAAGTCTTCATCAGTAAGCAGTCAAGCATGGTTCTCACGTCGATATGTTCGGCATCGGGGACGTCGCCTATTTTTAAGTGGGGGAGAATGTAAGGGGCTTTGAAGTGATCAGTGCGCTCGAGGTGCACCAGACCGAGTCTGCGTGCGGTTCAGCCGAGCTGCACCCTTGGTGCTACAAGTTGGGTGTGATGCGGTGTGTCAATGTGCGAGTCAGGTGAGTCGCAGCAGTCATGCGAGCTGGAACAAGGAGTCTAGTGGACGCCACGTCTAGGACTCGTCCACAGTGCATACCCAGCCGAGGAACCGTACGGCAAGCCATTGTGCACCCATCTACCATGAGGCGTAGGCCAAGTCCGTTAGTCCATCAGCCATGGACCGAGTTGCACTGGAGCAGGTACTTAGTGTTACTGTTACGGAGATGTCGAGGTGAGTTGGACAGCAGCGCCAACGTCGAGCCGAGTTATCCTCAGCGTAGCGTGGACAGTGCAGCAGTCAGCATAAAGAAGTACCGAGTCATGCCAAGCCATGGCGAGTCAAGTTAGTCAGACGCCAGGTCTGCAGAGTCATGCCCAGCCATGACGAAGAGTTAGTCAGATATCAAGTCTGCAAGGGTCATACCCAGCTATGACGTAAGTTAGCCAGGCTAGCCAAGAGCCTACAATCGCAATACTTTTCCTATGGGCTATGAAGTGGTTCAGGTCAAGGCAGAAATCGGGGAGTTGGGATTCAACTTATTGGATCCCCAACGTTGGATGGACTTAAGGAGGAAATTGGGGGCTTCGCCCATTCTTCGGTGTCATCCTACCGCATGCTGGGATTTGTACTAATAGCTTATATAGGGAGGTATGATCGTTCGAATGGAATGGAACATCATAGGGCTGCACCATCGCGTCGCACACCAGGGGCACCGATGCGTTGCACCGTGAGTCCGCAGCAGGTCACTGCAGCGTGCACCTTAGGCTCATCCTTCCAGGAGTGAAACAGAAGTAGCTCCCGCCTCGAGTCCCAGTGGCTCAGGTGTACTCATTAGTCTTAGGGACGAAGGTAGTCTTCGTTCCGCCCTAGACGAAGTGAGAGAGGTTAGGTGGTGAACCCGATATCCTAATCCCTGTGAAATGCAGTAACAGGGCCAACGTGAGCTAGTGCCAAGGCAGCTCGCCGAGGGGACTACGATGTTGGAACTCGCTCCATGCGACGAGCTCAAATGTGGGACGCAGTGTTGGGCGAGCTATATGACCGTGTCGGCAACAGTAAGACTGAGGTGGCCAAGATCTCAGCAGTGTCGAGCAAAGTCTAGAACGAGCTAGTCCGAGTTCTAGCAAGCAAGCTCAAGTAAGCCTGAGGACGGAGTAAGTCCGTGTCTCAGCATCCGAGTGCAAGTCGAGGAGCCGCACCCCGTGCGTTCCCCGCAACCAGTGCTGGACCATGTCGTGCCGGGCACACATGGGCGTCATTGAAGGTAAGCATGTCGGCATACTCTTGAGGTAGATCCAATCCTCCAAGGCAGGATCACAGGGGTTGAACTCAAGGGCCGAGTCAGCAGTATGGCGTACAGTATGGTCAAGGTATGATGCCGGTGAAGTTGTTGTTTGATACAGGTATGGAGCAACAAGGAAGGAGTCCCAGACACTCGTGTTGGTATCGTCGGTACTAGATCTCAAAAGGAGATACTGTTTGAAAGGTGGAACCAAGCCAGACTTGGGAAGCAACTGAGTAGGTATGTGAGATCACAAGTACTTATCCTTGAGGCCGTTGGACCAGGTGAGCCGGATCCTGGGCCCAATGCAGAGGTGGGAGTCACTCAGTCGAGTCGGTCTCCCCGCAGAGCAGAAAGAACTCCTCAGCAGGTTGGCGTTGGATCTAGCAGCGCTCCAAGAGCCCGTCTACGTGAAGACCAGTCTCAGAGTTCAAGGTGAACGAGATTAGTAGTCAGCTGTCTTATGGGAGACACAAAGGATGAAGACTCGGTGGAATCACCCAGTTTGTACCAGCAGCGTGCAGCAGCGTTCAGTGAAAGTGAACAAAGTTAGTCATGTTCCTAACATGCATTGCCATGAGCTCTCAGCAGCTCGCAGGTGCATAATTCCGCGATGCACTTGTAGAAGTCGAGTTCCTTCGAGATGGAGGACTCGCAAGCAAAAGGCGTAATCTGTGAACAGGAAAGGGCTTGTCCGCAAGGGAGTTACGAGTAGTTTGTTGAGCAGTGCCGCGCGAGATAGACCTCTCACAGGAGAAAAGTTGCATCCCGATCCGTGCAATGGTCTAGCCCCGTGACACTATGGATCCTTCCGAAAGGAAAGACCAACAAGAGAAAAAATAATAGTAGATTTTTTAAGAGACAAAATAGGTGAAGCTAGTGGCATCTCATGGCTTCTAGTAACATCAATCTTTCATATGTTTGATACATGTATATTTTCATTGCATCATCTCAATAATTAAAATTTAAAAAATTATTATATTTAAATAAAACTAAAACAATAATACATTATTTTAATAATATATAATTTTAAAATGGAAATAAAATAACACTTTAAAATCATAATCTATGAGTTAATAAATTTTAAAAAGAATAAATAAAAAAATTACATTATGAAATAATTTTAACAAATATAAAATTATAATTAAAAATCATATAAACAAAGAATACCTCAAACAAAACATCTATTCAAATTCTTTTAAACAAAACTATATCCATAATAAACCTTTTTTACTTTACATTATATCAAAAATATTATAGAATAACTTAAACCAGTCATAAAATTATAATTAAAAAACAATATTTAAAAAACATATAAACAAATTATTTCTGTTACTATACTAGAGCAGCTACTAATAATCCCTTATACATTGTAAACATGAAGCATAGGTAACCTCGAAAATAAAGTGTATAGAATGCATGACGTAAGTCTTTTCTAGATTTCGTATCCGATTTATTCATTTAATATGTATGACAAACATTCAATACAGGTCGGAACCCAGGCTACTCCTGATATGTATGATGTGGGAGACGTGGTATGGGGATTGCAGTCAACTCCGCAGACTTCTTTAAAGTAATTCCGAGCTTGTCGGCCATGTCCATCTCTTCACAGCTCATGCCGTCCGGAAGTTTCCACTCAAATGAATGAAGTAACGAAGCCAAAATGAAATGGAGCATACGACTTGCCAATGCAAGCCCAGCACAAATTCTTCTCCCTGCTCCAAACGGAATTAGCTCAAAGTTTTGTCCCCTGTAATCTATCTCGCTATTCTCACCCTCCAGAAATCTCTCGGGCAGAAATTCTGAGGGATTCTTCCAGATTGTAGGGTTCCTCCCAATGGCCCACGCGTTCACGATTACCTGGCTGTCTTTGGGTATCATAAATCCCCCCATCACACAGGAACTTTCAGCTTTGTGGGGAAGCAGCAGAGGAACTGGCGTGTGCAATCGGAATATTTCTTTAACGGCTGCATGGAGATACAGCAGACGATCTAAATCAGATTCTTCCACTCTTCTATTGCAACCAACTACCTCATCTAATTCTTGTCGGACTCGGCTTAATTTCTGCGGATTTTGAATGAATTCTGCCATGGCCCATTCCACAGTTGTACTCGTCGTTTCAGTACCGGCAATAAATAATTCCTGCAAAAGGACAACACAAGCACACAATTAAAAGTTTGTTTTTAATTGTAGAGCCATATATTTCCACAGTGCACGAAATAGTGTTAAAATGTTTTTTTTTTTGGAAATTTGAGTAAAATTATTTACATGAGTATTTTAAATCACAGTCCGCAATTCATTATAAAGAAAAGAAGGAAAAAAAAATCATGAATCCGCAATACATCAAATTTCTGATTCTTTAATATGAAAACTCTACACATATTTCTAAAAAAAAAATTATTTTCAATCATTTCTATACTTACCGCTATCAAGGCTCGAACATCAACGAGAGTGAAATCTTGGCTTCTGGAATCCAGCAGAACATCAAGAAAGTCCTTCATGGAGTCGTTCTGCCTAAGGTTCTCTCTTGCGGAGCCAAGTCTTTTCTGTATGAACAAATCTACAAAGCCATACATACCCTGCCAGTGCTTAACCGACTGACTGTACAAGCCCTGCAGATCGAGGAACCGGAGAAACGGAAAAAAATCAGAGAAATTGGGTGTCGCGCCGAGTACCATCATCTCCCAGATGGTATCTTTGAGCCCCGCAGACGCTGGATTGTGCGGATCGAAGACGGTTGTGCTGAAAATCATGTTGCCTAACATATTTAGAGAAGTGCAGAACACCGTCCGCCCGATATCTACAACCTTTCCCTTGTCCTCATAAAGTAGTTGAATTGTGTGAAATACCTCATCTCTTCTGAGATGTTGCAGAGCTTCGAGTCTTTGGTTGCTGAAAAGCTCAACAGTTGAAATACGTCGGAGATGCCGCCAGTGAGTTCCGTATTCGCCCCAAATTAGGGAGGACTTGTGATGGTGAAGAGCTTTGGCGCTTTCTATCACCGTCCGCCCCGCGAAGATGTGGTCCTGTGTTTTAAGGACCTCCTTGGCCATAGCAGGAGAGGAGACGACCACTGTTGTTTTCATGCCCAGACGGAGAGCTATGAGTGGGCCGTACTGCAGAGAGAGGGCATAGAGAGACTCGTGAGGCCTTTTTCCCAGCTGAAAGAGGTTTCCAACAATAGGCCAAGCAGGAGGTCCTGGGGGCAGAGGAAGCCTCGTCCGCCTCCTGCTCCTCCATAGACAGAAGACTATAAGTGAAGCAGCAGTAAAGAGCACAGAATACCAAGAAAGCGGTGGAATATCCATACTAACTGTAAACAAGGATATCATTATTTCCTTTGTTTTTCCAGTATACCCTATTTTATTTATAAGGAAATCCTAACGTTATTCCTCGAAGGTCATGGACTCTGAGAAATGCGTGACGTAACGGTATTTTCTTTAAGAAATAATCTAAACTATAAGCAAAATTGATTCACGGTATTTTCTTTTACAAATAATCTGGATACTTATTCATAAAAATAAAAACTCTATGATTCATGAGTACCACAATATAAGCCCTCTTCATGCTAGGCATAAAGACAGCCACGTGGAGGCCGTTCGCAGAGGCGATGCACTGTGTTAACTGGTGGAGCTTCTTTGATTAGGACGGAGGGCGGTACACTCAAAGCCCCCGGGGGCCCATGGCTGACTCTATGCACTTCCCCTTTTCTATCTTCGTCACCCGCGTGTGCCTCCAACGCTTTGTTTGCCTTCCTTCTGCATATGTCAACACCTCCACTCCCGTTTGTCGCCACGTCTTTTACACCAGAGAAACCCTACGATCTGTCCATTCGTCAAATCACTTCTCCAGGGATTTCAATAAAAGCAGTCGTGCAGTACTGTCCACGTGAAAAGGAGTCCCTCCCATCTGATTGAACTGTTGGCGTGCAGTCCTAGGTCCCGTGACCTACTGTCTATGCAGCAGCAGAATGCACATTTGACTGTGTTTATTAACTAATAGTCAAACGGGCCATTATTGTACGTAGACCAATGCCCCTTGCGTGGTCCCCTATCCATATCCGTTTTTTATTTTTTTAGAAGTTATATTAACTGACATAGTTGTCGGTTCATTTTAGTGGAAGTGACTGCTCACTACAAGGTCTGGAGAAGCTGCCATTGATAGAGGAGCCACCGTTGACGACTTCAAATAAATGGAGCAGAGGTAGGTTTGAGCAAAGCCCCTGCAGGTAGGTCCGCCATGCCTTCCTCCTGCACAGTTTGCAAGAAACTAGCAATCACACCTTGGTGTGCAATGAGTACGTTGAAGAGGTGTGAAAGTTCAACCAGATATCAATTAGTAGAAAATGATATTTTTTGTGCAATAAAATATCAATGGAGAAGTGATAGATTGAAATGATCTCAACACAATTAAAAAAAAACGTTGAAGAGGTGTGAAAGTTCAACCAGATATCAATTAGTAGAAAATGATATTTTTTATGCAATAAAATATCAATGGAGAAGTGATAGATTGAAGTGATCTCAACACAATTAAAAAAAAACTTTGCATCAGAAAGATATTAATTAATTTAGAGATATAAGAATATCAATTTTGATATTTTTTTATAATTATTCTTAATTAGACTATATATTAATGTAATTATAGTATCCACACCTCTTTTATATATATATATATATATATATATATATATATATATATATATATATATATATATATATCAAAATGCTTAAGAATAGTTTTGTTTGTATTTGTTGTGATTGGCATGAAGAAAGCCCTATGTACATGTTTCCAGCATTATGCAAATACTGTTGAGTTTAAAGATTTCCTTAAGTATTCAACAAATATGACAAAAAATCCTCTTTAAAAAAGCAAAGATGTTTAGAACTTTCATTGTACCTAGAGTCAAGTATAAGCAAGCTGCTTAAATATTAGAGTTTTGTCCACAAAATAAAATGAAAGCATCTACTCCTAAGTCCTACTATACGTGACTAATGTCTCCAAAAAATCCCTTATGATAGGAAATCATATTTTGATTTCATTCAATAATAGATAACTCATTTATAAGTGTCATAAAACATATAATGTAAAGTCTATTGCAAAAGGCCGAGATCAAATATCGAAAATCTGAATTGAACTCATATGCTCATTTTGTTGATTGTAGAGTAGTGAACAGAAGTATTGTAATAGTCATTGGACCAAGACCACAAGGTACATGATTAATTGTTGAAGCTATTTTGCGTCTTCATAGGAAACATGACCGAGTAATTGGTATCCTCTTTTAGCACTAGGATCCTACAAAAGTGGAAGCAATAGTTTTAATTTGCTATATATTAATCATCTTTTACTTTGAAACTTTTTTTGGAAAAGGAAGTCAAAAGGTGGCATACCTCTACTGCATTTAAGTGAAGATCAATTAGTACTACAAAGAAGAAATCAATACAAGGTGTTAAATTACTTACTTTTGTGCAAGGACTGGTCTAGATTTCATACACCCTATGTACACTCTTGGTTTGGCTTGATATAGTGCAAGAGTGGTAGATAACATTCCTGAAAATAGTTTTGAACATTATTAATCAGACAAAGAACATAGACTTATGAAATACTTCTTTAGATTGATTATCTTTTTTTAGGTCATAATTGCGAAGAACATATAAATCCATAAGTCAGCAAAAAGTGAATGCTTAAAACACGTTCATCCATGACTAAGTAAAAGCCACAAGTGAATGCTCAAAACATCATGAAGGGTGATCCCACACTACTGGTTTACAATTTTTGGCCAAACTGGACACTAAAATAATTTTTTCTAACTAAATCTTCACTTTCGGGCACCTATAGTGGCTAAATCGTGAGGAATTTGAAGATGATGCGAACTAGTGATTTGTTTGTGATATCTTTGTCAGGGATTCTCAAAACATTTTTTCTCAAAATTTTGGAATCAAATTGCACTTCTTTTTCCATCTCTTTCAAAAACTAGTTTTTTAGTGTTCGGGCATTTTTAAGGAGGACAGCTTCACCATAACGTATAATTTTTTTTCTAGAAGGGAGCAAATTCTAATTCTTTTGAATTTAAATTTTAGCCCGAGCATCTTAGTGCTCTTAATTGGTTAGATAGTGTTCTATTGAATACTTTTTCCTTAACTGGGTTTCTTAAGTCAACTGAATGGCAATCTTATATAGGCAGACCATATAACGCGTAACTTTTTTTGTATGTATCGAAATTCAATTTTTTTTTGTTGGATCAAGGACTTCAATATCTAGTGCACTCATATTTTTCAATTTTTTTTTTTGATAATCTGCTATTTTTCCACACATGCAGAACAAAGAGATTGATTTTCGGTGAAAAACCTATGCTTAATAAAACTAATAAAAAAAATACATAATAAAACCAAAACATATTAAAATTATATTCCTTGGATAGCTCGTTCTGAAGACTGCCACCATCCAGTTGGTTCTGTGAAGTCTCCTCCATTTTCATCCTCAACTTGAGCTTCGAAGGGAAAAATTCTTATGTTTTTTTGTGCCAGAGAATGGGAAGGTGGGAAAGGGGGGGTTCAAGCTGGTGGGAAAAGGGGGGTACTTCATTGAATGAGTTCGCTCAAATCCGGGTTCTAGTGAACCCTATTTTGGTTCATTCAAACCTATTAGTTTGTTCAAACCCCAAAAGCAAAATTTTTTGGCATGGGCTCATTTGTTTCAACTTTTCCTTCCTCACTCCAATTGTAAACCACTTTTGTGGGTTCACTCTGAAACCTTTGACTTCAATTATGCAAAAATAATAAGCAAATTCTCAATTGAGTAGGAATTTTTCACAATATTGAAAATTTGTATGAGAATGGTTACATAATTGTATTAGATGTAAGAGATCATACCATATATGAACTTATCTATTGTACCTGAACTTGGCTCGAATCTACATATAGAACATCAAGCCCTGGATTTTCACTAATTCTATACACATGCAACTATAGTAGGAATGAGAAACTGTATTTTTGCATGACTTAATACCTTGTGTTCTCTTTATTGGTGTACAAAAATGGAATATTATCTATAGGAAATAAACATTACATTGATAATAGAAAGATGGTATGTGAGTGTTGCTCTCAATTTTATTAAAGGAATTTGAGTTTGAATTATTAAATGATCATTGATGAATTTTTAACAACATCAAAGCATTCAGCTTTGAAAGGCATCTATATTGTCATTACACAAATGTAGACCAAAAAAAATTGCTAATGCAATTCAGTACGAAAAATATGCCCAATTCAAAAGCTAGCTAAGAAGTAGATTGAATTTCACGTGCTACATACCCAATAGAAAAAATATATTATCAATCGAGACGAGGTGAGTTGTTAATTCAAAAATTGGCCTATAAAATTAGAATCTTCGTATGTGGAAGCTGGGAAATATTATAATTGCCTAAGGTGGAGTGGGAGGCCATTTAAGGGAGTATAGTTTTAAAATTTATAATCATGAGGTCAATATGGAGATAATCAAGAAAATTACAAGAATAATACCCATGTTAAAGTCCCCAACTCGTCAAGCACCAACCAATGAAACAAAACTTACTAGAAGCAAAGAGAACAAATAATTGGATATGATGGAGGGTAAGCTTTAGTTGAAGTATTAACAGTAATATTAGGTCATGCACTAAAATATAGGAAGAACTATCTCTACCTCTATGTTAATGTTATATCCAGATAACGTTGAATTTGAGCACTAGAAAAAACTATTCACAATCATAAACATTCCTAAAATAGAAGCTCTCTTTGAAATCATCACAATTTGAAATTGAATCTTTCAACCACACTTAACAAGATCCAAAATCACCCATCAAATCCTTTTTACTTTTCTATAAGAAGTCATTTTCCTATAAAATAATAAAGCTTTCTTTGAATCATCCATTCTCAACTAAAAAAAAAGTCATCCAAACCTAGATTACTGCACTTGAGATTGACAAGAAGCAACGTTTCTGCAGGTCATGTGAAATTATGGTGAGAAAACAAGGCTCTTGATTAGCCTCTCCACTTTCACTTTGGCATCATTGGGCAATATCCACTTATTATAAACCTGTAAATTGTCCTCCATGTGCATAATTGGCATGGTCAATTACAATACCATAAATGCAAATCCACATACATATGAGCAAGGTCTTTGTTGAAGAAGTAATGCTTATTAGTAGTGGAGAAAATAAAAGTGATAATGAATAGAAAAGCCATTAGTATAAAAGTTATAATTGTGTACATTAAGTAATTGAGTTGATCAGGTACAAAATTGTACATGTGGGCAAAGATACTCTTATCCAAGTAGCTCAACAAAGAATAAGTACACAATAGCTTCATGTTATTTAGCAGTGTAGGTATGAAAAAAGATGTAAGATTTTGTAGCATGTATCAAAGAATTTTAAGTCTTCAAAGCATTTGAAGGTATAAAAGGTTTGAATTAAATATGTATCAAAAATAGGGGTTGCTTATGCTATGTAATTTTCTTTCTATCTTGTTTTATAGTGCATTAGCAAATACTAGCGTTAGACTTCTTACTTATATGTTCACACTCTAAGCATGATAATCTAAAGCAAACATGTTTCCTCATGATGCATTACTAGACAAAGTCTAGCATTAAAAGCCTAAACACAATTTTGTCAACTATAAATACAAGCAAAGCACCTCTCGCCTTCCTTTTTAATAGATAGAATAAGCACTCCTGCAAGTTATGCAATCCATCTTAATAAGAGATCCTTAACTAAAAGAATTGAATTCATGTACGACAGAGTGATAAGATGGTAGACCTGAGCATGGACATATGTCTATTGAAAAAGATAATGCCCATATTATATGCATAGCAACATACAAATACAATTTCTAATCTAGGTAGAGAAAATGGTATAATTATGAAAGATTATGAATGATCTAGGCTTAGAATACAACTAGGATATGGAAACCAAAATTTAAATATGTACACTTGAAAAGTACAA
>VDFB02000002.1:7287426-7472350 GCA_007258455.2 Sequoia sempervirens
AGTTTTCGTCGATATTCCGACAAAATCCCGACGTATGTTGCGATCCTGCCGACCGATGATTCTTCGCCGTTATTTTGACGTTTACTTTTTCGTCGTCCTTGCGACGAAAAAACAGCGACGGAAAATTTTTGGCCATTGCGTCGCTCTTCCGACAGAGATTTGTCGAACGACCGACGAACGACCGTCGGAAAATGGTGTCAAATCCTGTAGTGTAGGTTGGGAGATGTGTGGATCGGGCCAACATTTGGTGGAAGAGGAAGAAAGATGACTAGAACTCTAGATTCCCACAATACTAGATTTCAGTATTCAATCATGAGAGTAGATGAGAGAGCTAATATCATGTATCAAAACATTAAGCATGCATTCTTCTAGCTAGCGGAGAAGGAGATGATTACTTTGCTTCATTTTCATTTGCATAACCATATCAAGGCATAGGAACCAAAAAGACCAAGGATGTCGAGTTTTATGTGGAGGTAATGGATGTGGTCCAAACTTTAGGAGGGACAAGAAGGTCAATGTATGATTGGTGTAGGAGCACCATTCAGTAGGTTTTGTTCATCAAGGAAAATAAGGAGTAGAGTATCATCAATTTACTAAAACTGGCCTGAACTTGTACATTTGAAGGTTTTGAGTCAATAAAAATTGCTTTTTGACCCATTCCTCATTCTGTAGCCTCTGTAACTTGAGAAATGTGTCTTCACTAACATTATTAAGGTGTGGGAATCATGTGCTAGTGTTGGGGAGGTCTAAAAGTGAGATGGGTGCGGAAACCCATGTGTAAAAGTGAGTTTCTTTAAAGAAAAAAAATGGTGGTTTTGAAAGAGTTAAATCTGTGTTTCTTTTGTGTAGGAAGCAAGTTATTTCCTTTTATAATTTTTGAGTTTGTATAGGGTAATCGCTAAACTCTTTGAGTAATTTCGTAAGCTAGCCTGTGCTTTTTACTCTCCTCATTTCACCAAAACCCCTCTGTGGGCTTGTGGCCACAACAGGCCTTTGGTGGCCTACCCAATGTACCTGCGGTAAGTATAACCGAGATACGTATCTGGATTTCGGCTTTGGATACCTTGTGAATTTTTTCCCAAGAGTTGGTAAGGTTTGGCTAAGTTTAGAGTATAGACCCTTTGTTCAACCAGATCAATCCCTTAAGGGTCCAAAGGGAAAAATGGCTGCAAACTTCAGCATGAGATTACTTCTGACAATCAAATGCGATGCTTATAAAAAATATTGTCTAACTCTATGGATTATGTTGGGCCCCTATAATTACTTCCTCTCCATTTTTGCTATCCGTGAGTGATTTTCTCCGCGGGTGTCCGGAATTTTTAGTCGATGGAAAAAGTGTCAAATGGAAGTAGTGGAAAGTTGCCAAGTGGTGCGACTTTTGTTCTACAACTCGTGTGACCAAATGGACTATTCCAATGCATCTGAATAGGCATGTTTATGCTAGGCATGGTCCTTTTTCGCACCCAAACACATGGAATCGCTCTGAGCTACGTTCAACCAGATCAATCCCTTAAGGGTCCAAAGAGAAAAATGGCCGCAAACTTCAGCATGAGATTACTTGGACACTATGATTCTTAGAACCTTCTTGTCTAATACAATGGAATCACATTGGTCCCCTCTACAATAACCTCTCTCAGTTTTCATTAACTCGGAGTGGTTTTCCCGTGGTGTCTAGTTTTTTAGTTGATGAAAAAAGTGTCAAATGGAAGCAGTGGAAAGTTGCAAAGTGGTGCAACTTTCATTCTGCAACTCGTGTCACCAAATAGAATGTTCCAATGCATATGAATAAACATTTTTACACTAGGAATGGTCCTCTTTTACACCCAAACACGTGGAATCGCTCTGAGTTACATTCAACCGGATCGATCCCTTAAGGGTCCAAAGGGAAAAATGGCTGCAAACTTCAGCATGAGGTTACTCAGAAACTGTGATGCTTAGAAACTTCTTGTCTGATCTAATGGGATTACGTTGGGCCCCTCTACAATAACCTCTCTCGATTTTTATTTTCTCAGAGTGGTTTTCCCGTGGTGTCCATTTTTCAGTTGATAAAAAAAGTGTCAAATAGAAGCAGTGGACAGTTGCAAAGTGGTGCAACTTTCGTTCTGCAACTCATGTGACCAAACAGACTATTCCAATGCATCCAAATAGGCATTTTTATGCTATTCATAGTCCTTTTTCACACCCAAACACTTGGAATCACTCCGAGCTACTTTCAACCGGATCAATCCCTTAAGGGTCCAAAGGGAAAAATGGCTACAAACTTCAGCATGAGGTTACTCAGACACTGTGATGCTTAGAAAATTCTCATCTAATTTGATGGGATCATGTTGGGCCCCTCTTCAATAACCTCTCTCGGTTTTCATTATATCAGAGTGGTTTTCCCATGGTGTCTAGTTTTTAGTTGATGAAAAAAGTGTCAAATGGCAGTAGTGAAAAGTTGCAAAGTGGTGCAACTTCTATTCTGCAACTCGTGTGACCAAACAGACTATTCCAACACATTTGAATAGGCATGTTTACACTAGGCATAGTCCTCTTTCACACCCAAACACGTGGAATCGCTCTGAGCTACGTTCAATCAGATCGATCCCTTAAGGGTCCAAAGGGAAAAATGACTACAAACTTCAGCATGAGGTTACTCAAACACCGTGATGCTTAGAAAATTCTTGTCTAATCCAATGAGATCATGTTGAGACCCTCAACAATAACCTCTCTTGGTTTTCGTTATCTCGGAGTGGTTTTCCCATGGTGTCCAGTTTTTAGTTGATAAAAAAAGTGCCAAATGGAAGTAGTGTAAAGTTGCAAAGTGGTGAAACTTTTGTTTTGCAACTTATGTGGCCAAACGAAATGTTCCAACACGTCTGAATAGGCATGTTCCTCTTTTTCACTCAAACATGTAGAATCGCTCTGAGCTACGTTCAACTAGATTGATCCCTTAAGGGTCCAAAGGGGAAAATGGCTGCAAACTTCAACATGAGGTTACTCGGACACCGTGACACTTAGAAACTTCTCGTCTAATCCAATGGGATCAATTTGGGCCCTTCTACAATAACCTCTCTCAGTTTTTGTTATCTTAGAGTGGTTTTCCCGTGGTGTCCAAATTTCAGTTGATGAAAAAAGTGTCAAATGGAAGCAGTGAAAAGTTGCAAAGTGGTGCAACTTTCATTTTTTTAACTCGTGTGACCAAACAAACTGTTCCAATGCATCTCAATATGAATTTTTATGCTATGCATGGTCCTCTTTCACACCCAAACACGCGAAATCGCTCTGAGCTACATTCAACCAGATCAATCTCTTAAGGGTCCAGAGGGCAAAATGACTGCAAACTTTAGCATGAGGTTACTCATACACCGTGATGCTTAAAAACTTCTCATATGATCCTATGGGATCGCATTGGGCTCCTCTACAATAACCTCTCTCAATTTTTGTTATCTCGGAGTGGTTTTCTTGTGGTGTCCAGTTTTCAGTTGATGAAAAAAGTGTCAAATGGAAGTAGTGAAAAATTGCAAAGTGGTGCAACTTTCATTCTGCAACTCATGTGACCAAAAAAAATATTCCAATGCATTTGAATAATAATTTTTATGCTAGGCATGGTCCTCTTTTGTAGCCAAACACGTGGAATTGCTCTAAGCTACGTTCAACCGAATCGATCCCTTAAGGGTCCAAAAGGCAAAATTCCTACAAACTTCAACATGAGGTTACTCAGACACCGTGATGCTTAGAAACTTCTCATCTAATCCCATGGGATTGCATTGGGTCCCTCTACAATAACCTCTCTCATTTTTCATTATCTCAGAGTGGTTTTCTCATGGTGTCCAGATTTTAGTTGATGGAAAAAGTGTCAAATAGAAGTAGTGGAAAGTTGTAAAGTGGTGCAACTTTCATTCTGCAACTCGTGTGACCAAACAAATTGTTCCAACACATATGAATAGGCATTTTCACACTAGACATGGTCATCTTTCTCACCCAAACATGCGGAATCGCTCTGAGCTATGTTCAACTATATCAATCCCTTAAGGCTTTGAGTGTAGTATGTTGAAATAGGCCATTCCACCTATTGTTTAGGTTGTGTCTCAGTGATATGGGCCTGATGTAAGTAGGATAGGGAGTAGGAATAAGAAAATAGAATTAGTAAGCGCATTGGAAGAGATTACTAATGTTGCCCCTGTTAAAAATTCAAAATTGAGACCCCTTAAAAGCAAGGCTAGAAGAGGTGAAAAGAAGAAATTGTTTGAAAATAAGTTAGAATAGGTTGGAAATAGGGTGAGATTTTGAAGTTTGATGTGTTCAAAAGGTCTGCAAGGACAAGGGAGGTCAAAAGTATGTTATGGCATGACATGCCCTAGTTGGGAAAATAGGGGTTTTGAATGAAAAAAAGAGGTTTGAGGGAGTAAATGTAGGTAAAGTCAATGGGAAACATAATTTGGTGGTCAATTAAGTTTTTTCAAGAAAAATGAAGAGTGTTGGAATAGGTTTTGAGGTTTAGGTTCGGGGGTTCGGTTCGCCGGTTTGGCCAAAAAAATTTGGAGGGGGGTTCAATTCGTTTTGGGTTCATTGGTACAAAAAACATGTAAAAACAAAATATATATCTATGCAACCTAGAAGCATGAATTAGGATTAGAATATCACATATCACCATATAAACAAAAACCAATTCATAAACTTGAATGTCATTTAAAACAACAAATTACAAAAAAAAATGTGTTTTATAACTCATAAAATGTGAATAAAATCACAATGATGTTCACGTGAAAAAGATGAGACCATAGTCATTGGCTACTATTATGCTTTCTGATAGAATTTTTCCAAGCATCCATAGCTTTGTCTCAAAAGTAATTTTTTTGTGGCTTTACTAAGGAAAAGAAGGTAGTGAATTGTTTGATAAAATGCTTTTGTAGACATGTATGAAAAAATGTGGTAGCATAGACAAGGCAAGAACTGCTTGGAGAAAAATGCCCCAAAGAAATGAGGTCTCATGGTGATGGAATGGCATGACAAATGTCATGACAAGAAAATTGCTACGGATTGTCATGGAATTCCACCACCATTAAGACCACATTTCTTTGAGGCTTTTTTTAAAACAATTTGTTGCCTTGTCTATGCTATTGCTTATTATTATGCTTTGATAGATTTTTTCCAAGCATCCATAGCTTGTTTGGAAGCACCTATTTTAGGATTTTAGCCATAGCAACAAGGAGGTGAACTGTTTACAAAAATACTTGGTAAACATGTATGAAAAATGGTAGAATAGACAAAGCAAAGGAACTGCTTGGAAAATGCCTCTAAAGAAATATGGTTTCATGGGCGATGGGAACGCATGACGAATGCCATGACAGTTAGGTATTACGATTGTCATATTCCACTATTGAGACCACATTTTGAGGTTTTTATTCAATATACACTACCTTTGGTTCATGCTATTGCTATTATTATACTTGATAGATTTTTTCCAAGCATCCATAGCTTGTTTGAAGAACCTTATTTTAGGCTTTTAGCCATAGTAGCAAGGAGGTGAGCTATTTGATAAAATGCTTTGGTAAACATGTATGAAAATGTGGTAGCATAGATACAAAGTGTTGAACTATTTAAAAATGCCCCAAAGAAATGTGGGAGTCTCATGGTGATGTGAATGCCACTTATTGTATCCATATAACTTGTTCGGAAGAATCTGCTTTAGGCTTTTTAGCCATAGCAACAAGCAATGAACTGCTGATAAAATGCTTTGATAGACATGTATGAAAATGTGTTAGCATAGACAAGGCAAGAACTTTTGAAAATGCCTGTAAAAGAAATGAGGTCTCGGCGGATGGAATGCCATGACAATCAAAATCAAATGCCTCAAAGAAATGAGGTAATCATGGTGATGGAATGCCATGACAATCAAATGATATATTTTTGCAAGCATCCATAGTTACTGAAAGACTTGTTTTAGGTTTTTAGCCATAGCAACAAGGTAGTGAACTATTTGACAAAATTCTTCGGTAGACATAAAAGGAAAATGTGGTAGTAGGTAGACAAGGCGTTGAATTGTTTAAAAAAATGCCTCAAAGAAATGTGGGTCTCATAGAATGCCATGACAAGCAAATGCAATTGGGAGCTACTCCTAGTTATTAGTTATGCAATGTGAAGTAATTTCATAACTGCTTAGGTTGATTTTGTAAAAACTATATTGTAATTGAAATTTTGTCATCTATCAAAATCTAGTTATTAGTTATGCAATGTGAAGCAATGCTTTGAGTTTAAATATGTGCAATGCAATGTAATCAATGATATGAATATAAACTACAAAAATCTATTTTTACAATTTATTAGTTAAACTCTTTATTTTATCGGCTCTCATATCTTATAGTATGGAAATTCCTTTAATTTTTTTTTTTTTTTAAATTATTCCTTTGTTCTGCTTTTCTTTTTTTTATTTCTTTTTTTCAATTTTTCTAGAGACTTTTTCCCATCCTTTTAATCTTATACTTTTGGTTTGTTGATTTTTTCCCAAAATATTTTGTTGCTATGGTATAAACACATATCTTTTTGTAATATCAAGGATACTTTTTGAAACTTCTATGCATTTCTAATCTAAAAGGAAAAGTATTTTTCCTAATTTGTATGCAGCCATACTTTTGACATTGTCAAAAAGAGGAAATATGGACACCATCGATAAAAAAGATTTGTATTAACCAAATAGCCATGTACACATACATCAATATATGTCGATATAAGTATAAAATATAGTTACAAAATAGCCATATAGGCTTACGAGAATGCCATATAGGTATACAATGTCAAATATATCCAATACAAGATATGTACTAAATTGCCATGTCTAGGCATACAACAAAGGGCTATAGAATCAAAATTCATTTCTCTCCATGCTCTAGAAATAAATTCTTTCCCTTTGTTTGGTGATCTGATGGCGATAAGTCTATCACTCATTTTTGTTGTGCTTGAGGAGTGCTCCTACTGCTCCTATGATTTAACTCCTGGTGAAGTTTTAACTGTTATAATAAGAAGTAAAGACACTAATATATATATAAATTAAATTATAAAAAATGATATATTTAACAAAATAATCACTTACGGCCATCTTATGATCACTCTCCATGATGGAAATATTTGCATGTCGATGCTCAGGTGTGCTCCAGCCCTGTATAAACCATCCAAATAGGAATTAAACTACGAATCAATAATGGTTTTATTTTTCACTAGAACTAACATCTATAACAACGAATGTAAATTGAAATTTAGTAATTTGCCTCATGCCTCCTCTATCAAAGCCATCGAGGATTGTATATCGGATGAAACACTGATATCCATTGCCCTTGTAACATTTGGAGGTGTTTCTACAACCAACATCTGAAAAAAAACAACAAATTATTCAATCACAAAAAAGTTACAATAGCGATCCACGTCATGACTTATAATGTATGAGATCTAATGAACAAAATTTTGAGTACAAGTATTAAACTATATATTTTTGGTAGGCCTTGGTAGTTTGATAGGAAGACCAAGCATGATGGGGAGAAGAACACATACTCCATTGTGAAGGATGGGAAGACTTACAACCTTTCACCTCTCCTAGAAGAAGACAAGGCAAAGCATGAAGGCCTAGTGTTTTGATGGTGGGTGAGAAGGAGTTCATGAAGACCTTGAAGGAAGGAGGAGGAAGAGGATTCTTCCTGATTATGAAGCCAAAAAGTGAAGCAGATCTGCCCACAAAGAAGAAGGAAGATGCACCAAAGGAAGTCCAAGAGTTGTTGGAAAGGTACAAGGACATAATATGAATGAATTACCTAGTTCCCTACCTCCCATTAGGGATATAAGCCACCATATTGATTTGATTCCAGGGGCTACATTACCCAATAAGGCTACATACAAGATGACACCTGCTCAAAATGAGGAGATTGCAAGAAAAGTGCAAGAGTTGATGGATAAAGGGCTAGTGAGGAAGAGTTTGAGCCCATGTGTTGTTCCTATTGTCCTAGCACCAAGGAAGGATGGGAATTGGAGGCTTTGCACTGATTCAAGAGCCATTAATAGGATCACAATCAGATATAGGTTCCTGATGCCAAGAATGGAGGACCTCATGGATTGTCTATCAGGAACATCTTACTTTTCTAAGATTGATCTAAAGAGCGGGTACCATCAGATAAGGATCAGAGAGGGGGATGAATGGAAGACAACTTTTAAGACTAATGAAGGGATCTATGAGTGGTTGGTGATGCACTTAGGGTTATCAAATGCCCCTAGTACATTTATGCGCCTTATGAATGAGGTATTTAGGCCTTTCATTGGAAATTTTGTTGTATTTTATTTAGATGACATCATTGTATTTAGTAGGTCTAAAGAAGAACATTTGAAGCACCTTGACATGGTACTAAGGAGGTTACAAGAGGAGAAGTAGTTGATCAACATGGAAAAGTGTGAATTCATGAAGGAAGAACTAGTCTACCTTGGTTTTTTCATCTCCAAGGGAAGTTTGAAGATGTATCCTTCAAAGGTGGATGCTATTCTTACTTGGCCAACACCAAAATCCATGGGAGATGTGAGAAGCTTCCATGGACTTGCAAGCTTTTATAGAAAGTTCATTAAGAACTTTAGCCAAATTTGTGCACCAATCTTAGACACCATCAAAGGAGGTAACAAAGGTAAGTTTTCTTGGACCAATGAGGATAATAAAGGGTTTGAATATCTAAAAATGAGAGTAGCACAATAGCCTATACTTGTGCTCCCTGATTTTGATAAATTTTTTACCATTTAGTGTGATGCTAGCAATCAAGCAATAGGGGCTGTTTTGAGCCAAGAAGGTAGACTTGTTGCATTTTTCAGTGAGAGGTTGAATGAAGCAAAGAGGAAGTATTCTTCCTATGATTTGGAATTATATGCTATGGTCCAAGCCCTCAAAAATTGGAGGCACTACTTGTTACCTAAATAATTTGTTGTTTATACTGATAACCATGCCTTGAGGTTTTTGAATGCACATGAAAAACTCAATCATAGGCACATGAAGTGGGTAGAATCTTTGCAAGCCTATACTTTCACAATAAAGAATAAGAAGGGCCAAGCAAATAAGGTGGCAGATGCTCTCAGTAGAAGGGCACTTGTAGTGTAAGAGATCCAACTCCAAAGCATGGGGGTTGAAGCATTGAAGGATATGTATAATGAAGATTTAGATTTCAAGGAGGTATACAATGTTTGTGAGCAGCATTTGAATTCTTTTCATGGTGAATTCTATGACTTTTTATTGCAGAATGGTTTTCTCTTCAAAGGAAGCCAATTGTGTGTGTGTAAATGCTCAATGAGGGAGAATATCATAAAGGAGAAACATAGTGGGAGTCTTGGAGGTCACTTTGGCCTTGACAAGACCTTGGAACAAGTTAGGAGATTTTACTATTGGCCAAAATTGCAGGTGGATGTGAGAAGGTATGTGGAAGGCTGCATAATATGTCAAAGGGAAAAGGTAACTTCATCAAATGCAAGACTCTATCAGCCACTGCCCATTCCCAATAGGCCTTGGGAGTGTGTAAGTATGGACTTTGTCTTGGGGTTGCTTACACCCAAAGAGGTTTTGATAGTATCTTTGTGGTAGTTGATAGATTTAGTAAGATGACACATTTTCTTCCTTGCAAATGCACCAATGATGCATCTCATATAGTAGGTCTCTTCTTTAAGGAGGTTGTTAGGATACATGGACTATCTTTAAGCATTGTTTTTGACAGGGATTCTAAATTCATTGGTCACTTTTGGAGGACCTTGTGGAAGAAACTCAAGGAATTTTTTTTCCTTTAGTTTAGCATACCATCCACAAATGGATGGAAAATTGAAGTGGTGAATAGATCATTGGGAAACCTCTTAAGATTCCTTACCAAGAAGCATGGACAAGCTTGGGATTTGATTTGACCTTAGGCTGAATTTGCATATAATGACTACATGAATAGGAGCATTGGTAGAAGCCCTTTTGAAGTAGTCTATGGAATGCACCCTAGAGGGGTCTATGAACTAAGAGATATACAAGGAGTTGCTAAGAGAAGTGCTCAAGGTGAGGACTTTGTTGTTACAATCAGGGATATTCATCAACAAGTGAAGGAAACCCTTCAAAAGAATGTTGAGAAGTATAAGGAAAAGGAAGATTTAAAGAAAAGGAATGTCCAATTCAAGTTTGGAGACTTGTTGATTGCACACTTGAACAAGGAGAGACTTCGAAAAGGAAAGTATACCCAACTCATGATGAAGAAGATAGGACCTTGCAAGGTGGTCCACAAGTTTGGCCAAAATGCTTATGAAATAGAGCTACCTCCTAGGGTGGCAATCTCTCCTATCTTCAACATTTATGACTTGTATCCTTTCAAAGCTTCTGTGAATGCAGGTGATGGAGCAAGTACAACAACAATGGAGGATGAAGATTGGGTGAAAGAACTACCCCCCAGCCAACCTATGACTCTTGAATGCATCCTAGACAGCAAGGAGACAAAGAAGACTAGAAGGAAGGTTTACAAGGAATACCAGGTCAAATGGAAAGGTCTACCTGAAGAGGATGCAACATGGATGTTAGAAAATGATATTCAACAACATGGAACTACTGTAAAAGACCTGATCTCAAAGAGGACTTGAGATCTTTTTCTTGCTTAGGAGTATGGTGCAGGAGCACCCATGGGTCTAAGGGACCTAAAATAATTTGTCATGTTTTGTTTCTTGGTTTATGGATGGAATAAGGTCTTATGGACCATTTAAATGCTTTGTAGTAGGTCTTCTAGGTTTTTGGTTGAGTTTTTGGTCTTGGTGACCAACTTCTTTGTACAACAAGGTCTCCATCCTCCTTTGTAAGTCTAGTGCATCTTGGAAAAATAAAGAAAAAGGATGCCTTGCTGTATCTAGACACCTGAGGAGAGTCACCTTACTTTTTGAAAAGGTTTTAAATGCATTTGACACATTTTGGAAGGCTCTTTGTGGTCGAGTTGGTAGAAGTTGCTCACATTGCCTTAACTAGGCAATTAGAAGTCAAAGCATGAGATTAGTTGTTTTCCAACGTCTCTCTTTTCAAAAGACAGTTGCAAGAATTTGGAGGGAGTGTTTAAGACTTAAAATATGCCTCTCTTGGTTGAGGCAAGGTTGATGTTGATGTTTTTAAGAAGTTTCAATAAGAAGTTTGCTATTTTTCCTATGTTTTTGTGAAGAATTTGTTGATCCCGTACTTGGTACGAATTGTATGTTCACTTTCATGCTCCAAGACCATAATGGTTGGATAGGTAATTGAATAATCTTTCCTTTGGCATTGGAGTGGTGAGATTTAATTGAGTATCAAGGGAGGTATTCCAATTTCTCTATCGAGTGGTCTAAAGACCCTTAAAATTAGGGTTTTGGGTGAAAAATGTATATTTCTTCCATTCCCACATTGTAAAATTGCTAAATCTCGGTGGGATGGAAGATATAAGGCTATACTATCATGTCCTCAATTTTTTGGAGAATGGAAGGCTCATTGTTGGAATTTGTGCATGATTTTTGGCTTGACATCTCTATGTGGCAAGTATAATTGACAAGAAAAAAACCTGAGTTTTTGCTTGATTTTGAAGAATCTATTTAAGAGGCACTTAGGAATGGTGGAAACAGGTGTGGAGAACCTATAGGAGTCTAAATTTTGGTTTTCAGGTGAAGAGGAGAGCCTAGGTAGTCAAGACCTAGGTGTAGGTATGTGAATTAGGCCTTTTGGAGCAGCGATAGAAAGGGCCATTGTGAGTGATGTTTTGACAGTCGAGAGGAAGGGTTTTGGAACCTTGTAGGGGTCCATCTTAGGGGTCTGAATCCATAGGTTTTGTTTCTTAATAGTCTTCCTTGTGTTTTTTATTTTGATTGTCCTATCGGGCAAGGGTTGTAAGCCTTAAGAGAGAGTGAGGTCTAAGTCACTATAGTGATGGGTGTTTGTTGTAACCTAAATGCTAGAGGGTTGTTAAACCTTGTTTTGACTTAATGAGACATGATCCAAATGTTTTCAAGCTTTGTAAGTGGTCTGAGTTGTGAACCCTAGGTGTGTGGGGTTGATCTCTTAAAGAATAGTGGAGTTTAGGACTCCTTATAAGAGTATTTGAGAGAAGCATTCAGTGGAGTGACTTTGCCATTTGTGATTGTGAGTTTTCCTTCCTTGCCACTCTCCATCATTTCTAAAGCTTATGCAGGCTATTTCCATGGTGTTTGTGGTTGTGGCAAGAGTATTTAAGGTTTGTAAGTACCATATGCAATAAACCCTCCTTTGTAGGGCTTGATTTGTGCATAGAATAAGCTTAGTCAATAAACATGATGTGAGAAATATCTTGGAAGTTAGATGTGATGATTGAGATGTAAATGGTTGATTGTAGTATCTTGGTATTGAGGAACTAGTTGGTAAAAGTGCAAATTTGGTGATTTGTTTAAGGAATTGAAAGATTCAGAGCTCTTTATCAGGTTTTTGCTTTGAATTCAGATAAATTGATGATGACAAAGGTTTGTTAGGGTATGATGGATATAGGTTGTAACATGAAAGATTGGTTTTTGGTTATTTTTCCTAGGTAAAGAAAATTGAGGGTGCCTTGGTGAATGATGAAAGAGTGGATTGTTTAGTGACTCTAATTAGGTTTCTTGTGCACATATCAGTCATTTTTGCTGATAAATAAGATGTTTGAAGCTTGAGGATGATAAGAAGAAGTATTGAAATGAGTTGGCTTGTTGTTGGCTTGTGGTTTCTAAATGAAACAATGTGATTTTTGATGAAAAGAGAAAGAAATTTTAGTTGCTTATTCAATTTGATCTTCTCCTAATTCAATTGGGTCAGATGTTGGTGCAGGAGCACCTAGGTCATCAAATACTTTTCAATTTTGCAAAAGGGATGAGTGTTCAAATTTGTATTGAGTCAATCACAAAAGGTCATGGAAAAATGATGGAAAGCATGTTCAAGGTCATATGAGGTCTTATTTGAATGTATTTAAGGTTATGGGTAAGTTATAGGTGGTCAAAGTGGGAAAATGCAAACAATACAATAAAGTGGTTAAAAGGGGTAGTTTCAACCGATGGAAAGATAGTTATGGAGAAGGAAATATCTTTAAAAGGCATGTAAAGGCAAGAAAAAATAGAAGTTTGTGTTCTTGTAATTAGATTTTGAAATAAAAATTCCATGTTTTTGAGTTTGCAACATTACTCCATTATTTTGTTTTCTTGTGTTGGTAATTTAGGAACACCCAAAGTTAAATCATAGTGTGAATACATGTAAAGAGGAGTTAGTTTCCAATTTCAAGAGTTGGACTTGGTTAGTTTTAGGAAACAAAAGAATAAGAGGTAGTTTTCAGTACCCGACAGAGTCCTTTTAGAAGCAAGTTTGAGAGTCCAATAGGGTTTTTCTTCACTATTCCACCAATGTAGGTCAAGTAAATTAGTGGAGTAGGTTAATGTTAGGATTTTTTGCATGTTTTGATGATTGTAAGTGTAGGGAAAAGAAAGAATACCATGGTGGAGTTGCTGCTACACTGGAAAATAGAGGATTTTCCTACACAAAGTGATGCTACAGTCATGGGTCATGAATAAATAAAGCTTGAAGAGGCTTGGAAATGATGTAGAATGTCTTCACAAAAATAAACAATCATGTTCCAGGTGGTGGCCAGAGAAATAGAGGTTTGCAAGAGTATTTTTCACAAAACCCTCCTTGATTTGTGCTTTTACACCCTATAAACGAGGGTTTATTGGATTAGAACATTTTCATGGTTTTAAATCCCTATAAATGGTGAAATATTGAGCTATAAGACATGCTTGAAGATTGTTTTGAGGTTTTGAGTGATTTGGAATGGTTTTGAAGGGGTCTCCTTTGTAAAACGGGCCTAATCTACTAGCCTTTCTTTAGAGGACAGTCTGAAATCTAATGATTTTCTTTATGTCAAACATCTAAGAAATTTGATATGTTGTGATGTGTTGGAAATTGTTTCTAAATGTGCATTGATTTTTTTAATAAGCTTTGAGATAGGAATGTAACTACCCGATTCAATGGTTGACAGACCTACTAGAGGAATATGATATTGTCTGATCAAAACAAAGATGTTTGTTTAAACAGTGGAAATGATGATATTGAGTGCTTGGTTACTATAAAACTAATGATATGATTGATGTTACTAAATTTGGTTAAGGTGTATAAGACAGGTTTGGTGACTTTGATGTTTGGATGGGTGAGTATTATGAAGCCTTTTGAGCAAATTGGTGATTAACCACAAGATGATAATCAAGATTCTATTGTAGCAGGAGTTTGTAATCTGTAAATAGACTACTGTTGTCAAAATATGGTGAGTACAGTGCTTTATAATGGACTGATAACAGTGAGGTATGGTTTAGTTGATTTGTTGCCTTGGTGAATAAATGAAAGGATGAATTGTTCAAGTGTCAATAATTAGGTTTATGTTATTTTTATGGTGTTTGAGAATGATGTGAATCTAATTGATTAAGTCAAAGTTTTCTTTAATATATTTTTTACTTTGAATGAGTCAATTGGAATACTGATTAGTGAAATGATGAATGATGGCCTATGGAATGGCTAAGAGAATTTGAGTGGATTTTGGTTGAATGAAAAGTAGATTTCTAATGAAATTATATTTGATCTTCTCCTGATTCTATTTGGGATTGAAATCCCTAGAAGAAATGATGTTGATGGTGTTTGTTGGATGCTCTGCATCAGATGTACCCTGATGATTGAGTGTTTTGATATGATGTTATGCATCACTAACTGCCTTGTCTATGTTATTGCTTATTATTATGGTTTCATAGATTTTTTCCAAGAATCCATAGTTTTAGTGTTGGTGCACCTTTGCAAGCACTTTCCTCCATTTGAAGTAATTGCATCATGTTGCTTATGTTGACTTTCTAAACAACTATATTGTATAGTTGAAATTTTGTCATCTATCAACATCTAGTTATTAGTTATGGAATTTGAAGTAATGCTTTGAGTTTGAATGATGTGTAATGCAACGTAACCAACAATATGAATACAAACTACACAAATTTATTAAGTAGAATTCATTAGTTAAGTTCTCTTTATTCTATTACCTTCGTGTACGTTTAAGTAAATCCACTAGCACTAGGAGGTGTTTGCTTGAAATTGCCATTATTAGCCTGTTCAACATCCAAAATCATATGTATTAAAATACCATTCGTAAAAAAATGCTATTAACATGTAATAAATTTATAATTGTTTACTAGTTACATACCCCACTGATATGTGTACTACATAAATAAGTAGGTGGAGGACCGGTGTATCCAGTCTCAACACTGTGACCCTGCAATTTTATTAAAATAATAAAACTAAATTAGTTAATCTTGCATTTCAGAATCAAAATTTAATAAATTAAATTCAATGAACATGCTAACTTTTACCTGACTATCAATGCCATATGCATAATGAAAAATGTCAACCGTCCTCTCCATCCCATAACAGCATACAGATCCTATGTAGCAGCATATAGATCCTATGTAGTAGCATACGAATCCTGCGTAGTAGCCTCCTGAGTGTTGGTGGGGTCATATGAACAAGTTTCCCCACAAGATTGACACACATGGGTTTGAAGGCCACCACTCAAAGACTCCCCTGGATGGTGTTGTACAATAGGGCTAGTATGATGGATGACACTCTGGGTCAAAGTGTTGATTGCTTGCAATGTCTCTACGTCGACACTCTCCTTTGCAATGACAGACATAACAATGTGCTCATGAGGTGGCCTAGCGAGAGGTCATCTCCCTTGTCGCACAAGATCCGGCTATGCACCGGGCCTATCTTGAGCCAACCCCCCACCTCTCCCCTAGAACTCCCTCATATCAAAATAATTTGGGAGTTGGTTCAATACGAACTCACTGTATAGTTTCCTAAGAAAATATTGGGGGACTTCACAATTGTTGAACAGTGAGTAATCAAAGACCAAGTACCACCTATCATAAAAATAGTTCCTAATCTCTTGGTGGTGGCACCAATGAATAGGAAACCTCTTCGCATTGAGTCTAAGATTTTGATTTGTTCTAGGGTCAGTGAATAAAGAGCACAAATCACCTTTAGTAATTATTAAATCTTTTACTTGTTTATATGATAGTTTATCTGCATAATATGCCCTAGTTGCCTGCCTCCTATCTTTCCACCCTGTTATTTGTTGGGTTATTGAATCTACATTTTTTAACATCTCTTTCATTGAATTTTCTAGTGTCATTCTTTCTATGATTGAAGCATTTGGATCACTCAACTTACTGATAAGATCCTCAATTTGTTTTTTGTTCTCAATTTCACTCCTCAAATTTTGTTGAGTGCTAGGAGGGTGTTGAGTGATTGGTGGGGGAGGTTGATTTTGTAAGGATTTTGTTGAGGAGGATTTTCCCGTTCTTCTTGTTGAGGATTTTGAGGATTATTTGCATCTCCTACAAATTTAAAAAAAAACAATCAAATCTAACCTAAAAAAAACAAAATCACCTTGAAACTAAGAAATTCAAAACAAATAGCAAACAATATTACTTACCTCTTGCACCTCTTTGTCGTCATGGTGCCATCTTTGCAAAGGAAAAGCAACTATTGTTGATGAATTTTGTAGAATTCCTCCTCCTAGAATGCGAGCATGAAAATGAGGGTTTTTGGCCACGGGCAAAGCAAAAAAATAGATGAGAAAATGAATATCTTTCACTTTTTTTTTTGCTTTTAAAATGGCATAAAGCGAGCCCATTATAACGCGCTCGCGTTATGTCATTTT
Source organism: Sequoia sempervirens (assembly GCA_007258455.2). Taxonomy (NCBI): domain Eukaryota; kingdom Viridiplantae; phylum Streptophyta; class Pinopsida; order Cupressales; family Cupressaceae; genus Sequoia; species Sequoia sempervirens. The sequence continues at coordinate 7,304,148 of VDFB02000002.1, forward strand.
CAATTTTTTTTTTAAGTTGGCCACAAAAGTGTAACCCAACTTCATGCATGCGCCCATTACATCCGCACAATTGAGAATAATATACATTTTATATCCTTTAATGTTCACAACTATAATGCATATTTACAATACATAATTAACTGTAACACAATTTATTTTTTACAATGTAATTTCAACAAACCAAAAACCCATTACAATATTGCACATTTCCACAGAGTGAACTGGTTCGATGTTCGAAGGAGATGTCCTTGTTGTGTATGGTCCTACTTCTACAAAACACAACACCCAAAAAAAGGCAGAAATAGTACATGTAGATCTTGTAGATTGCTATGGTCAAATGACTATTATTGTAAATGTTAGAAACAACTTGATAAATATATTTTTTCCCCATATGTTTGTTGGCTCTAGCATTCGTTTCACCAACTTTTTAATCAAAAATAAAACTCAATATGAAAGAGGCAATGCAAATTGCTGCCTTGCCTTAACCAGTAGAAGCATAGTAGAAAGTGTACCTATTGTTTGCAAAAAATGTAGATTAACTCTAGATGTCACTATAGATCCCAACTAATACAAGCAGACTGTAGTTATTCTATTGGCTCATTTGGAGCAATAGGGACATCTTATCATTTGAAAAAAATCCAGTTTGAAGTACATGTGAAAGATGGAGACCTCTAAGAAGACATGGAAACTATATATACCTAACCATCTTTCTTTTATTGTCATATGCAACTGAACTTATTTACTTAAATTCATTAACAATTCTCTTTTGTAGGTTGTTATCCCAACTATATCAACACAAATTTTTGTGCATTTTTACAACAAATGTTTTCAAAAACAAACATGCCACCGCTCCTTTTCAAAAATGTAGTTAGAAATGGTCCACAAGGCTCAAATGTAATACATACAACACAATCAACATTTTTTGAGAAGCTCAACGATGCATGTACAAGAGCACAGTTGCAAACTCTTACAAAATCTAACATTCAGGCAAGAGCCCAAAAATTAATATAAATTTATTTTTACATTTACATAACACATTTATGAAATATTTTCAGTTCCCTACACAAATACATAACAAGTTATTTTTATTGACAGGTACTTGGGACACTGAAACCAAAGAATGTCCACTTGCCCCCCTTCAAAGCTTGTTGTAGCACGTCATCACTCCATGCTACTTGATAACTTGCTTGAAAAAGGATCTGCCAATTGCACATACTACAAAAGAACCATTGAACTTTCCTACCATCACAATCTGGCTTGCACATTGTATAGGAAAGAAGGAGACATTGATTGCTAGTTAAATGGAGAGCTACTTAAACAATTTTTTCCAAAGCTTCAAGAGATCACATATGAGCAATATAAAGCAGACATGTCACCTACAATGTTCTTATTATGTAGATTCCAATTGCAAGGAACTTTTACACTATTTGTTAACAATTTCTTTATGGAAATTGTTCAACTTGAATGACTGCCTTATTTTTTCCACAAATTGCAGTTACACAAACACTTTACCATACTGAACTACAAATTTTGTATATGTAAATAAGTAATTTTGCTGTGTTTGAATTTTACAAGTTCTGCTAATTTTAAAGAGACTAGCTCAATAGGCCTACAACCATGCCCAATTTCTATTTCTAGAAACTAATGCTAAGATTTGTTTCCCTTCAATTTATGCCTTCTTTGGGTTTGGTTGTACATTGCCACTGTGTTTGCTAGTTATATGTTCCAAAAATTTCATTTGTTTACTATACAATAGTTTCAATGTGTATCATGAGGTGAAAATTATTTGTAGGCTACGATTTGATGATCTATTGCAGGAACAAAGAATTAGGGCTAATGGAATTGTAAGATATTGGACATATTGCAATATGAGCTGATAGAATTGATGGTATGCTACGTCTTAATGCCATTTTCCTATTTTTTTAAAATATATGTACACAAATGAAACTTTCGAGTTTTAAAATCATGTTTATTTTGTTATTTATTTTTCTTTTTTTGGTTTTCATAATGCTTGAGCTTGAAATAGTTTCAAGCCTCCAACTTGGGAAAAAATTGTCTATTCATGAACAAGGATCTCCTCCACCAAATTTACCATAGAGTAAGATATATTGATCATTATATATTTTATTATTTTATGTCCATTGTTCCTTAGTATATTTATGTGTTAGTATCAAGGCACCGACAACAGTGCATTGGATGAGCAACACCAACAACCATTTCAATAGCAGCAACAATGAGGTTCATCAACTGTCATATCACCAACACCTGCATATTTTGTAATACGGAAAGCTCATCTTCACTAGTACATTCTACAAGTAATTTTACCTTTATCTATAGGATATTATCTTTCTTTTGGGCATTCACATGTTGTTAATATTGCAAGGCTTATGAAAGTTGTTTACAAGCAAGATGAATTTCCCAAAAGAAAATGTTGTTAAATGGTTCTTCTATTAAACATAGATCAAATCCAAACTTTGGAATTTAAGGTGTTGGTTTCAAAATGACAATGAATTGAGATTTTTCTCTCACAGTGAAGAGATGCTTGTAAGTCAAAATTGTATTTTCTAAATGTTTGGGTTTTTATATATCTGAAATTGTGATGGCATTTTCTAGGGAAGTGATCCTTTGTGGTAGGCTCGAGTTGCATTTCTGTATCCAAATATGCTCCACGAATGGTATTCTTTTATTTAAATTTGTGGTCACCTGTGTTTTTTGTAAAGATTTTATCTCATTGGTTTAAACTGTGCTATTTATCCACCTTATTAGCATATGACACAAAATAGCCTTATTGCAAAATAAATAATTTGTTTCAAGAGCTATTTTGATGGTCTACATCATTATTAGTTACTATGATTTATTTGACCCTTTTCATTGGTGAAATATATGTAGATTCCTCCTCATATGCTTGGGGTGCAACAAGTTGGTCTTCCATTACCTCCATCAGATACAGTTGAGGAACCTGTCTATGTAAATGCAAAGAAATATCATGGAATTTTGTGACGGCGACAATCTCGGGCAAAAGAAGAGTCAAAGAATAAGTTGATTAAAAGCACAAAGGTAATAGCTGTAGTTTTCTTATCTTTTGGAAGAATAGAGGATATTTGATGATTGAATCATTGCCTATATTTTTTTAGACTTGGTGAAATATAGGATATGGAATAATTATAAAGTTCTAGCCTGTTGTGATTTGTTTCCTTTTTCCCAAGCAGATTTCCTTTTAATAAATAAGTGATTTCAATCTTGTATGTACTCTCTTTATGTTGTTGATAACACAATTTGCACACCATGGTTAAGTACAAGTTTTGAAGCTACAAGAGAGAATCTATACGTAGAGGAGTTGGCTAATTCTTTATACTTGCTAAAACATTATCCTAAAGATTGGTGGTTTTGATGGCCCTGCTTGGATTGTATGAGTTGAAGTATGACAAGTTGCATTGTCCTCTATTACTTTTCTAGGAGTGTAGAGAAGGTTTTCATGTACCATGTAGCCCTATTGTTTACAATTTGGCCTAGTAATTTCTGCTCATTGGATCTTCATGAACTGTCGAGTTACTTTTCCAACATATTTATTTAGATATAGTGGATGCACCTCCATATCTGTATCTACCATGGATCTTCGAATGATATGACTTGGATAAGGTAAGGATGTGTCTGACTGTATCTGAAGGTTGTATTAAGTCATCTCTCTTTTAGTTTCCACTATTTTGAGTCATATTTCCATCTATATAAATGTTATTTCAAATTTTCTATGTTCTTTTTGTACTTTTCAAGTGTACATATTTAAATTTTGGTTTCCATATCCTAGTTGTATTCTAAGCCTAGATCATTCATAATCTTTCATAATTATACCATTTTCTCTACCTAGATTAGAAATTGTATTTGTATGTTGCTATGCATATAATATGGGCATTATCTTTTTCAATAGACATATGTCCATGCTCAGGTCTACCATCTTATCACTCTGTCGTACATGAATTCAATTCTTTTAGTTAAGGATCTCTTATTAAGATGGATTGCATAACTTGCAGGAGTGCTTATTCTATCTATTAAAAAGGAAGGCGAGAGGTGCTTTGCTTGTATTTATAGTTGACAAAATTGTGTTTAGGCTTTTAATGCTAGACTTTGTCTAGTAATGCATCATGAGGAAACATGTTTGCTTTAGATTATCATGCTTAGAGTGTGAACATATAAGTAAGAAGTCTAACGCTAGTATTTGCTAATGCACTATAAAACAAGATAGAAAGAAAATTACATAGCATAAGCAACCCCTATTTTTGATACATATTTAATTCAAACCTTTTATACCTTCAAATGCTTTGAAGACTTAAAATTCTTTGATACATGCTACAAACTCTTACATCTTTTTTCATACCTACACTGCTAAATAACATGAAGCTATTGTGTACTTATTCTTTGTTGAGCTACTTGGATAAGAGTATCTTTGCCCACATGTACAATTTTGTACCTGATCAACTCAATTACTTAATGTACACAATTATAACTTTTATACTAATGGCTTTTCTATTCATTATCACTTTTATTTTCTCCACTACTAATAAGCATTACTTCTTCAACAAAGACCTTGCTCATATGTATGTGGATTTGCATTTATGGTATTGTAATTGACCATGCCAATTATGCACATGGAGGACAATTTACAGGTTTATAATAAGTGGATATTGCCCAATGATGCCAAAGTGAAAGTGGAGAGGCTAATCAAGAGCCTTGTTTTCTCACCATAATTTCACATGACCTGCAGAAACGTTGCTTCTTGTCAATCTCAAGTGCAGTAATCTAGGTTTGGATGACTTTTTTTTTAGTTGAGAATGGATGATTCAAAGAAAGCTTTATTATTTTATAGGAAAATGACTTCTTATAGAAAAGTAAAAAGGATTTGATGGGTGATTTTGGATCTTGTTAAGTGTGGTTGAAAGATTCAATTTCAAATTGTGATGATTTCAAAGAGAGCTTCTATTTTAGGAATGTTTATGATTGTGAATAGTTTTTTCTAGTGCTCAAATTCAACGTTATCTGGATATAACATTAACATAGAGGTAGAGATAGTTCTTCCTATATTTTAGTGCATGACCTAATATTACTGTTAATACTTCAACTAAAGCTTACCCTCCATCATATCCAATTATTTGTTCTCTTTGCTTCTAGTAAGTTTTGTTTCATTGGTTGGTGCTTGACGAGTTGGGGACTTTAACATGGGTATTATTCTTGTAATTTTCTTGATTATCTCCATATTGACCTCATGATTATAAATTTTAAAACTATACTCCCTTAAATGGCCTCCCACTCCACCTTAGGCAATTATAATATTTCCCAGCTTCCAAATACGAAGATTCTAATTTTATAGGCCAATTTTTGAATTAACAACTCACCTCGTCTCGATTGATAATATATTTTTTCTATTGGGTATGTAGCACGTGAAATTCAATCTACTTCTTAGCTAGCTTTTGAATTGGGCATATTTTTCGTACTGAATTGCATTAGCAATTTTTTTTGGTCTACATTTGTGTAATGACAATATAGATGCCTTTCAAAGCTGAATGCTTTGATGTTGTTAAAAATTCATCAATGATCATTTAATAATTCAAACTCAAATTCCTTTAATAAAATTGAGAGCAACACTCACATACCATCTTTCTATTATCAATGTAATGTTTATTTCCTATAGATGATATTCCATTTTTGTACACCAATAAAGAGAACACAAGGTATTAAGTCATGCAAAAATACAGTTTCTCATTCCTACTATAGTTGCATGTGTATAGAATTAGTGAAAATCCAGGGCTTGATGTTCTATATGCAGATTCGAGCCAAGTTCAGGTACAATAGATAAGTTCATATACGGTATGATCTCTTACATCTAATACAATTATGTAACCATTCTCATACAAATTTTCAATATTGTGAAAAATTCCTACTCAATTGAGAATTTGCTTATTATTTTTGCATAATTGAAGTCAAAGGTTTCAGAGTGAACCCACAAAAGTGGTTTACAATTGGAGTGAGGAAGGAAAAGTTGAAACAAATGACCCCATGCCAAAAAATTTCGCTTTTGGGGTTTGAACAAACTAATAGGTTTGAATGAACCAAAATAGGGTTCACTAGAACTCGGATTTGAGCGAACCCATTTAATGAAGTACCCCCCTTTTCCCACCAGCTTGAACCCCCCCTTTCCCACCTTCCCACTCTCTGGCACAAAAAAAATAAGAATTTTTCCCTTCGAAGCTCAAGTTGAGGATGAAAATGGAGGAGACTTCACAGAACCAACTGGATGGTGGTAGTCTTCAGAACGAGCTATCCAAGGAATATAATTTTAATATGTTTTGGTTTTATTATGTATTTTTTTTATTAGTTTTATTAAGCATAGGTTTTTCACCGAAAATCAATCTCTTTGTTCTGCATGTGTGGAAAAATAGCAGATTATAAAAAAAAAAACTGAAAAATATGAGTGCACTAGATATTGAAGTCCTTGATCCAACAAAAAAAAATTGAATTTCGATACATAAAAAAAAAGTTACACGTTATATGGTCTGCCTATATCTGAATTGTAATTAGTTTGACTTCGAAACTTGATTAAGGAAAAAATATTCAATAAAACACTATCTAACCAATTGGAAGCACTAGATATCAGAGCTACAAATTTAAATTCAAAAGAATTAGAATTTTATCCTTCATAGAAAAAAAAGTTATGCGTTATATGGTGAGCGTCACTCCTTAAAAATGTTGTTTACTAAAAAAAACTAGTTTTTGAAAGAGATGGAAAAAGAAGTGCAATTTGATTCCAAAATTTTTGAAATAAATATATTTAGAATCTACAAACAAAATATCACAAATCACTAGTTCGCATCATCTTCAAATTCCTCACGATTTAGCCACTATAGGTGCCCGAAAGTGAAGATTTAGTTAGAAAAAATTATTTTAGTGTCCAGTTTGGCCAAAAATTGTAAACCAGTATTGTGGGATCACCCTTCATGATGTTTTGAGCATTCACTTGTGGCTTTTACTTAGTCATGGATGAACGTGTTTTAAGCATTCACTTTTTGCTGACTTATGGATTTATATGTTCTTCGCAATTATGACCTAAAAAAAGATAATCAATCTAAAGAAGTATTTCATAAGTCTATGTTCTTTGTCTGATTAATAATGTTCAAAACTATTTTCAGGAATGTTATCTACCACTCTTGCACGATATCAAGCCAAACCAAGAGTGTACATAGGGTGTATGAAATCTAGACCAGTCCTTGCACAAAAGTAAGTAATTTAACACCCTGTATTGATTTCTTCTTTGTAGTACTAATTGATCTTCACTTAAATGCAGTAGAGGTATGCCACCTTTTGACTGCCTTTTCCAAAAAAAGTTTCAAAGTAAAAGATGATTAATATATAGCAAATTAAAACTATTGCTTCCACTTTTGTAGGATCCTAGTGCTAAAAGAGGATACCAATTACTCGGTCATGTTTCCTATGAAGACGCAAAATAGCTTCAACAATTAATCCTGTACCTTATGGTCTTGGTCCAATGACTATTATAATACTTCTGTTCACTACTCTACAATCAACAAAACGAGCATATGAGTTCAATTCAGATTTTTGATATTTGATCCCGGCCTTTTGCAATAGACTTTACATTATATGTTTTATGACACTTATAAATGAGTTATCTATTACTGAATGAAATCAAAATATGATTTCCTATCATAAGGGATTTTTTGGAGACATTAGTCACGTATAGTAGGACTTAGGAGTAGATGCTTTCATTTTATTTTGTGGACAAAACTCTAATATTTAAGCAGCTTGCTTATACATGACTCTAGGTACAATGAAAGTTCTAAACATCTTTGCTTTTTTAAAGAGGATTTTTTGTCATATTTGCTGAATACTTAAGGAAATCTTTAAACTCAACAGTATTTGCATAATGCTGGAAACATGTACATAGGGCTTTCTTCATGCCAATCACAACAAATACAAACAAAACTATTCTTAAGCATTTTGATATATATATATATATAGAGGTGTGGATACTATAATTACATTAATATATAGTCTAATTAAGAATAATTATAAAAAGAATATCAATATTGGTATTCTTATATCTCTAAATTAATTAATATCTTTCTGATACAAAGTTTTTTTTTAATTGTGTTGAGATCACTTCAATCTATCACTTCTCCATTGATATTTTATTGCACAAAAAATATCATTTTCTACTAATTGATATCTGGTTGAACTTTCACACCTCTTCAACGTACTCATTGCACACCAAGGTGTGATTGCTAGTTTCTTGCAAACTGTGCAGGAGGAAGGCATGGCGGACCTACCTGCAGGGGCTTTGCTCAAACCTACCTCTGCTCCCTTCATTTGAAGTCGTCAACGGTGGCTCCTCTATCAATGGCAGCTTCTCCAGACCTTGTAGTGAGCAGTCACTTCCACTAAAATGAACCGACAACTATGTCAGTTAATATAACTTTTAAGAAAATAAAAAACGGATATGGATAGGGGACCACGCAAGGGCATTGGTCTACGTACAATAATGGCCCGTTTGACTATTAGTTAATAAACACAGTCAAATGTGCATTCTGCTGCTGCATAGACAGTAGGTCACGGGACCTAGGACTCCACGCCAGAAGTTGAAACAGATGGGAGGGACTCCTGTTTACGTAGACAGTACTGCACGACTGCTTTTATTGAAATCCCGGGAGAAGTGATTTGACGAATGGACAGATCGTAGGGTTTCTATGGTGTAAAAGACATGTGGCGACAAACGGGAGTGGAGGTGTTGACATATGCAGAAGTAAGGCAAACAAAGCGTTGGAGGCACACGCGGGAGACGAAGATAAAAAAGGCGAAGTGCATAGAGTCAGCCATGGGCCCCCGGGTGCTTTGAGTGTACCGCCCTCCGTCCTAATCAAAGAAGCTCCACCAGTTAACACAGTGCACCGCCTGTGCGAACGGCCTCCACGTGGCTGTCTTTATGCCTAGCATGAAGAGGGCTTATATTGTGGTACTCATGAATGATTGAGTTTTTATTTTTATGAATAAGTATCCAGATTATTTGTAAAAGAAAATACCGTGAATCAATTTTGCTTCTTAAAGAAAATACCGTTACGTCACGCATTTCTCAGAGTCCATGACCTTCGAGGAATAACGTTAGGATTTCCTTATAAATAAAATAGGGTATACTGGAAAAACAAAGGAAATAATGATATCCTTGTTTACAGTTAGTATGGATATTCCACCGCTTTCTTGGTATTCTGTGCTCTTTACTGCTGCTTCACTTATAGTCTTCTGTCTATGGAGGAGTAGGAGGCGGACGAGGCTTCCTCTGCCCCCAGGACCTCCTGCTTGGCCTATTGTTGGAAACCTCTTTCAGCTGGGAAAAAGGCCTCACGAGTCTCTCTATGCCCTCTCTCTGCAGTACGGCCCACTCATGGCTCTCCGTCTGGGCATGAAAACAACAGTGGTCGTCTCCTCTCCTGCTATGGCCAAGGAGGTCCTTAAAACACAGGACCACATCTTCGCGGGGCGGACGGTGATAGAAAGCGCCAAAGCTCTTAACCATCACAAGTCCTCCCTAATTTGGGGCGAATACGGAACTCACTGGCGGCATCTCCGACGTATTTCAACTGTTGAGCTTTTCAGCAACCAAAGACTCGAAGCTCTGCAACATCTCAGAAGAGATGAGGTATTTCACACAATTCAACTACTTTATGAGGACAAGGGAAAGGTTGTAGATATCGGGCGGACGGTGTTCTGCACTTCTCTAAATATGTTAGGCAACATGATTTTCAGCACAACCGTCTTCGATCCGCACAATCCAGCGTCTGCGGGGCTCAAAGATACCATCTGGGAGATGATGGTACTCGGCGCGACACCTAATTTGTCTGATTTTTTTCCGTTTCTCCGGTTCCTCGATCTGCAGGGCGTGTACCGTCAGTCGGTTAAGCACTGGCAGGGTATGTATGGCTTTGTGGATTTGTTCATACAGAAAAGACTCGGCTCCGCAAGAGAGAACCTTAGGCAGAACGACTCCATGAAGGACTTTCTTGATGTTCTGCTGGATTCCAGAAGCCAAGATTTCACTCTCGTTGATGTTCGAGCCTTGATAGCTGTAAGTATCGAAATGATTGAAAATAATTTTTTTTAAAAAAATTTGCGTAGAGTTTTCATATTAAAGAATCAGAAATTTGATGTATTTCTGATTCATGATTTTTTTTTCCTTCTCTTCATTATAGTGAATTGCTGACTGTGATTTAAAATACTCATGTAAATAATTTTACTCAAATTTCCAAAAAAAAAAAACATTTTAACTATTTCGTGCACTGTGGAAATATATGGCTCTAAAATTAAAAACAAACTTTTAATTGTGTGCTTGTGTTGTCCTTTTGCAGGAATTATTTATTGCCGGCACTGAAACGACAAGTACAACTGTGGAATGGGCCATGGCAGAAATCATTCAAAATCCGCAGAAATTAAGCCGAGTCCGACAAGAATTAGATGAGGTAGTTGGTTGCAATAGAAGAGTGGAAGAATCTGATTTAGATCGTCTGCCGTATCTCCATGCAGCCGTTAAAGAAATATTACGATTGCACACGCCAGTTCCTCTGCTGCTTCCCCACAAAGCTGAAAGTTCCTGTGTGATCGGGGGATTTATGATACCCAAAGACAGCCAGGTAATCGTGAACGCGTGGGCCATTGGGAGGGACCCTACAATCTGGAAGAATCCCTCAGAATTTCTGCCCGAGAGATTTCTGGAGGGTGAGAATAGCGAGATAGATTACAGGGGACAAAACTTTGAGCTAATTCCGTTTGGAGCAGGGAGAAGAATTTGTGCTGGGCTTGCATTGGCAAGTCGTATGCTCCATTTCATTTTGGCTTCGTTGCTTTATTCATTTGAGTGGAAACTTCCGGACGGCATGAGCTGTGAAGAGATGGACATGGCCGACAAGCTCGGAATTACTTTAAAGAAGTCTGCGGAGTTGACTGCAATCCCCATACCACGTCTCCCACATCATACATATCAGCAGTAGCCTGGGTTCCGACCTGTATTGAATGTTTGTCATACATATTAAATCAATAAATCGGATACGAAATCTAGAAAAGACTTACGTCATGCATTCTATACACTTTATTTTCGAGGTAGCCTATGCTTCGTGTTTACAATGTATAAGGGATTATTAGTAGCTGCTCTAGTATAGTAACAGAAATAATTTGATTATATGTTTTTTAATTATAATTTTCTGACTGGTTTAAGTTATTCTATAATATTTTTGATATAATGTAAAGTAAAAAAGGTTTATTATGGATACAGTTTTGTTTAAAAGAATTTGAATAGATGTTTTGTTTGAGGTATTCTTTGTTTATATGATTTTTAATTACAATTTTATATTTGTTAAAAATATTTCATAATGTATTTTTTTAATTTTTTCTTTTTAAAATTTATTTACTCATAGATCATGATTTTAAAGTGTTATTGTATTTCCATTTTAAAATTATATATTATTAAAATAATGTATTATTGTTTTAGTTTTATTTAAATATAATATTTTTTAAATTTTAATTATTGAGGTGTTGCAATTAAAATATACATGTATCAAACATATGAAAGATTGATGTTACTAGAAGCCATGAGATGCCACTAGCTTCACCTAGTTTGTCTCTTAAAAAATCTATTATTATTTTTTCCCTTGTTAGTCCTCCCTTTGGGAAGGATCCATAGCATCCAATAAGTCAATATTAGACTTTTTGTTTCAAAAATATTATTTAAATACTTTACACTTTTTTAAAAAAAAAATTCTTACTTTTATGTTTCCCTAATGTGTGTTATTCAATTTCTATGTATATCTTCTACAAAAGCATTTATTATGGATACTATTGTTTGTTGATAGCTCATTATTACTAATAATTTAACATGATTTATTTGTTTATCCAAAAGTATTGAGATAACTACCAGTGTCTATCAAGTAATTGAAGAGGAAATTCTCTAAAATATTATTGATCAATTGGACTAGTTTAAAAGACACTCCTAAAAAACACATTCCCCAAGAAAAAATGGAAGATGAAATACCCCAAGTAGAAGAAATTCCTCATAAATTTATTGAAGAAGGGTATACAACCTTTTTGCAAGCACATGTGACGCAAAAGAGACTTTGGAGGAGAAACTATAAGATGATTCTAGTGAATATGACAAAGAAAGGAAATAAATACAACATACCATATACCTTTTGATGTCAAAGAAGAAGAGATAGAGTGACCTATAATAGAAATTCTTGATAAAAATAATTTGTATGAAGTTAATAAAGAATCAAAACCATTTTTGATAGAAGATTAGACACAAGACTTTATGGTATAGGAAACAATAGTATCATGTCCAAAATTATTGCTTAAAAAAATGTTGGAAGTTTAAAAATCCAATTCATTAATTAAGAGGTATGAATAAATTGCAGTATGAAAAGAAAAAAATAAATAAATTACAAAATGTTGAAGCATGCATATAAATTAACAATTGGACCTATCATTATAGTGAAATTTACATTAGAAAAAGATACATAGTTTAATCGAAGAATGGTGTATTTCTATCTCAAATAAGCTAAACAAAGTGAATCTAAATAGTTCTAAGTCTATGTAAAAACCAACATGAGCAAGGGATCACTTAGTAGAATGTGAATGTTGATGATAAACTAACCTTTTTGTTGTTGTTGTGTGAGTTTATTTACAATCTATGGATTTATTATTATGGTGACCTTTATGTAATCAAGATTGTAGATCTCAAGTTGCTAGTTATTTTCATACTCTTTATTACATTAATAGTAGTTATTTTATCATTTTATTTGGTATTCATATAGTTCTTATCAATAATATTTTCTATTTCTATAGCCATGTTAATTGTGATTATTTAATTAAGCATATACATTTATCTATAGTTTTGTATATTTTTTATTAGATAAGAAAGGAAGGGCCTTGAATCCAATACAATAGTTCAATAAAGAAACATTACATAAATATTGTAAAATCAAACAAGAGAAACTTAGAAACAACAAAATTAACACCCTAGCCAATTGTAGCATTGAAAAGTGTCACCCTTGACAATTTCATGTTAGTTTTTTGCTCCCCTTATGTGATTGGGCCTAATTATGCATTAACTACTTATTTTACAAGAATCTTTTGGAAAATCAAACATAGGAAATCAAACTATGCATTTAATATTTTTCCCTTGACACTTTTGATACCTACAAAGAAGGAATCTAGTCTAGGGTGCTCTATGCCCTAGACCAACATTTTTGGCTCCAAATTTGAATATGTCGGTGTCAGTAATTTATTATTTAAATTTCTAATTTCAATTGTCAACTATAAACTTTTGATTTTCAATAAGTTAGAAGAATTGCATATAAATAAATAGTATTTTCACAATTTTAATATACAAAGAAAAATAATGAGAAAAACTATTGATAAAAAATACTTGAAAAATCAATTCAAGAGCAATCAAGAGAAAAAATTGTTGGCATTTGTTTTCATTGATTTCAACACTTAGTGAGTTGGTTGCCATTGATGTTAGTTGACACTTGAGGAGATTGTTCTGATGTCAACACTTGGTGAGGCTATTGACATTGGTTGTCAACATTTGGGAGATTGTTGCACATGTTTATGAGATTGTTGGAACCTTGCACTGATTGTCTTTAGTGTTGATGTTCATGGTTGGATGCCATGCATTGTTGATGTCAAGAAAAGGTGTATTGAGTATGGTTGTTGTCAACAGATATGTTATCATGATGATATATTAAGATGAGGATTATAATTAATGTTGATGGTGGAGAGATGTTGATGATGGTCTATAATATGATGTATGATATCTTATATTGTTCTTGAGGAAGTAAGTATTACAACAAGTTATTTTTGGCCTCTGCAAGTTGGTAGAAAGTGTCTGATTCAAAAATTTGTTGTCAATATTTTTTGGGAGAATGCTCTGCATTCCTTTGTTGTTGAAGATATGGTCTTGTAGTTTGGGATTTAATGTTTATGCTCTATGGATGTTGCACTCCTATATTTTTAGGCCACTTATGTTTCCAAGGAGGTTTACATAGTTAATTACATAAGGTTGGTAGTGTTGTTGGTTGTTTGGATTGGTGCAAAAATGCTCTACATTTCTTTGCATTGATGTCTCTACTCCTATGGTTCGGTGAATTATTCCTTGATGTTTACATGTTATATCTTATTTCAAGTTTCATGTGTTGATATGGTCTACAAGTTGGCATGATAGTATAAAAGAAGTATCTATAAGTGTTGTTGAATGTTCAAGGAACATATCTTTGTGATCCACACATAAGTGGTTGATATCTTTGGTGTTACATTGTGTTGAGTTGGTCTTCTGGGCTATTTGTGGATATTTGGTCAATAGGGTTGGTTCTCTTGCTTGTGTCATTTTCTTAGGGGTTTTTTCTAACATATGAAATTGTGTTAAGATGGATTTGGGTCCCGACCTATCTTGTTAATAATCACATTGAGTAAAATTTAGTTGCAAGTGTGTTTTGGGGCAACTGGTATTGTACTACATATTTTATCTACACATTTCCTTGTTGTCGACTTATGTTGATGTGCACTAGCATGAAAGTTATTTGGGATCACATTAAAAAATGTAATAATGTTAGATATGACCATAATATGCTTTTATGGCCAACTTGTTGAGATTATTGTTTATCTTCTTCTTGGCTAACCTAATTAATGTTTTGTGTTCTTGTGGTGCATATAAATGAAAGATCAAATAAGTTGCAAAGTGTGAGAGTGTAGAATGTATTGAAGATCTTGCAAAAGCAATGTGAAAGTGTGTGGAAAATAGATCAGATGTTCTTTAATGCCTCAATCAATAGATTGTATTGTTGATATTTGTTGTAAATTCTAAATCTTCATTGATTCTTCTATGAGATAGTGATTCTCATTAGGTGTTTTGTATCTTGCCCTGGAGTTGTATGCTTTAGTCTACAAGTCCTTTGAATCTTTCCCTAAGGTTGTGTTCCTTAGTTTAAAAATATTTTGGCAGTGATCCTTGTTGTAAATTATGTAGGTAGTGAGCTTCATATATTGTGAGTTAACTCTCATAGTGTTTTTTCTCATTGGGAACTTTCCACATAAATCTGGTGTCATCTTGTGGATGCATGTTCCTTGTTTAATTTTTTATTGCTACTGATATGGTTAAAGGTTGAATTGTTATATCTTTCATTGTTGAGGGTTGCTAATCTTGTTAACAAACTAAATTCCTATATCTTTCTTTGTTGTTGATCTATTTGAGAGTTTTTTATTTGGTAAAGAAGTTTGAGCTTGTTGAAGGGTTTATATTTGAAAAGAATGATTTTCCCCTCTCTCATTCTTTGGGTGTGTTCAACAATTGGGGTGATCCCACAATAGTGGTTTACAATTTTTGGCCAAATTGGACACTAAAATTATTATTTTTAACTAAATCTTCACATTTAGGCACCTATAGTGGCTAAATCGTGAGGAATTTGAAGATGACGTAAACTAGAGTCTCATCAAATTTTGTCTGTAGATTCTAAAAAAAAGAAATCAAAATTTTTGAAATTAGATTGCACTTCTTTTTCCATCTCCCATGAAAACTAGTTTTTTTCAAAAAATAACATTTTTAAAAAGTGACGCACACTGTATAACACAATTTCTTTTCCATGAAGGATAAAATTCTAATTCTTTCGAATTTAGATTTTTAACTCTGATATCTAGTGCTTCCACTTGGTTAGCTAGTTTTTTATTGAATATTTTTTCTTTAATCAAGTTTCCAAGTCAAACCAATTAAAATTCAGACATCACGCGACCGTATAATGCGTAACTTTTTTTGTATATATCAAAATTCAATTTTTCTTTTTTTGTTGGATTAAGGACTTCAATATCTGGTGCACTAATATTTTTCAATTTTTTTCTTGATAATATGCTATTTTTCCACATGTGTAGAACAAAGACCTTCATTTTTGATGAAAAACCTATGTTTAATAAAACTAAAAAAACAAATACATAATAAAATTATATTTGTTGGATAGCTCATTCTGAGGACTACTTGATTCCTATTGGGTTTGTGAAGACTCCTCCATTTTCATCCTCAATCCGAGCTTCGAAGCGTAAAAAAATAGGTTTTCAAAGTGCCTGAGGGGGAGAATGAGGGCAGAGGGGGGTTCGATCAAACCCATAGGGGTTTGCTCTAACTCATAGGGGTTCACTCAAACCTGGGTTCGATTGAACCTAGGTTTGGTCAAACCACCTTCACAAAAGGGGTTTTTTAATTTTTTTTCTCCATGCATGCATTGATTTTGTTCGGTCGAACCTTGGTTCAACTGAATTCGTTTTGGATTCATGTGAACCTACAAGTTTGTTTGAACCCCCAAAATCATTTTTTTTTCCATGGGCTCATTTTTTGTGAGTTTTCCTTCCTCCGTCAAATTATAAACCACTATTGTGGCTTCACCCTTTGGTATCAGATCCAAGTTCCTTTTAAGAAGCTTAACCACCTGAAGAAAGGTCTAGGATGGCACATGATGGAGCTTACAAAGGTCCTAGGTTTGATGGGATAAACTAAACCTTTTGGAAGTTAAAAATGGAAGGCCATCTAAACTCTCTAGTGTTTGGTGTTTGGAAATCTGTCAATGATGGGTATATTTCTCTTGTTGCTCCTCCTACATGTCCAATTCAATTAGGTTGTATGAGAAAATTTCCAAGGCTAAAAATGCTATGGGTTAGCTAATTCAAAACTTTTGAAGGTGATGAATTATAGTTCTATTAAAGATGTTTGGGGAAAACTTAGCAACATCTATGAAGGAGATAATAAAGTAAAGCAAGCCAAGATGCAAATTTTCAAGAGTATATTTGAGACCTTCAGGATGACAAAGGATGAAGATATTGCAAGTTATATGCTCAAGGTGGATGAAGTTGTTAGTGGCATCAAAGATCTTGGTGGAGAAGTGAAAGAAGATGAGATTGTGAAAAAGGTTTTGAGATATCTCCCTAAATCTTATAGTAATAAAGTGTTTGATATTGAAGAATATAAGGACTTCGATAAGTATTCAATCGATGAATCATTTGGTGCTCGCACAACCTTTGAAATGAGATAATTTAACAAAGGTGTTCCAAAGAAGGAAGAAACATTCAAATTCAGTAAGAAGGCAGGAGATGAAGTAGCTAGTTAGGATAATGACTTTCATGAGGTTGAAGCAAACTTCGTAAGAAGATTGAAGAAAGGCATGGGAAAATACAAAGGTAATTTACATTTAAAATGTTTTAATTATGAAAGAGTTGGTCATTTTACCCCTAAATGCCCTTTTAAAAAATCACAGGATGATAATAAAAGAGAGAAGGAAAAAAATAATCTTTATTCCATGGAGAACAATTTCTCTTCAAAAAATGAGGATCATGATCATTTAGATGATGGAACAATTTTCATGGCCTTGAAAGTTGGTGACAAAAAGAGAATTAGAAAATGTAAGGAGTTTGGTACCTTGTAGGCTGACAAGGATAATGAGAAATCAATGGTTGCATGGACTACCTTTCATCGAAAAAAAGAAGTAGATGATTGGATAATTGACAATGGTTTCTCTAACCACATGGCTAGTGACAAGGGAAATTTTATCAGCCTTGAGAAATGGAATGGTGGTGGTGTCAAGTTTGGTGGCAATGGGTCAACAAATTTTTTTGGAAAGAGTGCTATAACAATTGATGGACAAACCAAGACTCAGGATGTCTTAGATATGTCAAAGGTCTAAAACATAATCTCCTCAGTGTCAGTTAGATATGCAACAAAGGATATAACCTTACATTTCATGCCACAGGATATGAGATAAGGAAGGAAAGGATTGAAAGATTAGTTGTAGAAGACACTAGGAAAAATAGAAATTTCTATCATCTAAAGGAGTGTCAAAAGGGAAAGCAAAAAATAAAAATTTCAAGGGACAAGCGCCTTTGAGTAGCCTAACAGTTGAGGTAGATCCTAGACTTGAACACATGGGATCTGAAGTAATGTTTAATGATGTATTTTCTTTATAACTGGATCTAGAGTCAATGGAATGTCAAGGATGGGAATTCAATTCAAATGTTTGAAAAATAGATTTTGAAGGAAAACTCTGGTCTAGTCTTAAAGATTTGAATGAAGCAAGAACACTAAATTAGGAATATGAAAGCTTGTTTGAAAAATCAAAGGAGATAATTGTCAAATTGAAGGAATAAGCTAGATAATCAAAAGAAGAATTAAAAGGAGGTAAAGGATGTGAAATTTAACTTAAGGAGGCAGAAGATGTGATCTTTAATTTGAAAGTTAAGGTTGAAAAAGGGAAGAGGATTGAAGATTTCTTGAATACCAAGCTCAATGAGAAAATTGTTGAAAGTTCAAAACTTGAAGAAGAGGTTGCAACCTTGAGAAAAGAGCTAAAACAAGATAAAGAACAAATTAACAAGGGGTTGAAACTGAGAGGAGGTTCTGAAATTTTTGAAGAGGTGATTAACTCTCAAAAATCATCAAAAGTAAAATCTAGTCTTGGCTTTGAAAAAGGGAAAATGTTGAAAGAATGAAGAAGACATGTATTTTCATTGATGTCAATGCTACATGGTGAATATCAAAGTGGTTTGAAGAATGTTCTGCTCAGTTGAATTGATTCACAGTTAAGCACTTCTTCTATGTGTCTACATCAATAGTTTTTTCTCTTTGTGTCCTCTATAGATTGGTTCATATTTCATCGCACGTATAAATCCCTCTTTATGATTCCAATGTGTTGTTTGTGGATGATATCAGCCCTAAATCCATAATTTCAATTTTTTTGGATGAATGGTTAAAAACTTGAATTTTACAAAAGTACTCTATATAGAGTGTTCCTAGTTTTTGGTGCAATGGGCATGGCCTTTTCTATCCACACTTCTCCACGAATGTGTTCTAGGTCTTGAAATTTTGTGATGATGTTTACATGTGTCTATGGATTAAGATTTCTAACTGGCATGATATTTTGAGGTCCATGTGCTATTTGTGTGATGATCAATTGAAGTATTTTATTTTAGGTCCTATGCCTGGCCAACCTAAAATATCTAAAAGGTTGTGGAGATTAAAATTTTGAAAAAAATGTAAGAAGGAACTATTATAGGTCCATCATGACCTATATCTCATAGGTTTGTGGTGTGAAGGTATTTGAATTTTTTGAATTGGGTTTTGACAAGGCATGTTTGCATTTCCTTTGGCGTCATCTAATAAGGTTGACCCAATTAGTGCTTGTGATGATGCTCATGTGTATATAGAAGATCATTTTGAGGTTAAGAAGAGAGGTGTGTTAGTGAAGTGATCTAAATGCAAGTAGGAAAGTGAATTTTTGTAGAAGATTGAGAAAAGGATGTGTGAATATAATTTTGAGCAAAGATTTATGTTTTGTATCAAGCAAAATGATTTGGATCAGAATCCTGAGCTTCAAAGGGACTAAATTCAACATGTCATGTGTATTTTGTATCAGTTCAAATCTTGGCTGTGTAGCCACTTTTCTTATCTTACTTTTTGCTATGAATAGTGAGTTCACTTGGGTAGTGATTCCTCTTGGCAGTGAGCCTTTATGACCAATCATACTATATTGTGAGCTAATCCTCACCGTGGATTTTCCCATCTTGGTTTTTCGAATTAAAAGTTATGGTATTCATATGTTGCATGTGTTATGGGTTGTTTATGCTTTTATTTCTATTAATTGATAATTATGTTATGTTATTTGGATGGTTGGTAATTAAATGGTCTCTAGGAATATTGATTCACCCCCTCTCTTAGTATTTCAGGTGTTTAACAATTGGTATCAGAGCTTGGTTCCCCTAGAGGAGCTTAACCTCTTTGGGAAGATCTTGGAATTTGAACACATGGATTCAACAATGGTTGCATACTTGACAAAGATGGATAACTTAAAGCTTCTCTTGAAGATCTTGATAGAATTGAAGGAGAAAACAAAGATATGAAGGAAAATCTCAATGAAGCCAATGAATGCATCAAGAAACTAAGAGAGCAAATCAAGAAATTTAGAGATAGGCATAAGGAAGTTAGTGATTAGTTGAGACAAGCAAATGAAGACATTACCAGACTAAAAGTACAAGTGGAAGAAAAGAAAATATTTGAGAAATGTTTGAATACTATGGTAAAAAGAAAAAATGACGAATGCATAAGGCTTGAACAAGAAGTGGTAAATCTAAGAGAAAATTTAGAAAAAGAAAGAATTAATGAAGACAAGTATAAGACAAGTTCTACAATACTTGATGAGCTGATTGTCGGTCAAAAAGCATTTAAAAATAAAAATGGTTTGGCACTTGAGATAGGTGAAAGTTCAAAAAGAAAAAGATCAGTGAACCTAAGAAGACTGAAGATAAGAAGAACAACAATAAGTATCAGAATCAAATAAATAATGCAAGAAGACCTCCTATCAAACAACCAAATGCTCAAAGTTGCTCATCTTTCAATGGTTTTTGTTATTTTTGCAACAAGTTTTGTCATAAAGCAATGAAATGTAAAATCAAAATAAATCAGAATGTTTCATCTTTTACTGGTCAATGATTTACTTGCAAGAAGTTTGGACATAGAGCAAGTCAATGTAGAAATCAAATGAGGAATACTTACACCAATAAAATAATGTTTCAATCCTTCAATGGATACTGTTATACATGTCATCGATTCAGACAAAAGGCTAACCAATATAGATCCAAAATGAATGAAAAGAGTAACTCTCATAGGAATATTGTATGTCACAATTGTAATAAATCTAGACATATTGCTAAATTATGCAGAAACATAAGAAAGAATAACCCTAAAAACTTAAATAATCTAATCATAAAGATTGATTTGAGAGAAGTAAAGAAGGAAATGGAAAAGATCTAGAGGAAGAAAGAAGGGCCTGAGAACAAGAAAGAATCAAAAACTACAAATGAATCTGTACCACCCTCCTAGTTCAAATAATTCTCTCAAAAACTAAACCTATGCATTGGCTTAGGGGGAGCAATTACAAAAAATAAAAAATCCCCTTACCGATTGAAATGATGAAAAATAGGGGGCTATATCTTTTGAGAGATAGAGGTAAAGGGTTTAGGACCTTTCCACCTATTTCCTTCATATTTCATTCAAGGAAACTTTAGAGATCTCAATGTAGGGATGGAATTAGGGAAAGATATCTGCAATAAGGTGTCCTAGGGTGTGATTAAAGACAATAAGGGGGTTCACCACCAAGAAAAGGCTTGGAAAGCTAAGTAGTGAAAGTAACATGCAAAACTTAATGATATGACCTAGAAAATTAACTCAAATTAGAAAAACAAATTGGAGAAAGATAGAGGTTCACCTGAAAGTATGAAGAAGCTTGAAATAAGGTCTACAACCCTAAAAATATGACTTTTAGAGCACATTGGGCCTCATACGCCAATAGGGGCAATTTAATCCCAAGTTAGGGTTTTTGGGTAGAAACTGGAATTCCACAGTGACAAGTTTGAATCCCCCAAAATCTAGAAAAACTGCTATATGAGGACTAATACGCCACAATTAGCGTATCAATCTAAACCAACAATTTTGAGGTTGTTCTATGGACTTCTCTTACAGTCTTAGGATCTTTCACCTAAAAGGAGAGATAGAACACCAAAATTGAAGTGGTTCGCTCAAATAAATTATTGTATGATGTAATTAAGACTACATGCAATGTTGTAAATGCAACTAAATTATGTAATTGATTGATTATTAATGCAAAACTAATGTAATATGCAACATTTGAAATCACAATGTGATATGAAAAAATGCAATAAAGATGAAAACTAATGCAAACAAAATTGAACAAGGTCAAACAAAGTGCACCTAGGAATTGGATGATGAATATGGAATGCTCTGAAATTTGGCATAAATCAATGTAAATCACTAGCGGGACTCATTCGCCACTAATGGCGAATCAATCCTCCTACTAGTAAAATCTCTAGAAACAAGTTTCTAACTATTGAGAACTCGAATTTGACAAAATCACATTTTTCAGCCTTCAGGTGGGACTTATTCACCACTGATGGTGAATCAGTCCTCCTCCAAAATTCTATGAAATCAAAAGTCAATTCTATAGCTCCAGATCTATACTTGTCTTCTTGTCGGGTTGACAAAGTCAAATCTACAGAAAACAGACTCTAGGTTGTCTCCAAGCTTGAAATAGGGTTTTGTTGACTTGAAACACTTTGTTGACTTCTTGACCACCTTTCAACACCTAATTGCTTGAGAAATCTACATACAAAAGTTTGCAAACACACATGCAAAAGGGGAAAATGGTTAAGGGTTAGGGTATAGGGATTTTCCTTGGTCAAATCCCACTTTGGTAATCAAACCCTTAATAAAGAATTGAAATGGAATGAACAAGGAATGATGAATAAATAACATGCAAATGTCCTAAACTCACCAAAACCTTGTTGAAGAGATCTTAAGATATGTCAATGGGTGCTCCAAAATGCTTGATTAAATGATGCAAAGTACTTGAATGCTTGAATGAGTGAATTAGTGAACTCGATGAATTGGGAGATGTAAAATGAGGAGAAAAACACTTATTTATACAAACTTATTCCCTAATTACGCAATAATACCTCATCACAGGTTGACATAATGTATTTTTAAATAAAAACCTAAAAGAAAACTTGAATTATTTTAATTTTGGAGCCAAGAGGAACTCATTTTCCACCCATGGCAAATGGGTCCCACCTTGGTCTTGCAAGTGGGTGTCGGGAATTAAGTCACATTTAATGTTGTTTTTCGGGTTTACATTAAAAAATACACTTAATTAAGTCTTGTGAGTGCATAAAGGGGTCAAATA
Organism: Sequoia sempervirens; assembly: GCA_007258455.2. Lineage (NCBI taxonomy): Eukaryota > Viridiplantae > Streptophyta > Pinopsida > Cupressales > Cupressaceae > Sequoia > Sequoia sempervirens. Next base: position 7,326,977 of record VDFB02000002.1, read on the forward strand.
AAGCATAAGAAAGGTGTAAATAGTGAAGAAAAACCTAGAAAAGTGTGAAATCTTGTTAGAAGACTTTACAACACTTTAAAATAGGACTTAATATGAATGTTTAAGTGAATTGCAATGAAAAGAGTCTAGGAAAGTGTAGAAATGTGTTACAGCACTTCAGAACACCTTCACAAGATGTCATAATTTGAATGTTTAGGACCTAATGTGAATGCATAAGTTACATTGCAATATTAAATCAGAGAAAAATAGACCAAGCATCATGAGAGAAAGACCTAAAATACCATGAAAATGTCAATGATCCATTTTTCTATGGTACATAGTCGTGTTCTACTTTTTAAAAAAACTTAAGATCTAAATATTTTCTCCTATCTCTGCTCTACCTTCCAAACTTGGTTTTCGGATGTGAACCTATAACCAAGCTTGAAAAACAAAATATTGTATTGATTTTCTCATGAGGGGTTTGCCTTGATCAAACCTCTAGTTTGGTAAGTAAGCCTTGATAGAAACAATAGATCTTGAAAGAAAATATGAGTGCAAGTCTTAATCTTAAGTGCATCTAAGATTAGGAGATCTAAGATGCAATAAAACCCTATTCTAATGTGCTAGAATAAGATGCATGAATGAAACATAGAGATGATGACTCACTTTGGGAGTTCTCTAATCACCCTAATAAGTCATAATAATGCATGCACCTTCCTTTAGGTAAAAACTAGAATGATAATGAAGGATGGAATCACTTAGGAAACAAGTCAATAGGCTTGGCTCGATGGCTAAACTTTGCATCTCCCAAACCTAGAATCCATCATGATTCTCCATAGGAAACCATCATCAATCCTTGAAAATGCTAGATCTTGAATTGAAAGTGAGCTTAAAGACCTACAAAAACACTATAATGTTGCTGCAAGACTTCAACTTTATGTGATCCTTGCTCTTGAATGCTCTTGTGAGGGTATGCTTGAATGCTCAAGTTGATATTATGAATGGTTAGGTGAAATAATGATTTGAAACCTTGTTTTTATAGAAACTTTACCTAATTTACCATTTATTAGATCCCAAATGCTGACATTAGCCAAAAAATTGAATTAGAAACTTTAACTTCTCTCTCAAACCCTAAAAAGGGGTCACACAAGACTCATACACCCCCTGTGGTGTATGGGTCCCACGTAGGGGGACTCATACACCCTTGAAGGTAGCGTATGAGTCCCACCCTAGCTTTTAAGGGTGAGAAAATGTCAGGGTGTTATAAAATTAAATGCATTTGTTGATTTTGTCAGGATTTCAACTGTAATAAGCATTAGGATCTGAAATAAAGGGTCTTAGAGGCCTATTAATGATGATTCAAAGGGTCATGAATACAAGGGTACCAAAATAGGTCCTAACTAAGTGTGAAATTGTTCTATCTCCAAGAAGGGAGTATAATTTTCTACACTACATTTAGCCCCAACTTTAATTCCCATATGACTCTATGTGCATATGAAAGCTAAAGGATTTCAAACAATAACTTCATTTCATAAAAGGATACTCATATAGATTAATTTGTAAACAAGGGAGAATGAAGCTCCCAATATAGCTATTTGCAAAACCACAATGTTAGGAACCACTTCCTACAAAACCAATTCGTCAGTTGCTCAAATGATCCTCTTATCTAATTTCTTCATGAATCAAATTTGAGCGTAGATGTATGCCCTGCCTTGATTCTGCTTTCTTTATGGATGTGGAATCAAGGTAGCAGTCTAACCGCATTGAATTGCATAAGTTATATCATAGGGTATTTCCAAGTACCATACCACATAGTGATAGACATTTGATGAGAACAGGAGAGGAATCATGAATCTAATGCAACAAACAACATCAAAAACAATGTTCTTTATCTCCTAATATGTTAGTTTGAATGAAAAAGCACTTTTTAACCCTAATATGCAAATTACCTAATTTGAACATATATAAGAGTAAAAAATGAAGTAATTTATAATCATTTTCTTTTACCTTCTTGTAGTTTTATTTGGGTGGAGAGTGAGTGATAATGCCGAGCATATGAGCATACATGCCTTAGAGACTTGAGAGCCTATGTGAGGAGGTCCTAAACCCTTTAGCTCTATCTCCCAAAAGATATAGCCCCCTATTTTTCACCATTTCATTTAAGGAAATCTTAGACATCTTAATCTAGGGATGGAATTAGGGAAAGAGATCTGTAATAAGGTGTCTGAGGGTGTGATTAAAGATAATAAGGGGGTTCACCACCAAGTAAAGGCTTGGAAAGACAAATAATGAAACTAACATTCAAAACTTAATGATATGACCTAGAAAATGAACTCAAATCATAATAACAAACTAGAGAAGGATAGAGGTGCACTTGAAGTCTGAAGAAGCTTGAAATAAGGTTCGCAATCTTAAAAATATGAATTTTAGAGTACACTAGGACTCATACACTAGTAGGGGCAGTTTAGTCCTAGTTTAGGGTATCTGGGAAGAAAATGGAATTCCATAGTGACAAGTCTAAATCCCCTGAAATAGATGGAAAAAGTGTTATACTAGGACTCGTATGCCACAAGTGGCGTATCATTCCCATTCTACTTTTACAAAAAGTTAAGATCTGAATCTATTCTCCTATCTTTGCCCTACCTTCCAATCTTGGTTTCTAGATCAGAACCTATCAACAAGCCTGCAAAAAAAAATATTGTATTGATTTTCTCATGGGGGGTTTTCCTTGGTCAAACACCTAGTTTGGTAATTAAACATTGATAGAAACAATAGATCTTGAAAGAAAATATGAGTGAAATTCCTAATATTAAGTGTATCTAAGATTAGGAGATCTAAAATGCAATAAAACCATATTCTAATGTGCTAGAATAAGATGCATGAATGAAACATAAAGATGATGACTCACTTTGGGAGATCTCTAATCATCGTAATAAGTCATAATAATGCATGTACCTTCCTCTAGGTATTAATTAGAATGATAGTGGAGGATGGAATAACTAAAAACAAGTCATTAGTCTTGGATCGATGGCTAGTTACATCTCCCCAACCTAGAATCCATCATGATTCTCCATAGGAAATCATCATCAATCCTTGATAATGCTAGATCTTGAATTGAAAGTGAGCTTGAAGACCTACAAAAACGTGTTATAATGTTGCTCCAAGACTTCAACTTTATTTGATCCTTGTTCTTGAATGCTCTTATGAGGGTATTCTTGAGTGCTCAAGTTGATATTATGAATGTTTAGGTGAAATAATGATTTGAAACCTTGTTTTTATAGGAAATTCATCTAATTTATCATTTATTAGATCCCAAAGCTGAAATTAGTGAAAATTTTTAATTGTAAACTTTAATTTCCCGCCCAAACCCTAAAAAGGGGCCACACGAGACTTATACACCCAAGGTGGCGTATGAGTCCCACTATAGCTTTTTAGGGTGAGAAAATGTTGAGGTGTTAGAAAATTAAATGCCTTTGTTGATTTTGTCAAGATTTCAACTGAAATAAGCCTTGGGATCCAAAATAAAGGGTCTTAAGGGCCTATTAATGATGATTCAAAGGGTCATGAATGCAAGGGTACTAAAATAGGTCCTAACTAAGTGTGAAATTGTACCATCTCCAAGAAGGGAGTACAATTCTACACTACACCAATATAAGGTGCCATGACTCAGTACTAAGACATGAGATGGAGATTGATAGTATAGATCCTGTGGAGGAAATTCTGGAAGAAAATAAGTTTTGCGAAGCATTGCAGAGTAATTAAGGGTTTTTTATTGCATAGTGAAGAGTTTTTATCAAATTTACTAATTGGCACATTGAATGCAATTAAGGGAAAAAATATTGGACTATAAGTTTCTAAGCTTGGCCTAATTCACTCACTTTTATGCATTTGGAAGAAAATTGAAGTGAATTCAAAATTTCGGGAAGTAGAGCATTAAAACCCTAGTTTTAGTGAAGCAAAGAAAAGGTATTTACTATTGCCTTAGAATATTTTTTTTGCATTTGAATTTTGTAGAGAAGGCCACACCTATTTTAGTAAATGTGAGTGAAAAGCCTCAACCAAAATTCAAGAACTACCTGGGCATGAAGATATTTGAGCACAAATTGCTCAGAGCTTTTTCAAACATTTTGAATAAGGTTTTCCCTACAAAGAACAATAGGGATTTTATTCACAAAAAAATGGAAGAATATAATTGTGTAAAACTCATTAAACCATTGATAAATAGGTTAAATAGAGATTATCATCAGATCAAGCCCAAATATAAAAACCTAATGGCAAGGAATTTGGATGTGTCATGCATCCATTTCCAAATTTCACCTATGATGATGCTCATAAGTTTGTGAGAATGGTATTACCTAAAATACATGACTGCTACTTATGGACAAACAAGCCCGACATGATATCAAAGTAAGTTATAAGGGAAGTGACAGGACTATGTTCTACTGGACCTATGCTAGTATTAAAATCTGTAAAGAATAATGTAATGGAGCTTATTGGAGCCACATTTGATCATAGGGATCACATGGTGGACACTATTCAGAACCCTGTAGTAAGGTATGTGGCAATGGTTATAGGATACAAAGTTTACTACACCAATAGGGAAAATTCAGTGTTAGCTACGACAATCCATGTTGCCTATGAGATGGTGGAAAAGGGTAAAGTCTATGATATGTGTAAATTGCTTCAACAACTGTTTGATAACTTGAAATAGACCAAAGATAAGAAGTATCCATTCAAGTTTGGTTCTCTGGTAGTTTTTTTGTTATTTTATTTTCTAAGAGAGGTTCCAGGAAGAAGTAATGTCCTATGGAATCAAAGGAGACCAGTGTCACATTAGATTTTGAAATATTTGCATATAGTCTTGGTGACTTGAATGTTTGAGAAGAGGCATTTACTGCATTCTTTGTACTATTTCAGAAGAGAATGCATGAAAGGGAAATTATCCCTTGCTTCTTAGTGGAAAAATATCGAGATGATATCACATTCTTAGTTTCCATTGATTTTTGTATCACTAAAGCTATGGAACCTAGAACAGTCTAGATTCCACCAATCAGCTATAACATGAATGAAGTTGAGGTTGATGGTCATATTAAAATGCTACTAAACAGTCCTAAGGGCTTTAACCAAGAAAGACATGGGACTTATGAAGAAAAATCGATGAAAGTTGAACCAAAGGAAATAGGGTCCACCTTTTGGGAGATGGAACTTAGGGACCTATTTCACACTTTAGTTCATTAGGAAACCAAGATCCCTCAACCAAGTAACTGAATTGATGGAAGGACTAGGGGTTTCCTTATGTGATTAAACAGGGGGTTCACCATTAAATGAAGCTTCAAAGTAGAAATGTAAACTCTTATGGAAAAAACCCTAGAAACTTGAAAGCATTAAATCAAATTGACAAACAAGGTAAAACAAAAAAGTACCTGGAAGAATTATGGAGTCAAAGCAAGGTCTAAAAAATATAAAAAAAAATATTTTGAAGTGCATTGGGATTGATGCACTAGGCTAGGAGATTTAGTCCTAGTTTAGGGTTTCTGGGTAGGATCTAGAATCTTCTAGGAGTTGATCAAGATCTGCTGAGTAGTGATAAAAAACTATAACAGGACTAATACACCAAGTTTGGTGATTTAGTCCCACTCTAGGTTTTTTCTGAGGATCTTTTTGAATCTTTCAAACTCGAGTTTGACACTATCGAATGTTTTTGAAAGTCTATATTAGGGACTAAAATTTTATATCTGGGACTAAATCACCAAGTTGTGCGAATGAGTCTTGTTCACATAAATATGTAATTTAAAACACATCACAAGAGAGAGAAAAATGATATTTTGTTAGTGGATGGGGTTCTACCTCAGTCAAACTTCATTTGAGTAATTAAACTTTTAAATGAATTGAAATAACATGAGGGAATGATGAATGAACAAATGAATGTAAAAAATCACCAAACCTTGTTGAATCCTTGGAGTGTAGATCTGCAACTTGTATGATTTGGCTTTAATGGATGTAGATCTTGTTCATGAAACTTAATATGGATTTGAATAATTGAACTTGGATCACAAATGCTACATCAACATGTTAGCTCACATACTTAATACATGAAGGCCATTACATGATGCTTGAATCTCGAATTGATGCTCCAAATACTTGATGATTTTCTCTTGAATGCTCTTGAATGAACACTTGAATGCTCCTAGATTTATTTCTTACCTTACTTGAAACTGCCTAGATCTTGTTAGGTGAAATTATGTGAAATAACCTTGTATTTATACTTGTTTATGCCTAATTTCCCAAAATTACAACACTACAACTTGACATTAGATCTAGGATAATAAAATTTCACCAAGAAATTGATTGAAAATAGGTCCAAGTTAAAGCGGGACTCATACACCAGGTTGGGCGTATAAGTCCCAATGGCTAAAATCTAGGACACAAACTTTGAGAAGTGTCTTGTTCAATGTGTCATTTGAATCCAAGCCCCAAGACCTAGGTGGTACGCATACACCCAAGTGGTGTATGAGTCCCATATCCCTAGATCTAGAAAACAGATCCAAAAACATTAAATTATGATTTTTCATTTGTTAAATATCGAGATTATCCTTAGAAAAATGTATTTAATTAGGCTTGTGGATGCAAAATATGACCAATTAAGGTGTAAAGAATTAAAATTTTAATGAAAAGAGTGCAAAAATTAATGTGAATATGTAAAAGATATTACAACACCAAATTAAGGCATCACTTAGCTCATCTTATCAATTATTCCCAAATTAAGTGAGGAAAAGGGATACTTTTTCCATCACTACAATTGGCCCCCCGCTTTAGTGAGAGGAGGAACTTGATTCAAACTCACACTAAAGTAGACATTCAAGATGGTTCCAAGTGTACCAATGTGGATGGTATAGAATGACAAAGATCAAGGGCATGGGAAAGCCCCTAGGATCTAGGATCCTACGTTAAACCAACATAGGCACAAAAGAACACACATGTGAATGATGTATGAAGTGAAAATAAGGTACAAGCATACACTATCAAAGACAAAGCATAAATAAAAAGGAAAAAAAGGGGTGGATCAAGCATCGACTATTTATCCAAGACAATGTGGATCAAGCCTTAGTTCTTTGTCCAAAATGTTTTACAAGTGGAACATGATGTCCTCTATGAAAACAAACACATGCTCACACGGGCTAGTGGAATCCGGTATCCACTAGGTGAGCCCCTAGTGAGACACATACACATGTGGCCAGTATGTGCTCACAAAAAAAATAAAGTGGATATAGGAAAGTCATGCCTATGGTCAGCTCCCATATGTACTAACCATACCAAAGCTATACCTCCTGATAACTTTGATAAGGCACCACAAAATGAAACTTCAAGCTTATGAACAACATGCAAGTAAAAATTTGTTCAAAGGGAATTTGCTTAGTTCATGTAAGGTATCTTCTTAGGGAACATCGAGCCTGATTTCTCCAAGAGAGGACAAGCCAAAGAAATATCACTCTCTCAAAGGAAATCAAACCTAATGATGCCACTAAGAAAAAGGACACATCGCAAGAATAAAGAATATAACACAGTGAAACATGAGTGTTGATGTATGCCCCCACTTTAAAGTGGTTGCTAACACCATTTCTATAAGAAATTGCTTCAACTTAGTAGAAGTGTAGACACTCAAAATATCCTGATTGGCATCATGCACTTGATTCACTCACATCGATTCTTCCTTAATCATTTCTACACTAACCATTTAATTGAATAATCTTTATTTAATTAATTCATCAAAATTCCTCTTTGATTAAATAAATCAACTTTATTTAATTAAATCCTAATGTTCTTCCTTTAATTAAATAAATCAACTTTATTTAATTAAATCCTAATGTTCTTCCTTTAATTGAATTAATCAACTTTATTTAGTTAAATCCCAATGTTCTTGCTTTAATTAAATAAATTAACTTTATTTAATTAAATCCTAATGTTCTTCGTTTAATTAAATAAATCAACTTTATTTAGTTAAATCCTAATGTTCTTCCTTTAATTAAATAAATCAACTTTATTTAATTAAATCCTAATGTTCTTCCTTTAATTAAATAAATCAACTTTGTTTAATTGAATTCTAATGTTCTTCATTTAATAAAATAAATCAAATTTATTTAATTAAATCTTCTAATATCCTCTCATTTGATTTAAATAAATTCAAACATCTAAATCAAATGTCACTAATCAACTAAGTTCATCTAAGTTAATTAATCCAGATTAATTAGCTCCTAACACTAATCCTCCATTCATCTATCTTTTGCAAGTTGCACATGTAAATCAATTTATCTGATTTACTAATTCCTCCTATTTTCATTCAAATATGACATATTCTTGGAATATTCCACTTATTTGAATTCTCCCTCCCAAAGGACTTTTTTCCTCCAACTTGGCATTAAAAGCTCTTACATGTCCTCTCCTTGAGCCAACTTAGCATTAATTCCTCTTACATCCCTTCTTACACAAGTCACCTCTTCAAATTCAAATTTCACCTACATGCATTAAGCATGCACATTGTTCAAAATGTGCTCCACTCTCCTTCATTAGCATGTTGACAAGTGGCATAATGCCATTGATCCCTTCTTTAATCCCACATTCTCCCCATTCTTCAATCCTTCATCCTTCTTCATTATAAATAGAGGCCTTCTCTATTGATTTGGGATCCACAAGTTCATCCAGATTTTGATGCAAGGTTATCATCCACAAGTTTATGCAAGTTCATCCATAGTTTCATCCAAGTTAGTATAGAACTCATCATCTATAGCTAGGTTATTGGAATTTTTCATGAAGAATCACATGTCTATCATCAAGCTTGCCAAGGAATTGGTAAAGGGATTCTTTCCACATCAAAGAAGCACCAATGGCCCCCATCGGATGCTAGTTTGAGCATTCAGATAAGATTTCATTAGATTTTATTTGATATTTACTTTTTTTTCTTGTTCTTGTGTTTGAATGAATTTAATGGGGAATGCTTGTTTAGACTTGTTCATTGACTAACGTTTGATTGTTTATTCATGTTTGAGTAGCTCTAGGCTGAAGCGTTCACATTTTTGGGGCCCACCATGGGGCCTAGCCCCATTTTTAATATTTTTCTTGCAAGTTTTGTCAACAGGTTCATTCGTAAATTTTGATGTAGTGCATCCACTATCTGTTTCAGCATGTTGGTGGTGACTTTTGGCACATCAAAACCCTGTTATAGCACATCCACAACCCAGACCAACGCATTTACCTCCTGTTCTAGTGCATTTACCTCCTATTTCAGTGCATTTATCTTCTATTCTAGTGCATCTACCTCCTATTTCAGCACATTTACGTCCTGTTTCAGAGCATTGAATGTGTTTAATAGTGCATATATTGAATATTTTAGCGCATATGCTCTCCTTTTTAGTGCATACACCTTTATTTGTAGAAATTTAAAATTCTAGGGGACTGATCTATATCTTTTGGTTTTGCACATACTTTATACACTGTCAAAGACATATCTGAAACTACTAACAATGTTTGCATGTTGGCATCAATGACGGTTGCTCTCACATGGGAATCAAATAAAAGGAAGATTTAAGTTGGAAAAGTGGACATTGAACTTGAAAAATCATTTTTAAATGCTTATGGTAATAAGCCTAGGGCTCCCATTTTCCACTTTTGTTTTTTGTTTTAGGACAACTCACTTCAGTTTTGGGTTTAAAATTAACCATAATTGATTTGATTTCTTCAAGTTGGTTAAAATTGAACTTAGACACTTACTAGCTTTTTGATTTGGTCTAAAATTGAACAAACAACTTTCACACTCAAATTTGGTGCTATAAAAAGAATTCATTACTGCTTTCAAGGTCTAAAATGAACATGTGTCTTTCTTGTTTTGTAGTCCTTTTTACAAACTAATATCATTCAAAGGCATATGAAATTCTCTTGCGCTTCATGAGGATCTTGAGAATCAAAATAATTTCAGGATATTAGGTTGTCTAAAATATTGCCTCCACATTTCAAATTTTGGTTTTTAAAATTGAACAAAGCTTGCTAGTGTGAGAAAAGGCATTGCGTGTGTTCTCTCTTTGTTCACACAAACAAAGATTGATCAAACTACGAATGTATTGAATCTATATTGTTCACCTTTAGAGGTTCTTCCTTGGTGGGAAAAATTACTCACCCCAAGGGGAAAACCCAAGCAGTAACAAGAATAAGCCAAGCTCTTCCAAACTGCTATATAAATTTGTGGTTGTGATGAAAATCGTAAACAATGGGAAGCAGTGAATGATAACTCTCCCCCATTGTCTTTATGATGCGTAAAGCCCTTTTTCTAAGGGTTGAGAGATCTCTCACAAGTATTTTATCATTGCACACCCTAAAATGGATGCCCTTACTATGAACCTCTTTTTAGAATTCAAAATCCTAATATTTGTTGGCATCAGGAGGTCAAACCTTTGGAGCTATCCCACATACTTGTGGTTCTTTGTAGAGATGAAAAGTTTTTCATTCGAGATTCATGGGAAATAAAGCTTGGTTGACTTGAGAAGTGTGTGCCATAGAGGGGAGCTAGTGTGGTCAAGCTTCTAGTCATCCACTTTGAATAAGCATAGCTAGATTTATCCAAGTGGGAATTCAACAAATATTTTCTCTTCTATCCCAAGATTGTGCAAACGTTGAGTCAATTAAACACATTGCTTGGATCCAAAATCTTGAAAACAAACATTCAACAAGTCATCAAATTTCAAACCCATTAGGAGAAGAAAATACCTTTGAAAAAATCCAAGTGCTACTGCTTGACCCTGGGGATTCTATCCTTACAGGCTTCTAAGTATTTGGATTTATATCTCAATTTTCTCTCTCTAAAGTCAGCATTAGGGAACTATTTCCTCAATTCTCTTGATTTCAACATAATGGACCTTATGGGATAAAAATAAATTGATACATAGACTTTCAGTTTGAAACTTAAGCAAGACATTGGATGTGGTAAAAGCAATTCATTAATCAAGATGAAATCAATTGAACCCCACACATGTGCTTGTTTATCTTTTGTCTTATGGTCTTTTGAGCAAACATTGATCTTTTTGGTTTGAACTACTCTTAGGGAAAAGCATGTTCTTCAATATCTTAGTCTTGTAAGCAAGTTCCTCTAAGTTCATTTAGGATCAAAACAACCAATCATTTCATCCATCTCAAACATCAATCAAATCCCACCTCACAAACAACTTTTGAATCATTGGAAAAATCATTCATACTAGACTTTTGGTAAAATCCTTCAAATAAACATCAAAATAACCTTGTTTGGCTAAGTGTGTGTAGATGAATCCTTCTTCATACACTTAGTTAAATTATCACCTTATGGACAAGTTTATTCAAAGATAACATCCAACATCTTGGGGTTTATTAGTTCATTATCCAAAATCCAAATCCAAATCAAATCCAAATCAAAATAAAATACCAATCAAATCAAATCCAAATCAAATCCTAAAGTCTAGCATTGATCCAAAGTTCCTAAAATTTAAACACCCATATCATTCACCCCTTTCATCCTTCATCTCATCATTGGTCCTAAATTCCTTAGAGGTCAACAAGGTCAAAATACAAGAAGAACATGGAATATGAACTTGATTCATACATCATGAGTGGTCTAAATCAACCAAACTATCAAAGCCTTACAATTCCAATTGATTATCAAAAATCACATTTATACAATCCATACACGGGATCATTATCTCCTACAAACTTCAATGATACAACAAATGTGAGTATGATCAATCTAAATTTTGGATGACCTTTCTCTATGGTAAATTTAAACCAAAGTCAAAACTTACAAATCTATCAACAAAACAATCAATGCATGATTCTTCAACAAAAAAAATTATCCCACCAAATCCATACATGCCAAATGTGAATATACCAAGTACAAGTTTACCAAACATGAACATTTAAAATCCACACTTGGTAAACTTTGGGATAGATATGTTTGTGAATCATACAAATGTTGTTCAAAGTCCAAACAATATGTTAACAACTCCATGTATTGATCTAAGTCAAGGTAACACCATGCAAAATCAAAGTTACCTAAATCAAGGCAGTGTGACTCCAAACCACAACAATGTTCAATTTCAACCTATAACACCAAATCCAAACATCATCCCAAATCAGAACATTGCTCAAAATCAATTTGTCCATGATCCATAACACCACAAGTATACATTCCAAATATTCTTGCTCAACAACCAAATCAACTATATCAAGGATATCGAGATCAAATTTTGTGAAATAAAATTGCTTCACTTAATAAATTAATCAATTCATATCACCAATAAACACACACTATAGAAGGATTATCTCATTAAAACATTGAGTTGTCTCCACAACCACATCAAGAATAATATCTGCAATGTCAAGAGGTTGGATATCAAGATCAACAAATCTCACAAGAGCACAAACATGAATACACTCCTTTTGGAGATCCAATCAAATCAGTGCTAAGAAAGATAATCGATGCAAAAATCATCACTCTTCCAAAAGAAAGTTATTTCAACTTTTTCCAAGACTTCCCTTGGAATAGGGGTGGATCTTATTGTGAGTACCATAGAGAAAATATTCATTAAACATCAAATTGTATTTAACTCAAAAATCTCATCCAAGACGTTATTGATCAAAAAATAATAATTGTTGAGGACAATGGTCAAGATTCAACCACTAGTGATATTAGTGACAATCTCTCCACCACAAATGTTGAAAAAAATGATCAAGATCTATCCATCAATGAGCACCTTGAAGATGTTTCTACCTCATCCAATGATCAAATCAACATATATCTAGAGTCACTTTTCAATCATGATAAAAATCCACCAACAATGCCCAACAATGATCCAATTCAAGAAATGTTAACATCATTTGATCCTATGGTTGAAAACATTGACAATCTCTCCACCACAGTTGTTGAAAACAATGATCAAGATCTATCCATCAATGAGCACCTTGAATATGTTTCCACCTCATCCAATGATCAAATCAACATACATCAAGAGTCACTTTTTAGTCACGATTAGAATCCCTCAAACAATGATCTATTTCAAGGAGTGTTAGAATTATTTGATCCTATTGACATAATCCACGATCCATCGACCAATGATCATATTGAAAATGTATCACCTAATGAGTTAGAGGACATATCTCAAGAATTCATTCCAAAGCATGATCAACATCTTTCACCAAAGTCTAGCAATGGTCCTTTCCAAGAAATATTGACATCCTTCGACCTCATGGTTGCAGATATTGAAGGAATATTCAACTCCATACTTGATCCAAATCGACTAAAAGCTCAAGAGGATATTGAGCCATTTCCCATTTCTAATGAAGATATCCAAGAACCCTTTATAAGAAATCCATCCTTTGAAATTGACCCATGTCAAGAACTTGATCCAAATCATGTGAAAAGAACCAAAATTAATCAAGATCAAGAATTTGTATCTCCACGATACTACAATGATCTAATGGATGTACTCTACTGTCTATAAAAGATGTCGCAAATAATGATCATATCCATATAGAACATACTCCTCCATCTACCCATGAGATGATTTCTTTGGATGGACATGTAGATGATCTTCATTCAAAAAAATAGTCTTATACTCTTGATATCATTACCAAGGAACAAGAGTCTCCTACTCTTAACATTTACACACATGATCAAGATATAGAAAAATCTAGAGACATATTAGAAATGGGTCATGAAGAAAGCTTCTACAGAAGTTGTGAATCAAAAAAACCCTATGAAGGAATCATTTGCATTAAATGGAGCTTGTTGGGATTTCAGTTTTGATTGGTTGGCAATAGATTGCCATTGATGTCAACTCAATGAATACAATGTTTGGATGCAAAAATATTGCTACAGAAAAGTCAGAAAGTTACTAACAGAGTGCTGTAGAAATATTTGTTTAGACTTTAGGTCTACAAAATATTTTTCTCTATAGTAGTAATAATAAAAGGATTGTTATTATTCATTGTTGCTGAGTGGGTATGTGCAGGATCATGAGGGGCCAAAAAGTGGCAATATTATGGATATTTGTAGGGTATGTGGCTGACGACTTTATTTTTATCCAAAATTGATGAAACGAAAAGGGTTTTTAGAGGAAATTCTCAGCTTTCCACCAATATAAATTATGCTTTAATTTGAATTTAATAAGTAATTATTATTTATTTTCTATTAGAATTACAACTAAAGTCCTAATCGATAGGCTGATTGAAAAACATCTATAAATTTCAAACGGTATCACATTTTTTGAATCCAAAACATGTGTCACATTCTATGCTTCACATACTGTAGGATTAAAAAAAGAAAAATTAAATTTCATGAATTTTTGACCAAGGTGGTTAGACATACGAGTTTTTATATTTTTTAAAAGTTGTAATAAAAAAATCATAATTAATTATTTACTTGGAAAAAAATTACAAAAAAATATGCATCACATCCGGACATGAGTCCTCTACTTACATCTAAAATCTTATAAAAAAATATTATAATTTTATTATGGTTAGGGTGGTCAGACAGGCACCTACTTATTTTTCCCTGAAATTTAAGTACTACGCATTGAAATTTCAAATTTTCACCAAATATATTTTATTTATTTTTAAATAAACCTAGTAGTTTAGAAACTACATTCAATTTTCTACATATTCTATTCTTACATATTTTTGAAATAATATAGATAACTTATTCAAATTTTTACATCAAGTTTCCTAACACTGATTTTTCTGATTTTTTTGCCACTTAAGGGCCTGTTTTTTCCATGATGATCCTGCACATACCCGAGTGTGTGTTGTAGAGACAACAGTAAATCACCTCCAGTTTTGAGAGTGTATGTGTGTACATATTGAAATCTTTAGAGTAGTGAGAGAGATAGAAGTACGAGTATGGAGAAGAGAAGATAACTCTATGAAAATAGAGTATGTATTCTTTTGTGTGTTGAATATACTACTACAATCACCTCTAGTGTTGTTGAGAGAAAGAGAAGGGTAACTATGGAGAGTAGCAAGGTGTGATAAGAGTTGAGGTGACTTTGTTAAAACACAATATGCATATTTCTGAGTGTAGAATGTTTTCATTTGTAGCAGAGTTGTGAGAAGGCATATGCTAGTTTTGCAGAGACTTGTTATGTGAATGTAAATTATAGTGTCTTGTAGAGTTAGTGCAAGAATACTTGAAATAATTGGTTTGTGATAAAAGACTGTAAGTTGTTTGACGAAAACAAGATAACGTAAGTGTAGAAGTCTATATGAGTTACAAAATCTCATTTGTAACATGATACTGAAATTGTAATCATAAATCTCTTATTGTAAACTCATCTGAGTGGGTGCTAAGATTAGGGGTAGAAGCTCCTTTGAGTTGGTTCTCATAAACTTAGGATAAGTGTTCCTTTGAGGTTGTTCTCATAAAATGGGAATTGGTGTTCCTTTGGGTTGGCGCCCATACATTGTAACAGAAACCATTTTCATTGTGTCAAGGTTGGATTGGAGCAGTAGCCTCCAACAACTATTCTCACCGAGGTTTTTTTCCCATCTTAGGTTTTTCCTCATACATGTTATGTTGTGGGATGTATTTTGTGTGTGTGGCTTAGTTACCTTCCTTTTCTTCTGGTTTATGCTTTTAAAGTTCATTATCACATTGCTTAGAAAGTTAAAATTTGTAGTCCATTGATTCAACCCCCCTCTCAGTGGCCTTTGTGTTTCTTCAATTGGTATCAGAGCATTAGGTTCCATGTTAGATAGGTTTCTTCAGCTTGGGTAGATTCTGGTTTGTGAACACAATGTCTAAGCATGAATCCTCCTCTGTGAGAGTACCTATGTTTTATGGAACTAACTTTCATTTTGGAGAAGAAGAATGGAAACCTACTTGTCCTCCTTAGGTTGTGATGTGTGGTTGATGGTCAAAAATGGTTACAATGTTCCCAAACTCCTCCAACTAATCCTGATGCTAAAAAATAATATGAGTTCAATGCCAAGGCCAATCATGCTATCCTTAGTGGATTGTTTGATACCGAGTTTGTCAAAGTGATGCATTGCAAATATGCAAAAAAAATGTGGGATAAGATACAAAAGATTTATGAAGGTGATGAGAATGTGAAGGAAGCTAAGTTGCAAAATCTTAGACCTTTTTTTGAAGGCTTGAAGATGAGAGAAGATGAAAAGATTGTTGATTACTTACTAAGAGTAGATGAGATTGTTAATGTTGTAAGAGGACTTGGAGAATAAATTGAAGATAATGTAACTACCAAGAAAGTTCTAAGTTCATTAACAACAAAATATTATACTAAAGTTTCTGCCATAGAAGAAGCTAGAGACATGAAGAATTTCTCTATGGATGAATTATTTGCTTCATTATCAGCCCTTTAAGTTTTTTAATTGTGGAAAGATTGGAAATTTTGTTGCTAAGTGTCCTTATGAGAAGAAGGAAGAAAACACTGAAGAAACTAAAAAGTTTAGACTTAAGAAGTTCTGCAAATCCAAGAAGAAAAGATTCTAGAGGAAGAGAAGTCTTCTCACCATTGAAAGTGAAATATTAGATGATGAAAGTGATTCAGTTGAAGACTCTAGTGAAGATGAGAAAGAGGTTAATCTCTTCATGGCTCAAGAAGTTATGAATGACAAGAAAACTTCAAATATTGAAAGTAATACTCAATCTAAAAAATAAAAAAATAATTGATAGTGATGAGGAAGATGAAGTTGATGTTGAGGTTGATCTTGAAGGAGAGTCGATTTGTGCTCTTGATGAATTAGACAAGTTGATGAAAGAGCATACCAAATTAAAGAAAAATGCCTCAAAATATCAAGACTAGTTAGAAAAAAGTATTGTCACTCTAAAGGCATGGTTGGAAGAAGCACACAAAATAAGTGAAGTTTTGAAGTCAGAAGTTGAGGCAAAGAAAAAAGAATGTCATGTGTTGGAACAAGAGGTAGTAACTCTAAGAAACGAGTTAGAAGCTTGTCAAGATGATCTAAAGATTAGAATGAAAAATGAGAGCAACACTAATGCTCTAAATGATAAACTTGGTAAATAGAAACAAGAACAAAGATTATAGTGATGTTGGCTATGAACATGGTAAGAGTTTTAATATGGGTGAAAAATCCAAGAACAAGATTGTTTTCACTGCTACCACTAGTGAAAACGTTGCTGCCCCAAAGAATAACGCCCCAAGAGATGGTATTGAAGTTGTAACAAGAGAATTTTTTTTTTTCCCAAGAGATAGTGTTGCTTCCCCAAAGGATAATGTTGGTTTCCTACAAGTTAATGTTGTTGCCCCAAGAATGAGAAGGTTTATTGCTACTATGGATACAACTAGAAGCATTCCTCGATATAATAATTGGTATACCCCTAGGTTTTATGGATATTATTTCAGATGTAATGCATTTGGTCATAAGTTCATTCATTGAAAAATGGTGAAGAGAGCAACTCCAAACTTCATGAGCGAAAATACTTTTACACCATTGAGAGATTTGGATATAGAGTGTTACAATTGCAATAATCAAGGACATAGAAGTGCAAATTGTAAAAGTTTAAGTCATACTCGTAAAAGCTTCAACTTTCCTATGTTCAATGAGAATATTGAATGCTATTATTGTCATAACTATGGACACACAAATTTTTTTTGTAGAGAAAGATCTACTAAACTTGACAAGAGTGTAGTTGTTTCCCCCAAGAACAAAAATGAAGAAAAAGTAGCAACAAAGCAAGAATGGAAAGAAGTGACTAAAGAAAAAGTTCAAGCAAACATGTTAGCACAAACAACATTACACATAGAGAAGAAAAATCTATGGGTGATAGATTGTGGCTGCTCCAACCACATTACTGGCGATAGGAACAAGTTCAAATAGTTAGAAGATTGGAACGATGGTTTAGTTAAGCTTGGTAATAATCCCTCAATCAAGAAAATAGGTAATGTAACCTTAAGTATTGATGGGAAACTACTAACAAAGGATGTATATTATGTTGAAGGGCTGAAACACAACTTACTTAGTGTAAGTCAAATGTGTGACAGTGGTTATAAGTTTTCATTTGATTCCAAAGGATGTGAAATTGGGAAAGAGAACAATGGAAGATTAGTTGCTAAAGGTAAGAGAACTGACAAAAATGTCTGGAACTTGAAATAATATCATGAAGCTCAATGTATGATTGGACAAGTGGATGGAAGTTGGTTATGGCGTAGGAGGTTAGGTCACATAAATTTTGATAACCTTGTCAAAGTTAGCTCAAAAGGATATGTGAGACACATGCTAAAGATAACTAAACCAACAAACACTATTTGTGATGAATGTCAAAAAGGGAAACAAACTAAAGTTAGTTTAAGGACTAAAGAGTACTCAACCACAAGGCTACTTGAGTTAGTACATAGAAATTTATGTGGTCCTAAAAGGACAAGATATTTGAATGGTAACAAATACTTTATGTTGTTGATAGATGACTACTCAAGGATGACTTGGGTAGCCTTCCTACAAGATAAGTCACAAGCATTTGAAAGGTTCAAGGTATTCATAAAAATGGTTGAGAAAGAAAGTGGTTACAATCTAAAATGTTTAAGATCAAACCATGGTGGAGAATTTACATCAAATCAATTTGAAGACTATTGTGAACAACATGGGATTAGAAGATAATATTTTACTACTCGAACACCTCAACAAAATGGAGTTGTTGAGAGGAAGAATAGGACTACGAAAGAAATGGAAAGAACTATTCTTAATTAGTCAAATCTGCCAAATTTTTATTGGAAAGAGGTTGTTCATACAATAGTATACACACTAAATAGAGCCCAAATAAGAGTGCACAATAAAAGGACACCTTATGAGCTATGGTATGGTAAGAAACCTTCTATCAAATATTTCAAAGTTTTTGGTAGTAAGTGTTTCATTAAGAAAAATGATGATGGGCTTGGTAGTTTTGATGCAAGATGTGATAATGGAATATTTTTAGGATACTCAACTCATAGTAAGGCATATAAATGTTTCAACAAACACCTCCAGAGAATAGTTGAGTGTGTACATGTGAGAATAGATGAAGATTTGTAGCAATCAAGGAAAAAATCATAAAATTAGATTGAAGAACATCATAATGAAGGTGAAGAGCAATCCGAAAATGAAGAAGTAGTAGAAATGCCTCTAAACAAGCCCCCTAGCAAGTATGTTAAGAAGTACCACCCTAAAAATTAGATTATTGGAAGCAAAGATAGTGGTATGCAAACAAGGAGAAGACATGTTGGAAATGATGATCAAGTCAATTTGTGTCTTCTAATTGAAATAGAACCAAAGAATTACGATGAGGCCAACAAGAGTGAAGATTGGATAAAGGATATGAAAGAAGAGCTATAGGGTATGTACAGGATCATCATGGAAAAACCAAGCGCTTAAGTGGCAAAAAAATCAAAAAAATCAGAGTTAGGAAACTTGACATAAAAATTTGAATAAGTTATCTATATTATTTCAAAAATATGTAAGAATAGAATTTGTAGAAAATTCAATGTAGATTCTAAAATACTAGGTTTGTTTAAATATATATATATATATATATCTATTTGGTGAAAAATTGAAATTTCAATGCAGTAGTACTTAAATTTTAGGAAAAAAAAAGTAGGTGTATGTCTAACCACTCTAACCACAATAAAATTATAAGATTTTTTTACAAGATATTAGATATAAGTAGAGGACTCATTTTAAAAAATATAAAAAAATCGTATGTCTGATGCCTTAACTTGGTCAAAACTTCATGAAATTCAATTTTTCTTTTTTTAATCATATATTATGTGAAGCATAGAATGTGACACATGTTTTGAATTCAAAATGTGATACCTTGAAAGCTATAGATGTTTTCAATTAGTCTATCAATCAATCTGACCGTAATTTGAATAGAAAATTAATAATAATCAATTATTAAATTCAAAGTAAAGCATAATTTATATTGGTGGAAAGCTGAGAATATCCTTTAAAAACCCTTTTCATTTCATCAATTTTGGGTAAAAAAAAAAGTCATCAGCCACATACCCATCATATTGCCACTTTTTAGCCCATCATGATCCTGCACATACCCTACAATAGATTGAAAGAAATAAGACATGGGATTTAGTTCCAAGGCCAATTGGTAAGAACATCATTGGCACAAAATAGGTCGATAGAAACAAGGTATATGAAGAAGGTAAAGTGATTAGAAACAAAGCTAGATGAGTATGCAAGGGATATTCTCAAGTCGAGGGCATGGATATTGAGGAAAAATTTTCCCCAGTTGCAAGACTAGAGGCTATTAGAATATTCTTAGCATTCTCAGCATATAACGATTACAAGGTTTATCAAATGGATGTTAAATCCACATTCGTGAATGATAACCATGATGAGGAAGTCTACATGGAGAAACTTGAAGGGTTTGAGTCACTTGAAAAAGGAGATTATGTATGCAGATTGAGAAAAGCTTTATATGGATTAAAACAAGCGCCAAGAGCGTGGTACTCTAGATTGGAAATTTATTTGCATCAACAAGGCTTTGAAATAGGGTGTGTTGACAACAATCTCTACTCCAAAGTGGAAGGTAATCACACAATTATCATTGTTGTTTATGTATATGATATCATCTTTGCTAGAAGTGATGATTATTTATGGAAGAAAATTTCTGATCAAATGCAACAAGAATTTAAAATGTCAATGATAGGTGAATTGTCCAACTTTCTTGGTTTGCAAATTTCATAATTAGACAAAATAATTTTTATTTCACAAATCAAGTATGCTAAAAAAATGTTGAAAAGGTTTCAAATGGATGATTGCAAGTCTGTTAGTACACCTATGGTGACTAGGTGTAAGCTTTCCAAGAATGATGATTCACTAGATGTTGATTAAACCATGTTTAGATCCATGATTGGTAGTCTATTGTACCTTACTGCCTCTAGACCAAATATTGTACAAGTAATTTGCATGGTAGTTAGATTTCAAGCTTCTCCAAAGCAATCTCATTTGAACGTTGTAAGAAGAATTTTCAGATATTGGCAAGGTAGTTTGACCTATGGTTTATGGTATGATAAACATGGTCACTTCACTTTGCAAGCTTACACAAATGCAAATTGGGCTAGTTGCATAGATGACAGGAAGAGCACAAGTTGAGGTGCTTTCTTCCTTGGTGGAAGATTGGTCTCTTGGCATAGTATAAAACAAGAATCTATCTCATTATCTACAACTTAAGCAAAATACATAGCTATTGCCTCATGTTCCTCTCAAGTTCTTTGCATGAAACAAACACTAAAAGATATCTAGGTAGAATATTCAAAACCTATTTCCATTATGTGTGATAGTTCTAGTGCAATCAATATCTCTAAAATTCTGGTCATTCACTCAAGAAGCAAGCACATAGCTATTAGGTACCACTTCTTGAGAGAAAAAAGTGAGTGAAAAGGAATTTCAACTTGAGTATGTGAATACTAGTGAGAAAATAGTTGATATTCTTACCAAACCATTGCCCAAAGAGACATTTGAGTATTTCAGAATGAGATTGGGAGTTTTATCTCCCTCTTCCAACACTTAGTTGGATATGGAAGTTTATGATTCAAAGGGAGATTATTCTATTTCATCTTACATCCCTAAGTTTTTTTCTACTCCAAGGGGGTAGAAGTGTCAAGTGTGAAGTTCAAAGAGAGACGGTTGCTACTCTAACAAAAATTTCTGATGTTTCCTACCCTTTACATGTTTCTTAAGAAAGAGGATTATTGCTTCTCTTTATGCTAGCACATGCATTATCTTTTGTTTAAATGTAGAATATGCACCTTGTTATGTTCATGACAGGGGGAGACCATCTGAAAGTGGTGTGTTCAGTTAACTGTCTATTTAGTTTTATGACGTAGGGGGAGAAGATGGTCTGAAAGTTATGCAAACATAGTGGTATCTTATCTGAAAGTTCTCTTTATGGCACCCTTTTCCATTGTTGTTAAAGGGGGAGAAAGATAAGTTTCACAAGGGGGAGAAAGAATCCTAAAGGTGAAGTTTATCTAAATGATGTGGAGCTCAACCTTTAGTTGGTAGCATAGAGATTCGATTGATTGACATCAATGCCAAAGGGGGAGATTGTTGGCATTAAATGGAGCTTGTTGGCATTTGAGTTTTGATTGGTTGGAATTAGATTACCATCGATGTCAACTCAATGAATACAATGTTTGTATGAATAAGGATTGCTATAGAAAAGTTAAAAAGTTATTGACAGAGTGCTGCATAAATATTTGTTTAAACTTTAGGGCTACAAAATCTTTTTGCTCTATAGTAGTAATAATAAAAGGATTGTTATTATTCATTTTTGTTGAGCATTTTTTGTATAGACTGTAGTAAATCACCTCCAGTGTTGAGAGTGTATGTGTGTACATGATGAAATATTTAGAGCAGTGAGAGAGATAGAAGTACGAGTATGGAGAAGAGAAGATAATTCTATGAAAATAGAGTATGTATTATTTTGTGTGTTGAATATGCTATTGCAATGACCTCCAGTGTTGTTGTGAGAAAGAAAAGGGTAAGAGTGGAGAGTAGAGAGGTGTGATAAGAGTTGAGATGACTCTGCAAAAATAGAGTATGCATATTTATAAGTGTAGAATGTTTTCATTTATAGCAAAGTTGTAAGAAGGAATATGCTAGTTTTGTAGAGACTTGTTGTGTGAATGTAGATTATAGTGTCTTGCAGAGTAAGTGGAAGAATACTTGCAAGAGTTGGTTTGTGATAGAAGATTGGAATCTATTTGAGGAAAACAAGATAACATAAGTGTAGAAGTCTATATGAGTTACAAAATCTCATTTGTAACATGATAATGAAATTGTAATCATAAATCTCTTATTGTAAACTCATTTGAGTGGGTGCTAAAATTAGTGGTAGAAGCTCCTTTGAGTTGGTGCTCATAAACTTGGGATAGGTGTTCCTTTGAGTTGGTACTCATAAAATGGGAATTGGTGTTCCTTTGGGTTGGTTCCCATACATTGTAATAGAAACCATTTTCATTATGAGGTTGGATTGGAGCAGTCGCCTCCAACAGATATTCTCACTAAGGTTTTTCCCATCTTGAATTTTTCCTCATACATCTTGTGTTGTGGGATGAATTTTGTGTGTGTGTGGCTTAGTTGCCTTCCTTTGCTTCTGGTTTATGCTTTTAAAGTTCATTATCACATTGCTTAGAAAGTTAAAATTTGTAGTCCAATGATTCACCCCCACCTCTCAGTGGCATTTTTGTTCCTTCAGGCATATCAAAAATGAATCATGAGGAAGATGTTTACATGGATAGTGAATCATCAACACCTCTTGAAGAAGCATTAAAATCTGATATTTTACAAGATCAAGCCAAAGATATGAATCAGGAAGTTATCCCACTTATGGAGGATCTTATCACTTATAAACTTGGATCACTTACTTTTTAGGGAAAGCTATCTTCTCAATGAAAAAGCTATCACCTTTGAATATCCACAACAAAGAAGAGAAGGAGTAGCACCTTTTTTCCAAGATAAATCATATCCTATTGCAAATAAAATATTTCAAGAGATGAATTATCAAGGTAGAGGATTAGGCCTACATGAACAGGGTATCCTAGAACCAGTGCAGATTATTGGAAATCCTAAGCATCAAGGTCTTGGTTATTTGGAAATTAAGGGATCTAAACATATGAATGATACCTCCATAATACTAGGGGAAACTTCGTCTCAAGCAAACATCAACATGGGGAACATGAAGAGTCCTTATGGTGAAACCAATGCCAATACTACAACCAACCACATCATGAATCTTCATCCATCGATCACCGCATCCATGAATTGTGACCAACATCAAAAGAAATATTTGAATCAAATCATGAAGAACATTATCAACGAAAAAGAAGTTGAGAAGCATAATGGATAGATCAAATACAAGTGGATACAAAAGAATATACAAAGAAATATTATACCTATCAAACTCCATCAGTCAAATAAAATATGGGGGAAAATAAAAAAGGGAAAAGTATCCATCAAAGATGTCCACAAAGGAAAAAGAAAGATTCTCAAGCAACGTACAAAGTATATCAAGTAGTTGGTCCTAATTCTATACACACTTCCATATCCACCCATTATTGCTCATCTTCCCAAGTTTGGAGAGTCAAAGGTTCGAAGCTGTAAACCAACCCCTATTTTATCCCTAAACAAACTCCACCCACACCTCCAGGCATGATATCAAATTCTCACATTGACCATGTATTGGAAGAAACCCTTCATCATAAGGATTTAGAAGGAACTCTATTGCAATGTGCACATAAAGACAGAGTTAACTCTAGTATCAACAAAGTAGATTAAGAATCTCAAAAGTTACATGTAAGAGTTGTTGATGAACTCGAGCACCCAGGATCACCTGCAAAACCAAGATAAACCTTCCACACGAGAGCAGCAACAGATAAAATGCAGGAATATAGTGCAATAACAAAATGATGTTATTATCAGACACTAAATGATACAATATGCCTCAACTCTCCCTTGAATTGATTGAGTTAATATGAACTCATCTGGACTAGATTTGAACTAGATAGGAGCTGATAGGACTAGATAGGAGGGAGAGGTGAGTGTAGAATATATAGAAGAATATGGGCAAATAATTCCAAGAGGGGTAATAACTCCCAAATAACCAAATTAGGTGGGAGTTATACCTACTTGGTAAATGACAAATAGGTGGCATAACCTACTCAGAAAGAAGACAAATGAGTGGTTTTGTGAGGTGGCATATAAGGGCAAAAGAGGGTGTGAAACTCAACCACCCAAGTGTGAGTGGGAGCAACACATGTAACCGATGGATTACGCCATGTGTCCTCACATAAACCACATCTCCTATAACCTAAGGTATGCTTAATAATGTGTAGGAAAAATAAATATTCCCTAACATAAGAAAAATAAAAAACCTACACTAACACCCCCCCTTAAGCGTAGCTTAGGTGGGTGAGAAGACACAAAGATGCAAATATGGGTCCCGGCTACTAGGCCATGTTAGGTACCCATGTACAAAATACTCTCTCACAAATGGAGTAAAGGAGAAAACCAGTGGGAAAAAACTCCTCCCCAAAAGAGAGAAAAGAAAACAAGTTTCCCAACACAAGAAGAATCCCATGCAAGGAAGAAGTCCCCTCCAAAATAGAAAGGATAGGAAAAACCATGTAGCCTTCCCCAAAGTAGTCAACTGTGCCAATGGTTGAAGCTCGAAATTGAATGTAGAACATGGTCCACAATCTTTGAACAATGTTCCTCCCCTTAGGAAGAAACGAAACCAAAGGTGTATGAAGAATGTCTTCCCATTCCTCAAATGAATATGAGGGAAGAAAGCTCAAAATGTATGAAGTCTCTAAAAACTTCTCATCTGTCTCCATGTTGATGCTGAAAGATGCCACCACCAAATCAGGTGTTCTAGGCCACACTGATGAAGATGACAATCCAAAACCTAGTAGAGATGTGTGTAGAACAAAATCCAAAGACTCAACTACCTCCTCTGAAAATAAAGATGCCTCCTCCAAATGTTGCTCAAAAGTATTCACACTCATGTCAAACTGTGATGAATGAACATGTGGAGAATGAACAAGAGGATCCAAATGTTCCTCCATAACAACTGAAGAAGAATCAACTTCATCAAAGAGAAGATGAATGCTATCGATGATGTCTCCTAAATTTGCAATATGAGACTCCACAAACAAGTCTAAAATCCCTATCAAGAATCCATCCAAAGTAGCTATATCTAGAAGACAATGTGTATCCTGCTACACTGAATCACAAGAAGCCATGAATGTAGCAACACAAGTATCTTCAAATGCAACAATAGATGATGATGTGATCTCAATAGGAGGAGGAGAAGCAAGAAGAGAAGTCTCTTTGTCAACTAGACATTCAAGACATTTATTATCCTCAAGCTCCTCTAAAGTATCATCATCATAGGGTATATTATTAGCATCATCAAGGGGAATTAAACAATCTACAACAGGATCATCTGGGAATGGAGAGATATGATGGTCTCCGAAAATCTCCCAAATCTTGGTCCAAAGTGTGTGTGGGCACTCAATATGTGAGATCTCCACATAAATATCAACACCAATATATGTACCAATTAATCCTATAATGTGATCATTATTATTACCCCATATTGATTGCTTCCAAGGTGTGTCTGGTTTAGGTATGAGCCCATAAAGGTATGGCAAGAGCTTAAGCCACCCGAGATGTGTCAGGATGCCATTCTTCCAAGACTCATAATTATCCTTATTCAACATTACCACAGAAGGATGAATAGAAAAACCCATGAAGAATCAACTACAAGATTACCCCCAAAAATTCACTCAATCATGACCCCCCAGAAAAATATAATGGTGGCACTTTATAATTAGTGCATTTACAATTCTGGAGTTATTTTCCAAAGTTTTACAATGTCCAAAATTGGACCCAAATACTGAAAGTATAAAATAATCTCAAAATAAGAACCTAAAAATAGCACCAATGTGTAGTGCTAAAAAAAAATCAACTTTCAAAAAAAGAATCACCTCGATCTGAGGTCATATGTGAAAGTTATAGCCATTTGAAGTTCCAAAAACGAGAACTGTCCTTCAGATCTGCTAATAAAACTGATTTTATGGAAAATTCAGATCACTTGAGAAAAAATGGATCATACCACTGCAAAGCCTCCGAAATTATAACCCAAATAAAAAAAAATTGCTCTGAAAAAAGAGCTCGTATGACTGAATTATGGCCCTCCAAAGATTGACTACAAAATCAAAAATGCAATTGGAGAGGGGGTCTGCTGAAATGTTCTGATTTAATTTCTATTAAATATATAACCTGTATATAGAAACTAGCAATGACCCAGATGGTTTTTTTCTGCTGTAAACAAAACCCAGAGGGCGGATTTTCTTCAAAATATACAGAAAATATGGATCTAGTGTAAAACAAACGCCTTTAGTAACATAAAACGACCCCAACAACCAAAAAATAGCATGAAAAGGTAGAATCAGCTACTTAAGACAAGTAAAGGCATGCTGCAACCTGCAATACTGATTAAAAACTCACAAATCTCTCAAATTTGAGAAGGGGCTTGCAGATCTGACGCTCTGATACCATGTAAGAGTTGTTGATGAACTCGAGCACCCAGGATCACCTGCAAAACCAAGATAAACCTCCCACACAAGAGCAGTAAGAGATAAAATGCAGGAATATAGTGTAATAACAAAATGATGTTATTATCACACACTAAATGATACAATATGCCTCAACTCTCCCTTGAATTGATTGAGTTAATATGAACTCATCTGGACTAGATTTGAACTAGATAGGAGCTAGATAGGACTAGATAGGAGGGAGAGGTGAGTGTAGAATATATAGAAGAATATGGACAAATAATTCCAAGAGGGGCAATAACTCCCAAATAACCAAATTAGGTGGGAGTTATGCCTACTTGGTAAATGACAAATAGGTGGCATAACCTACTCAAAAAGAAGACAAATGAGTGGTTTTGTGAGGTGGCATATAAGGCCAAAAGAGGGTGTGAAACTCAACCACCCAAGTGTGAGTGGGAGCAACACATGTAACCGATGGATTACGCCATGTGTCCTCACATAAACCACATCTCCTATAACCTAAGGTATGCTTAATAATGTGTAGGAAAAATAAATATTCCCTAACATAAGGAAAATAAAAAACCTACACCAACATTACATTCAAGTGCATGTATCTTGGCAAAGCATCTTCTTCAAGTAGGCTATCGATGAAACATTATGATAGAATAATCTACATTGAAACTACTAGATGGTTCAACATGAGCTTAAAATCTTTCAAAAAAATCAAAAAAATAGTAAAAATAAAAATCATCCTCCAGTGAAAACCACTATGGTGGCACTTTGGGTAGGTACCATGATGAAAACCTAGAAAATAAGCGTCATGTGTAGAATCAAGCATCTACGTGCTTTGATTTAGGTGAAAGCATCTTATCTCATCCATAATAAATCCAACATCTCATCCATCTCATTCATAATAAATCCATTCATCCATGAACCATTTATCCAATCCGTTTTCATCCATCTACATCCATAGTCCAAGTTATCTTGATCTTGACAAAATTTTGTTGTACAATTTACACTTGCTTATGGTAAACATATTGACATGGGTCATTTTCATTGATCCTATCCTACCCAACATTATTTGAGCCATGAAAAATTATCCAATGAAGCATTCTTTATTCAAACACCTTATCTTAGTGCAAGATAATTTGTATCCATCCATCCATACATCTATCCAAGCATCCACCCATGGCATTGCATACATTGCTAGACACTGGGGGAAAATATTTACATCTTGCTTTGGGAATAAATATTGATCTATATCTTCCAACTTATGTGGTGATTCAAATATTGGAAAATATGAAATCAAATTGGTCAAAGCATTTGTGATTCAAAATCCAAATCACTAGCCATTGACACATTTTGACAAGAAGGCATTCCTTATCAAGCTTTATCTATCATCAAACACCGATCCAAACAATCAATATTAGTTACATCTAACTTGTGCTTCAACATCCCATCAAATCATCTAAAGCCAACTTTTGTTCCAAATTAAGCTTCATAAATCCTAATCAACCCATCAATTAAATCTAATCAATCCGTCATCATCTTGGGATATCCATCCCAATCCTTGTGTGGCTTAACACTATCTTTTCATTGTTGTGTATCCTCAACAATGTTATCATCATCAATCCATCAATTAAATCCAATTAATCCATCATCATCTCAAGACATCTATCCCAATCCTTGTGTGGCTTAACACTATCTTTTCATTGTTGTGTATCCTCAACAATGTTATCATCATCAATCCATCAATTAAATCTAATTAATCCATCATCATCTCAAGACATCTATCCCAATCCTTGTGTTGCTTAACACTATCCTTGCATTGTTGTGTATCCTCAACAATGTTATCATCATCAATCTATCAATCTGATTAATCAACCTAGCTTGGTTTTCAACAAAATTCCAAAAAAAATCACTAATATCATCACACATCCATATCTCAATCATCAAAATCATGCGAAAAATCTAAAAACATTCAAAAAACCAAGAAAATCCAAAAACATCCAAAACATATCAAAAAATCCAAAAACAAGTTGAAAATAAAAAACATCAAAAACATGGTTATCCGAATTACATCGTCTCTGAGCTTAAATGTGGGAAAGGATAATATTTGATCAACCCCCAAGACACAAAATCCAAAAACATTAAAAAAAAACAAAAAACATAAAAATAATCATAAATCACACAAAAACACAAAAAAAAATTAAATAACCTAAAAATCCAAAAAATAGCCTCATAGCATTTCAAAAACACCAAAAAACATCCAAAAATTTGAAAAAACCCATCCATCCCATCTTGCTTTCATCTAAAATAAACTTTCATCCATAACAAAATCAATCTATCACTTTCATCCTTTGGTGAAACAAACAAAAACAACCAAAACAATCAACAAAAGAAAACTTCAAATGCAAAATCAAAATCAAAACAAGGAACTTTTAAATGCAAAATCATACTCTTTATCATTCTCAAACATGCAATTGAACCTTATATAAACAAACTTTTGAACAACCTATCAAATTGCCACCATCCACTAACATATCCTAGGATGTATCCTTCCTACAATGGGAATTATCTATTGCAAAAACACTTTGGATACTTATCCTAAACAAAATACGTTTCCACCATCCACTAACATGTCCTAGGATGCATCCTTCCTACAATGGGCATTATCTTTGGAAATCACTTTGGATACTTATCCTAAGAAAAATACATCCCTTTGGCTAGAGGTATGAAGAACATTGGCTTGTTTGTGTACTTGATCTTTTCTTTTGATTTATCTTATTGCGCTCATTCCAATGTCCTCTCGATGATGTCTAATCAAAATGATTTAGAGATAAAGGAATGGGGCATTGATCATTATCTTTTTTTTGCTGTGCTTGTTGGATATTCTTTTAATATAACCTTGGCGAATACTTGCTTTATTAGGTGTCTATTGAAGGTGTTTTAGAAAACTTGTTGACTTTTACATTGGGAGGTTATGCCTTTCCATCTTTTGGTCTGAGATGTTTGAAACTTCTGAAGTGCATCCTAGCAAAGTTTTCGTATGTCAAGTGTGAACAAGGATACTCCCATCTGTTTGTTGAGTCAAAGTCCATCACACTAGGTACAACACCATCCTGGTTCTTTATACCTTGATGCATTGTTCCTATGTGTGTTATCAAACATAAGGAAATTTATGCTCTTTACATCCCTAATTTTTCATAAGCGAAACATCATCATCACTCATCATCATCGCTAAAGTCTCAATGACTCATAGACTTGATGGACTTCTACATCTTCTCAGAATCAAGGGTTGATCCCTCTCATTCTTCTATCCTCTTTTCATGCTAACATAATATGATGTCCATCATGCATCCACAAACCATTAGCATACATACATATCATAACCATAGCATATCACATCATCCATTTCATATGCATTGCATCATCATTTAAGATGTTTAGGGTAATATAGATTTGTTATTCTCACCATATTAGGTCATCTTATTTGCATCATCATCATAATATAGATCTGTTAGTTTAAGCATCTCATTACATAACCATCCATGCATCCATCTTGAACCTCTTTGTCACGAGATTGACCCTCAAATTGAAATTTTCGCTCGATCTCTCGAGGGGACAATGTACTAGTATACTTCTTTCCACTAGGGCATCTGAAAAAATGAGATTTTTTTTGACCTTTGATCTCAGCAAGGTTATTCTTTGAACCAACACAGTAGGTACATTGCTTCAAAGAGGGGCAAAATGCAAACACTCGAAATATCCCGATCAACATCATGCATTTGATTGATTAACACCGATTCTTCCTTAATCACTTCCACACTAACCATTTAATTAAATAATCTTTATTTAATTAAATTCATCAAAATTCCTCTTAAAATTAGATAATACACTTTATCAGATTATTTCATCATATTCTTCCTTTAATTAAATAAATCAATTTTATTTAATTAAAATCCTAATGTTCTTCCTTTAATTAAATAAATCAACTTTATTTAATTAAATCTTAAAGTCATCTCCTTTAATTAAATAAATCAACTTTATTTAATGAAATATTAAAGTCATCTCTTTTAATTAAATAAATCAATTTTTATTTAATTAAATTACTAATCTTCCAATATCCTCTCTTTTCATTTAAATAAAATCAAAATATTTAAATTAAATGTCACAATCAACTAATTCCATCTAAGTTAGTTAATCTTAAATTAATTAACTCTAATCCTCCAGTCCACTAGCTTTTGCAAGTTGCACATGTAAATCAATATATTTGATTTATTAATTCCCTCTATTTTCATTCAAATATGGCATATTGTTGGAATATTCCACTTCTTTGAATTCTCCCTCCCAAATGACTTTTGTCCTCCAACTTGACATTAAAAGCTCTTAAATGTCCTCTCCTTGAGCCAACTTGGCATTAATTCCTCTTACATCCCCTCTTACACAAGTCACCTCTTCAAATTCAAATTTCACCTACATGCATTAAACATGCACATTGTTCAAAATGTGCTCCACCTCCCTTCATTAGCATGTTGACAAGTAGCACAATGCCATTGGTCCCTTCTTTAATCCCACATTCATCCTATTCTTCATTCTTCAAACCTTCTTCATTATAAATAGAGGCCTTCTCTATTGATTTAAGGACACAACTTCATGCAAATACATTATAGTCATTTGAATTCAAAGCATCCACCATTTCATCCATATTTTCATCCAATTTAGCATATAATTTCATTATCCATAGCAAGGTTATTTACATCAAGAATATCATATCATCATCAAGCTTATCAAGGAATTGGGAAAGGGATTCTTTCCACATCAAAAAAGCACCAATTCCCCTATGGGATGTTGGGTTGAGCATTAGAATGAGATTTCATTAGCTTTTATTTTATAATTTATGTTGTTTTCTTATTCTTATGCTTGAATGAATTTCATAGGGAATGTTTGGTTTAAACTTGTTTGAAGACTAATGTTTATTTGTTTGTCTGTGTTTGAATAGGTCTAGGCTAAATCATTCACAAGAAGAAGACATGATAGCTTATTCGGAAATTCATATGCCAAGTCATATGTTCTCGAATGAAATTGCATCATGGATAAGGTGTTGAACTCAAAGTGCGCTACTAAAGATAACTCAGTACATCACATGTGAGACAGCTTAAGGCATGTCATCCACATCCCAAGCTTGGTATTAAATATATGGAAAACAGTCAACTATCCCAAAGAGACAACAACAAGCGTCATACAACGACAAGGCTACCTAACCCCCTTGCTCCCAATTAGTGTAGAATAAGGATGAGCTGAGATGATTGATGAGAAAAAAATCAATATCAATTAGAGGAACTAGGTGCTTCAACACAAGAAAGAGTACCACAATCCTTAAGATGAATTTTTTTACTCCATTTTGTAAATTCATTTGTATAATGACCATGAACTCTAAGATATGCACAAAATGAAGTCTTGTTGTAAAATTTATTTCGTGTTCTTGGAGGGAGAGATATCAAAAGATCTTGGAGGAGTCTTGAAAAGATACTTGATTGATCAATAGTAGAGGATGTTCCTTTATTTTACAACAAATATATCTCTTGCTTAGTACAAGATGTCATACTCACACAAGGCTCTTTAGATTGTGAGATTTTGTTCTCTCCTTGAAAAGAGGGTGTAAAATATAACGAAATACAATCGTTACTAAGACATGTACTAGGAGTGCTTTGTGTTATGACAATAATGTTAAGCAAATACTTCTTTGTTTATTTCATTTCTTTCGAATGACAATAACTAAGACCACTAGTTTCGATCAATTCAAGATTCACTTATGTTAAAGTTGGTTTAGAAGAATCTTTTATAATAGTGTTGGTATTGAGTGAAGGCTTGTTTTTTTCTTTCAAGGAACAATAACCAAGACCAAATGTAGATGTTTCTTGCATGTTAGGCTCTATAGGGACACAAATACCTTGTTCTCTAGCACCACATTCTTTTCCATTGTAACCAAGTTTTTTCATAAGTTTATAACCTCTTCCATAAAGCTTTTTCATTTCTTTTGGATTCGGTGGTTGCTCATAATCAACTTTATGAAAGTTTGTTGCATAATTTAATTTTTCTTATAAAGTGGTTGAGGTTGATAGTTTCAAATTTTTTGTTGATATTATTGCTTTTTCTTTTCCCTTTTTAGAATCTCTTTTTATGATCTTGTATTCTCCCATGAATGTAGGTGTGAAATCTAATGAACCCTAATCATCTTCCAATAATTTGGTAACTTATTCAAAGTGCTTCTCTTTATCTTTTTCTTGCATGGGTTCCACTTGTGTAGTTGGTGTCAATGTTTTCAAAGGATTTTCTTGTCTTTTTCAAGTTATAAAACACTGTAAGGCTCAGGATCGACTTTGATCGTATGTACTTTGTTGTTGTAGATATACTTCATTTTATGATGAAGAGTTGAAGGAACAACATGCATCTCATGAATCCATGGTATTCCTAAAGGGAGGTTGTATGAGATACCATGAGGCATAACATG
Organism: Sequoia sempervirens; assembly: GCA_007258455.2. NCBI lineage: Eukaryota > Viridiplantae > Streptophyta > Pinopsida > Cupressales > Cupressaceae > Sequoia > Sequoia sempervirens. The sequence goes on from VDFB02000002.1 coordinate 7,360,568, forward strand.
GATCAGGGTTTGTAATGTAACTTTTTCAATTATAATAGGTAATGTGATCAATCCAAGTGGTTGTTTTCCTACATTGTGAAATACTCAAATAGATAAGGAATTAGGTTCAATTCTTGATTTATTTATGCCAAGCATATCCAAAAGGGTTACACTACACACATGAAGGGCCAAGCCATTGTCAACAAGGGTTCGTTTTATCCCTATCCTATTGAAAATAGCTATTATCATGAAAGATTCATATTATTTTGCACAATCTAGCAAAGGTAACTCATCTTGATGGAATGTAATGTCTAAGTTGAACAGAGTTATAACATGAATTTGGGCTGCCACATTATTTGATTGCACATTAGGTGGGGCAGGAACTTGTTTTAAGTCACTTTGAATCATATTATGATAATGGGGGGAGGCGTGAATAAGGTCCCATAATGATATCTTAGTAGGAGTTTTCTTAAGTTGTTCAACAAGATCATACTCTTTACTATTATGTAAAGGAAAATGAGGGGCGCTAGGCAAGACAGGTTGAGGTAAATGGATGAATGTTGGAGTTGTTTCTCTTGGTTGTGGATTGTTTCTAGTGTTATATGTATGAGCAACAATATTGTAACTCGGCTATTGTGATATATTATTCTTAGGTGGTTCGAGGATGAGGACGAGTTTTTTTTGAGTTTGTAGTTGGTTTTAGGGTGGGTAACATATGAGTTTAGGTTTAGGAGAGTACTTCAAGGGATATCTAATGTGCATAACCTCAAAAGATTTATCCTTATTTTCATGGTTTCTTAGTGAAGGGGAGTCTAATGTCACTTCATCATCTTCATCTAAGGAGGTCACATCACTATTGTTTGAAATACATGTGTCAATGTTCTCATTTTCTTGCACCATGATATCCTCCCTAGTAGGAGAGTTTTTAGGAGAACTACAACCTAGATGTTCATGACAGTCAAAGGTTGGTTCTTCTAAAATGACTTCATCAAAAGTAATGGAGTTATCAATGGTTGTATTTTCTTGCTTATGAATGATGGAATTCTCTTGTTCAAAAAGGTTTTCCCTAGGGAAGAGAGACAAATAAGATTCTCATGGATCACATCGATTGGATTTTCTAACATCAAAATATCTTATTTAGCAATAGTAGAGATATTAGGAGAAGGCCCAATTTGATTATTATGATTGTCGATGATTTCATCCTTTTTCTCTAAGGTCTCATTATTTTGTTCCATAATATCTATCCTAGTAGGAGAGCTTTTAGGAGAGAAGCAAGCAAAGGGTTCATTACGTTCCATGGTTAGACTTTGTAAAGTAGCTTCATCGCAAATAGGGGAGGCATCAAGAGAAGAAAAACTATGATTTTCATGTTCACCAATGATAGGAACAAGATTATCATGACTCTCAGTAAGTGTATCTTCTAAAACCAAACTATCTTCTTCACTTCTAGGAGTGATATTAGGAGAAGGACAAATTTTATTGTCATGGTTATCTATAATTACATCCCTATTTCCTATAATGTCTTCCCAAGTAGGATAGGTAGGATTGTCATAGCTCTCAACCATTCGATCTCTTAACACCAACATGTCCTCACAAATGTGATTTTCATGATTGTATACGATTGTATCCTCTTTCAATAAGGCATTCTCACAAGTAGGGGAGGTGTTGGGAGATGAATGGAGACTAAGTAAAGTAGTTTCAATGATAATATCTTCCCAAGGGATAGGAGGAGAGGGAAAAACAAGCTTTCATGATTCTCAATGATTGTATCTTCCTTCACCAAGATACCTTCGTCATGAATAGGAGAGGTATCAGGAGAAGCACAACTATAATTATAATGATTGTTTATGCCTACATATCCTCTTTCACTAGAACCTTCTCACAAATAGGAGAGATATTATGGGATGAGGGGATGATGGGAAATGTGGTAGCATGGAATATGTCAACAAGTTATATCTATTTCATTAAGATATTCACATGGCTAACATGATTGCCAATGCCATTTTTAGTTGCAAACTTGGAAAATAAAGATACATTTATGAAAAGTAATCTATCCAACTTATGCAATGCTTGGAGATGCAAACAATTATCTAAGAGATCATATGATTTTCACTACTGAAATAAGTTTTTCCACGAACACAAGAAAAATGATATGCTTTAATTATAATTCAAATGCACTTGAAATGAAACCAATTGTGAAAATATTATAAATGACAGTTATTCTACTAACTGAAACAGTGATCCAAAGATAACAACTAGAAACACAAATGATAATATTTCAATGCTATAAAATGCATATTCAGACCTGATTCAGGACTAAATTATCTAGGTGGCCGAATGATTCCCAATTAGGGTTTCTAGAAGGTTCAAATAATGAAAATCAAAGATCACAAAATATCCAAAAATTTGGGAAAATAACCTATACAAGGACTAAATTGCCCAGGTGGGAAAATGAGTCCCAAATTAGGGTTTCTAAACCAAATTCAACAAATTTTGAGAGGATTTTAACATTTCTACATTGTATATTCAATGATTTTTACAAGTACAAATTTATAGTGAATTTGAATGATGCAAGATGCATAAAATGCAACCTATATGCACTTTTCACTAATGCAAGATTTAGAAGCTCTAAATGTAATTCAACTAATGCAAATCTATGTAAAGTTAATGCAAAATAGATCAAGGACTTACAATGTTCTCCAAATCAGTAATTCAAGAGTCCAAAGGTCGGGTTCACCAAAATGAACCAAAGGAAATAGGGTTCCACCTTTTGGGAGATGGAACATAGGGACCTATTTCACACTTTAGTTCATTAGGAAACCAAGATCCCTCAACCAAGTGATCGAATTGATGAAAGAACTAGGGTTTTCCTTTTGTGATTAAACAAGGGGTTCACCATTAAATGAAGCTTCAAAGGAGAAATAAAAACTCTTATGCACAAAACCATAGAAACTTGAAAGCGTTAAATCAAATTGACAAATAGGGTAAAACAAAAAAGTACCTAGAAGAATGGTGGAGTCAAAGCAAGGTCTGCAACTCTAAAAATTGTTGTTTTGAAGTGCAATGGAACTAATATGCTAGGCTGGGTGATTTAGTCCTAGTTTAGGTTTTTTGGGAAGGATCTGGATTCTTCTAGGAGTTGATCAAGATCTAGTAAATGGTAATAAAAAACTGTAACATGACTAATACGCTAGGTTGTGTGATTTAGTCCCACTCTAGGTTTTTATGAGGATCTTTCTAAATATTTCAAACCTAGATCTAACACTATTGAATGCTTTTAAAAGTTTATATTAGGGACTAAATCACCAGGTTGGGCGAATGAGTCCTATTCACATAAATATGTAAAACACACATCACAGAGAGAGAGAGAGAGAGAGAGAGAGAGAGAGAGAAATACTATTTTGTTAGTGGATGGGGGTCTACCTCAGTCAGACCTTGTTTGAGTAATTAAAATTTGAAATGAATTGAAATAAAATGATGGAATGATGAATGAACAAATGAATGTGTAGTGTCAGAAGATGTCATCGGTGACATTTTCACACTTGTTTGGGACATCCTTATAAAATTGAGCTTAATGATTCCTTGACTTAGTGTTGTAATGTGTTTAACACACTCACATTATGTCTTGGGCCCTTGTAAACTAAATAAACCTAATCATACTTTATTTAGAGTGTTGTAAAGTTTTGTAACACACTTTCACACTTTTCTAGGGTTTTAATAAATATTTGGGCTTCTTTTTGCTTGAATTGGCCTTATTTTGCATCTATAATCCTTAATTGATGCATCTTTTTGAGGATAATCTTGAAATAAATTAACATCCAATCACAACTTAGGTTTTTTTAGGTTGTGTGGCCTAAATATAGTGATATGGGACTCATACACCACCTTGGGTGTATGAGTCCCACCTAGGGTTTTGAGTCCCGATCTAGATTTTACACCTTTCTAAGCATTTTTGAAAATGGTCCCATAATTTATGCGTAATGGGAATCATATGCCACCTTGGGCATATGAGTCCTGTGTGGCCCAAAATTAAAATTAATTCAAATTCTTGGTGAGATTTTATCCTCCTAGATATGATGTCAACTTGTAATGTTGTAATTTTAGGAAATTTGGCACAAACAAGTATAAATACGAGGTTCTTTCACTCATTTTCACCTAAGCTTTCAAGAGATCATCCTAAGCCTTCAAGTACTCATACATTATAGCAAATTGGGGTTCACAAGGGCATTCAAGTGTTTACAAGAGCATTCAAGAGTCTTCAAAGGTTGATTACCAAGCATTTTAGATCATTATTTAAGCATCAAGCATCATGTCAAAGTCTTCATGCATCATATTTATTTTTGAGCTAACAATTGTTATGTAGGGTTTGATGATTCAAGATAGTATTCAACTAAAGATCTATCATGTGTTGGTGTAATTAGTTATTTAATTACACTTTTCATAAGTTTAGTTAGGTCATATTTTAACTCCTAGGATAATTGTAATCCTTATCTAGTTGAGTTGTCCTTTTACTGAAGATAAGATTAGGGTTGTGCATGTCTTTCTTTTTCGCATGATTTCCTTTTTGAAGGATTTTGTATTATTTGTAAAACAATTACATTCAATAATCATCATTCTGGTTTTTTGCTTGCATAGTTTTTCTCTAAGGGTTTACAAAACATCTCTTCTTTTTTGTTTTGAATATTTGTTGCATGTGATAGGTGATTGCATGCAGGTGATTCTTGAGGATTGTGAAGTTGGTTTTTCAACTTCTACATGGTATCAGAGCTCTAGACCTATGGTTGCCTATTCGTGATTTGAAGATATTCTCTCACAACATTTTTTCTATGCAAGGGTTTCAAGCCATATTGCCTCTTTTGTGGATCTTTGGGTTGCTTAATTTTTTCGGAATTTTTGGGAAAAACAGACATCTCCATCACCTTCAGATTGCCCAAAAATCCCAAAAATGACTTTCGTTTCATCAATTTCAGAGAAAGTTGAAAAAGAGGCAAAAACTATTTAGCCAAAAAGGCCGTACGACCTCCCCAGCTCACTTTTTGAGGCAATTTTTTTTTGAAAAACAAAAAAATGACATTTTTTTCAAAAAATTGTGCTGCCCGTTATATGTATATGCCCCACCACTTCACCACCTAGTGGCCTCCCACTGAACACCCTCCAACCACTGCCATCGGTGGTTACCTCCCATCCACCACTGCTCCCAAGCTTCAGCCCCCGCGGGCCAAACAACTCAGCCGATGGTCATTTTAGTAACCGGGAGCACCAACATCTAGTGCCACGACCCTCTTCTCTTGAGTGGGTGGTCCTATCAATGACCAAGAGCTATGACTTGGGCCCCCAGCCATTTTTTTCTTCAGCCCTGCAGTGGATGGTAACATGGCAAACTAAGGGCTAGTGCCTGAGAGCTGAACTTTGCACTTGTTTAGCATTCAAAGTGCCCCTTTTACAACCCTTTTTTTCGTTTTCACATAACTTTTGTAAACCGAGGCCTTTTTTCAAAAATGAGATATAGTCAGAAAGCTGGTTCAATGCTCTTTCCAATGGTGGAGGTTTTATTTGTTTGATTTTTCAATTTTGATGCTTTTTTCGCCTGTCAAAGCTAGAAGTTTTTTTCACTCTAGGAGGCATAACTTTTGCATCCTGGCTCCATTTTGTGAAAACAAATAGGCATTGGAAAGCTAGTTCAGTGCTCTACATAGATCTCAAACCCATTTTTTCAATTTTTTTTACTAGGTATTTGATATTCCTGTTTTATCTCAGCCTTTATCTTTTCAATTATTTTCTTGGGAATCGTGCAATTAGGCTATTTTTTGAGATGAATGAGCTTTATTTTTTAAATTTGAGGGTATATATTGTTGTTTTATATCATGGATACACATAATATTGTACCCCTTACTCTATTCAACTATTTTGGTTGGAAAAAACAAATGGAGATTCATTTGAAACACAAAGGGTTGTACAGAGTAACCATGGGTACAAAAATTGATCCTACAGGTGCTATTGAAAAGAGAAAGTGGTTTAATAAATGTGATGAAGATTATGGTACATTATTTATGTCTCTTTCATCTAACCTTCTTTTTCAGATTGAGTCTGGCACTACACCCCATGAAGTCTGGACTACTTTGGAGTCTGTTTGGGAAGTAGGATACTATGAGAGGGTTTTAGTTAGAGAATGAGCTTATTGGATTAAATCCTAGGGATTTTGAAAACATCCAAGATTTTTTCACCAAAATCAAGTCTCTTAGATTGTATTTGTCACAGTGTAGTGTTTAGAAGGAAGACTCTCAGTTGATATTAACCATTCTTTCTAAGCTTGGACCAGATTATACAGTTTTTGTTTCTACCTTTTATGCTACTAGGGATGCATTTGGTACGAGATTCACTATGCCATCTCTTGATGAATTTGCTTCATCTCTCAATTGAGAGAAAGCTAAGTTAGCTAGCATGGGCACAGTAAAACCCTCTTCATCGTAGAAACTTATTGCATCTTAGGAGCCCAGAGATCAAAATGATTCTATAGGCAAAGGAAAGAAATAGAAACAAAAGGATTCCAAATCTCATGAGTAGCAATAGAAGTCCTCATATTCATCCTCCTCTTCTAAGGGGAAATCATCTAAGAAGGAGAAGACTACATGTCCATATTGCAAGAGAGAAGGACATGTAGAACATAATTGCTACAAGGAAATTGATGAACTGAAGCATCTTGTTTAGAAACATCAGATTGATTTTCCTTGTAGGATCTCTGCATCATCTTCTTCTCCTCATTGTTCTTCTTCAGAGCAACATGACAGGGGCACAATTGGTTTACATACTTCATCAGATATGAAGGGACATGCTCTTTGTGCTTCTTCAGGTATTGGTTCAGGGAGATGGCTTCTAGATTCAGGAGCATATCATCATATGGCATCTTCATAGTCTATGTTCACTTCCTTTGAGCCTTGCACTGTGTCTACCATTTTGATAAGAAACAACACTTACATGAGTGTTATAGGGAAGGGGTCTATTAGTTTTGGGGAAAAATCCTTTCAAGATGTCTTGTGTGTCCCTCACTTGAAAAACAACCTTCTTTCCATCTATCAGATCACTCATGGAGGCATTAGGAGATCTGTCAATTTCACACCTAATTCGGTTATCATCATAGACTTGGAGAGTAGAGTAGTTATTAATATTGGGATAGAGGATCACTCATCTCAGTTGTATTCCTTTATCAATTTTGCTACTAATGGTGCTTCTATTCCTATAGTTGTTCCTCACACTTCTAGTGTGAATCATCATTCACAAGAGACATTTGGATTCTTGAACATTGGTATTCTCACTTCAGACCCATTTCTTGATCCTTTTGTTTCACCTTCTATTGCAGTTGCTGATACTTCTATGACTACATATGTGGTTTCTTCCATTTTAGTGCAGCAGGACATTTTTGATCATTCATCTTTGAAGGTTTCTATTTAATCTTCACCTACTTTGACTTCTTCATTTGTTGAGGTCACACCTATTTTTGTGGAGACATCTTGGGCTACACCTATTCCACCTTTAGAGATTACATTCATCCAGCCTCTTCCCTCTCACTTCTTTCAGGAGATGCAGTTTCTTTAGAATTTTTGGAGCTACTTCATTTTGGGGGGGCTATGTGGCCTCTTTCTTCCTCTCTTATGGGGGGGGTTCTTCTATGTATCTTTGTGATGGATGGTGTCATTTAGGGGTCTTATGGAGTCCTCCATCTTTCATCACTTAGTTAGTTTTCATTCTATTTTGGGGAGGAGTTTTATTCCCATGTGGTTTTCTCCTTTACCCTATTTGATTTAGTTTGCATTGCATTTGTAAATGTGTAACTGATCAAGCCTTTTTGTTGGGACTCATCTTTTGCATAATAATTTGCTTCTCCCTAAGTTTCACTTATGGGGGGTGTTGGTGTAATTAATCATTTAATTACACTTTGTATAAGTTTACTTAGGTCATATTTTAATTCCTAGGATAATTGTAATCCTTATCTAGTTGAGCTATCTTTTTGCTTAAGATAAGATTAGGGTTGTGAATGCCTTGCTTTTTTGCATGATTTCATTTTTGAAGTCTATTGTATTATTTGTAAAACAATTAAATTCAATAATCATCATTCTAGTTTTTTGCTTGCATATTCTTGCTTTGAGGGTTTACAAAACATTTCTTCTTTTTTGTTCTAAATATTTGTTGCATGTGATAGGTGATTGCATGCAGGTGATTCTTGGGGACTGTGAAGTTGGTTTTTAAACTTCTACATCATGTGCAAGAGTCAAGATCTACATCCATTGAAGCCATTTCATACATGTTTGCAACACTTTATTTCTAGGGTTTGGTGAGTTGCAACATTACATTTTGTCCATTCATCATTCTCTTTTCCTATTTCCATTCATTTGAAGGTTTGATTACCAAAATGGGGTTTGACCAAGGAAAACCCCTTGCTACTAACAAAACATCATACTCCCCTCTCTTTAGTGTGTGATTTGTAGATTTAGGTTGAAGACATATTAAAGAGCAAGTATAGAGAAAGTTGTCAAACTTGTCACCTTGCATTAAAGATCACTGGAGAATATCTATAGGTTGCAAATTGAAGATTCAAATCCAGAAATTAGGTGAAAAGGATAAAGCGAACATTGAAGAGTAGGATCAGACCTTGATTTCTAGAAAACCCTAACTGGATTGATATGCCTCTTCTAGCATATGAGTTCCAATTTGGTCGCATTTGTAGATTTCAAAAGTTCCAGACACCTCTCCACCAGATTTCAGTTTCTCCCCAGAAACCCTAATCCAGTATTCTTCAGATTTCCAAGTGCATACCTTTCATCCCCCAGATTCTTGTTTTAATTTACACACATTTTTAGGTCATTTAGTGAAATATTGCATCATATTAGGTTTAAGCATTAGATCTTCCATTTTATTTGTCTTTCCAAGCCCTAGATTTGTGGTGAACCCCTCTTTATTCATTAATCATACCCGATGACAACCCTATTGCAAGATCTCTCCCCCCTTTCCATAATTGGATTGAGATCTCTAGGGTTTTCCTTGAATGAGAGAGTGTGAAGATTTTTATTCTATTTTCCAAGCATAGAAGCAAAAAAATTCAACCTTTAATTTTGGTGAATCTTCATTTAGAACATCATAATTCTTATTTGGAGTGCATCATCATCCTATATCTTTCTTTCATTAACTTTGTGTTAGGGTTTTCACTAGTTAATTGGCATTCTAGGGTTTCTAGATATTTTGCATTAGTGAAAGGGCATATAGCTTGCATTTTTGCATCTTAAATCATTGAAAATCATTTTAAATCTACATTTTCACTTAGGTTACAAATCATACAAACTAGAAAGCATAAACATCACTTAATTTTTTTTGAAAATTTTGAAATAAACCCTCACTGGGACTCATATGCCTCTTTGGATGATTTATTTCCAGTGCAGATTTTAAACTACACTTGACATCATTGAATTCTCTATTTTTGTGCTCCTGTTTGTTGTTAATAACTTTTTGTTTCAGTTTATAGACTTTATATTTCATTTACTTCATTGCATCTATTTTAAATTGTTCCATCTTGTGCATTGCTTAATTGCATCTAAAACACTTCATTTCACATTGTTGCATGGTTTAGAATATAAAATTTTCATTACATTTCATCATGGATATGTGATTTGGTAAATCATAGATGTCCTTGAAGTCCTTAGTGGCTGTGTCAAGTTGTGCTTTTGGAAATGACCCTAATGAAATTGAACTTATGCTCACACACCTCCTAACACATGTCCTCCTCGTGATGTTGACATCATTGGAGAAGATTATGATAGCATGAATAAATTCCTAAAAAAATTCCTTAACAACCTTGAAGCTAATGCATCCTTTTATCCATCCATGGAACAACCAACACCCTCTAGAATACAACCACTTGACATGTTTGGTTATTTACATCCAAGAGTTGAAACAAAAGTTGAACCTAAGTTCCCTACAATAGGTGAGCCTGCTCCTCTAGTCAAGAAAACATTCAACCATTCTATGTTAACAAAGTGACAAACACTCCCATCAACCTAGAAGAGACATATGGAAAAGGATTCACGATCTTAAGTAAACAAGGATGCGATACAACAAGTGAACATGAAATTCATCAACCCTTAGAGAAAATTCAAACTGAAGATACAAAAGTATTAGGATATCAATATCCTTCACAGGATATAAGTGTCCTCCTTCCTCAAGAATAATAGATACCTCAAAATGATGATAACAATGACAAGGAGATCTTCAGATCCCCTGCCCTAAGCCCAGCTAGAGAAATTGGTGAATCTATTAGGTGTAGAAGGCCTTACAAATTATAGAAATTAAAATTCCCTTGTCTGCCACCTGAAACTGAAAGAAAATTACAAATACTTCTAAACCAAGGACTTATACTATTTCCACCCATGAAAGAAAAGATAAGACTATATCATAAAGGTATAAATGTTCCACATTCCCTATACCATAGATTTCTTGGACATATTACTAATGATTTTTGTTCATTCAAAATAATCTTGAGAAAATTCCACTTTGATAACAAAGATTGTTACCCAAAGATTGCATAACATACCCTTCTCCTCCTTGTCATGTAAAAGCTATAGAATCTTGTATTATCACCATTACATGATCTTTCCCTTCACCTACCCTGACTCATTCTTATCCTACACATAGTGGGGGCAAGAATTAGATAGCCTTGTCCTAGTAATGCATTTTTCATAGTCCCTTTGGCTAGTTTTCTACCATTTTCATATGGTGAACACGACTGGGATGTGGATGACCTATTCATAGGTTGACTTGCATGTTCCTTACTAGTCCTTTGCATTATTTATTTTCCTTTTGTGTGATTGCATGCACATAATGTGATCCCACCGTATTGTTCTGTTTAATGTATATCTCTCTCTATATGACATTCCTATATTTGTACCTTCATTCTTCTCTATGTCGTAAATATTTTATCTTTTCCCTTTTATCTTTTCTTTGTCTTATGTTTTCCTTTTGGGGATGATGCAAGGCATCGATACATTCATTTCTCTTCCATGTTGACCCAAAATATTTTTCCTTTATCTTTTATTAGTCTTGTGTTTTCCTTTTGGGGATGACACAAGGCGTCGAGACAGTTATGTCTCTTCCATGTTGACCCAAAATATTTTCATTTATCTTTTCTTTGTCTTGTTTTTTCCTATTGGGGATGACACAAGGCATGAAGAAATTCATGTCTCTTCCATGTTGACCTGAAAGGTTTTTCTTTGTTTTCTCTCTTTGTCATTCTTCCAGTTCTATGAGTATTTTGGGAATGATGACAGTTTTGAGCTCTCTAAAAACATTCTAGCAAGAACATACTAACCCCAAATCCATAGATCCCTCATGTGTTTGGAGTTTCATTTTGGGGGAAACCCCCCTCTTGTCTTTTGCACGATGTAGCTTTACTCAAAAACATATGACTTGGCATAGGGATTTTCAAGTTGGCTCTCATGTCTTATGTATTGTTAGAATTTATCATTTATTACTTTAAAGTAATTTCTCACAACATGGTGTTTAGAAATTTATTTAAAGTGGGAGCATACGTTGACATTATTCTTTTGCATTTCATGTTTCGTGGTGTAGCCTTCTTTATTTATGTGATGCATCTTTCGCTTTGTGGATGACATTGGGTGTTATGTCCTTCAAGAGGGTGATTATCTTAGCATATTATATTCCTCTTAGTGGCTTGATGCGACACACTACATCCCCTAAGTTGTCAATCTTCTATTCTTTGATTGGTACTCTTTAGGAGACATGAAGCACAATGTTCCCTAAGTTAAAGACCTTACATGAACTAAGCAAGACTCCTTTGTGCATTTCCTATTTTTGCATTTACATTTTCGGTTATATGGCCACCTTGCATAATACATCTTCCATGCTTGTGGATCCATCTTGTTTCTTCATGAGTTCCAAGAATACAAAGCTTTTCTTGCCTCATTAAGCTTTAAGTTCATTGTTGTATGACACCTTATCAAAGTTATCATGACATATAACTTTGGAATGGTTTGATGGGAAGCCTAACTAAGGCATGACTTTCCCATAGCCACTTGTGCATGTGTGTGAGTGCATACCGGCCATGTGTGTATGTATCTCACCTCTTTCGGATCCTCACCTAGTGGGCAGCTTGAAGTTCCATTGCCTCAAAGTGAGCATTCATATTTTGAACAAATAGCCTAGATCTGATCCACATCATGTGGGAAAAATGATCAAAGCTTGATCCATCCACCCCCTTTTGTTTTTTTTTTAATTTCTCTTTATCTTTGGTAGTGTATACTTGTACCTTAATGATGATCTTTACATCATTTTCATGTGTGTTATTTTTTGCCTATGTTGGGTTCCAATGGGATATTGATCCTAGGGGTTTGATCACCCCTCTTGATCATTGTCATCCTATCTTACTAGAATTGGTGCACTTGGACCCCTCTTGAAGCAAGTTCATCTACTTTAGTGTGAGTTTGAAGCAATTTCATCCTCTCACTAAAGTGGGGCCTAAATGTAGTGTCAAAAAATGTCATCAGTGACATTTTCACACTTGTTTGGGCCCTCCTTATAACGTTGAGCTTAATGATGCCCTGAATTAGTGTTGTAATGTGTTTAATGCACTCACATTAGGTCTTGGGACCTTGTAAACTAAATAAATCTAATTATACTTTATTTAGAGTGTTGTAATGTGTTGTAACATACTTTCACACTTTTCTAAGGTTTTAATAAATATTTGGGGTTCTTTATGCTTTAATTGGCCTTATTTTGCATCCAAAATCCTTAATGCATTATTTTGAGGATAATCTTGACATAAATAAACATCCAATCACAACTCAGGTGTTTTTAGGTTGTGTGGCCCAAATTTAGTGATTTGGGACTCATACACCACCTTGGGCATATGAGTCCCACCTAGGGTTTTGGGTCCCGATCTGGATTTTAGACCTTTCTAAGCATTTTTGAAAATGGTCCCATAATTTATGCCTAATGGGACTCATATGCCACGTTGGGCATATGAGTCCCATGTGGCCCAAGATTAAAATTAATTCAAATTCTTGGTAGCATTTTATCCTCCTAGATCTGATGTCGACTTGTAGTGTTTTAATTTTGGGAAATTTGGCATAAACAAGTATAAATACAAGGTTCTTTGACTCATTTTCACATAATCATTCAAGAGATCAACCTAATCCTTCAAATACTCATGCATTATAGTGAATTGGAGTTCACAAGGGCATTCAAGTGCTTACAAGAGCATTCCAGATTCTTCAAGGGTTGATTATCAATCATTTTAGAGCATTATTTAAGCATCAAACATCATGTCAAAGTCTTCATGCATCATGTTTGTTTTGACCTAACAATTGTGATGTAGGGTTTCATGATTCAAGCTAGTATTAAACTCAAGCTCTATCACATTCAAGAAAGATTCTTGAGATCTACATCCATTAGAGCCATTTCACACATGTTTGTAGCACTTTATTGCTAGGGTTTGGTGAGTTGCAACATTACATTTTTTCCATTCATCATTCTCTTTTCCTATTTCAATTCATTTTAAGGTTTGATTACCAAAATAAAGCTTGACCAAGGAAAACCCCTTTCTACTAACAAAACAACATTTTCCCCTCTCTTTATTGTGTGATTTGTAGATTTAGGTTGAAGACATATTGAAGAGAAAGTTTGGAGAAAGTTGTCAAAGTTGTCACCTTTCATTAAAGATCATTGGAGAACATCTATAGGCTGCAAATTGAAGATTCAAATCCAAAAATCATGTGAAAGAGATAGAGAAGACATTGAAGAGCAAGATCAGACCTTGAATTTCTAGAAAACCCTAACTGTACTAATATGTTACTTCTGGTGCGTGAGTCCTAGTTTGGTCAAATATTCAAATTTTAGAAGTTCTAGACACCTCTTTGCAAGATTTCAGTTTCTTCCCAGAAACCCTAATCTAGGAATAAATTTACCAGAATAGTGTATGATTCCTAGTATGCTTTAAAATTAGTGTTTTCAAAATTTTAGGCCTTCTTCCAATGTTCTTTAGATTTCCATGTGCACACCTTTCATCCCCCAGCTTTTTGTTTTGATTTACATGCATTTTTAGGTCATTTAGTGAAGTATTACATCATAGTAGGTTTAAGAATTAGATCCTCCATTTCATTTGTCTTTCCAAGCCCTAGCTTGGTGGTGAACCCCTTTTTAGTAATTAATCACACCCTTGGACAACCCAATTGCAAGATCTCTTTCCCCTTTCCATCATTGGATTGAGATCTCTAGGGTTTTCCTTGAATGAGAGAGGGTGAAGATTAATATTCTATCTCCCAAGCATAGAAGAAACAAAATTCAACCTTTCATTTTGGTGAACCTAAATTTATGACATCATAATTTGGATTTGGATTGCATCATCATCCTAGATCTTTCTTCCATTAACTTTGCATTAGGGTTTGCACTAATTGATGGGCATTCTAGGGTTTCTAAATTTTGCATTAGTGAAAGTGCATATAGCTTGCATTTTTGCATCTCAAACCATCTCAAATCATCTAAAATCTACATTTGCACTTAGGTTATAGATCATACAAACTAGAAAGCATAAAAATATCTTAAAATTTTCTAAATTTTTAGAAAAAAACCCTCATTGGGACTCATATTTACCTATGGGAGAGTTAGTCCTAGCGAAGATTTTAAATTTCACTTTACAACATTGAATTCTCTATTTTTGTGGTCCTATTTGTTGTCAATAACTTTCTATTTCAGTTTACCGACTTTTTGTTTCATTTAATTCATTGCAGCTAGTTTAAATTGGTCCATCTTGTGCATTGCTTAATTTCATCTAGAACATTTCATTTCACACTATTGCATATTTTAAAATCTAAAATTTGCATTACATTTCATCATGGATATGTGCTTCAAGGTAAACCATGGATATCTTTGAAGTCCTTAGTGGATGGGTCAAGTTGTGTTTTTGGAAATGATCCTAATGAAATTGAACTTACTCTAGCTCACTCAACTCCTAACACATGTCCTCCTTGTGATGTTGACATCATTGGGGAAAATAATTATAGCATGAATAAATTATTAAACATTAATTGTTGTAACAACCTTGAAGCTAATGCATCCTTTTATCCATCCATGGAACAACCAACACCCCCTATAATACCACTACTTGAGATGTTTGGTTATTTACATCCTAAATTTAAAACAAAATTTGAACCTGAGTTCCCTACAATAGATGAGCCTAGCTCCTCTAGTCAAGAAATCATTCAACCATTCTATGTTAACAAAGTGAAAAAAAATCCCATTAACCTAGAATACATATGGAAAAGGATCCATAATCTTGAGTAAACAAGGATGTGATACAACAAGTGAACATGAAATTCATCAACTCTTAGACCAAATTCCAATTCAAGATACAAAAGGATTAGGATATGAAGATCCTCCTGCGGATATAAGTGTCCTCCTTCCTCAAGAACAAAAAATACCTCAAAATTATGATAACAATGACAAGGAGATCTCTAGACTCCTTGCCCTAAGCCCAACTAGAGATATTGGTGAATCTATTAGGTGTAGAAGGCCTTACAAATTATAGAAATTAAAATTCCCTTTTCCACCACTTGAAACTAAAAGTAAATTACAAATACATCTAAACCAAGGACTTATACTATTTCCACCCATGAAAGAAAAGATAAGGATATATCCTAAAGGTGCAGATGTTCCACATTTTTGATACCATAGAACTCTTGGACATAGTACTGATGAGTGTCGTGCATTCAAAATAATCTTGAGAATATTCCACTTTGATAACAATGATTGTTACCCAAAGATTGCATAACATACCCTTCCGCTCCTTGTCATGTAATAGTTGTAGAATCTTGTACTATCACAATTACATGATCTTTCACATCACCTACCCTGGCTCATTTTTGTCTTGTAGATAATGGGGGAAAGAATTAGATAGCCTTGTCCTAGTAATGAATTTTTCATTGTCCCTTGGAAATTTTTCCATCGTCTGCATATGATGAACACAATTAGGATGCATATGACCTTCTCATAGGTTGACTCGCATGCGACTTACTAGTCCTTTGAATTATTTATTTTCCTTTTGTGTGATTGTATGCATGTAATGTGACCCCCACATACTATTTTTTTTGACATATCTCTCTCCCTTTGTGACATTCCTCTATTTCTATCTTCATTCTTCTCTATGTTGTAAATATTTTATCTTTTCCCTTTTATCTTTTCATTGTCTTGTGTTTTCCTTTTAGGGATGATGCAAGGCATTGAGACAATCATGTCTCTTCCATGTTGACCAAAAATATTTTCCTTTATCTTTTCTTTGTCTTTTGTTTTCCTTTTTTGGGATGACACAAGGCATCGAGACATTCATGTCTCTTCCATGTTGACCCAAAAGGTTTTTCTTTGTTTTCTCTCTCTCTCTCTCTATCACTCTTCTAGTTCTATAAGTATTTGGGGAATGATGACAATTCCAAGCTCTCTAAAAACATTGTAGCAAGTATATACTGACCCCAAATCCATAGATCCCTCATGTGTTTGGAGTTTCATTTTGGGGGCAACCCCTCTCTTGTGTTTTGCATGACGTAGCTTTACTCAAAAAAATATTACTTGGCATGGGGATTTTCAAGTTGTCTCTGATGTCTTCTTTATTGTTAGAATTTATCATTTGCTACTTTAAAGTAATTTCTCATGGTATTTAGCAATTTATTTATTTAGTGGGGCCATACATTGACATTATTCTTTTGAATTTCATTTTTCATGGTGTATTCTTCCTACTTTATGTGATGTGTGTTTTGCTTTTTGGATGACATTGGGTATGATCTCCTTCAGGAGTGTGATCTCTCTCAACATATTATATTCCTCTTAGTGGCTTGATGTGACAAACTACATCCCCTAAGTTGTGAATCTTCTATTCTTTGATTGGTCCTCTTTAGGAGAAATGAGGCACAATGTTCCCTAGGTTAAAGACCTCACATGAACTAAGCAAGACTCGTTTGAATTTTCCCTATTTGTGCATTTACAATTTTAGCTATATGGCCACCTTGCATAATACATCTTGATTGCTTGTGGAGCCATCTTATTTGTTCATGAGTTCCAAGTATATGAGGCTTTTCTTGCCTCATGAAGCTCGAAGTTCGTTGTTGTGTGGCTCCTTATCAAAGTTATCAAGAGGTATAACTTTGGTATGGTTTGATGGGAAGCCAACCGAGGCATGACTTTCCCATAACCACTTGTGTGTGTGTGTGAGTGTATACCGACCATGTGTGTAAGTTTCTCACCTCTTTTAGATCATCACCCAACAGATAGCCTAAGTTTTGTTGCCTCAAAGTGAACTTACATTTTTCAAACAAACATCCTAGATATGATCCACATCATGTTGGATGAACGGTCTAAGCTTGATCAATCCACCCCCTTTTGTACTTTATTTATTTATTTATTTTTGTCTTTGGTAGTGTATGCTTGTGCATTAATGATGCTCTTTATATCATTTTCATGTGTTTTCTTTTGTGCCTATGTTGGTTTGCCATGGGGTCTTAATCCTAGGGGCTTGATCACCCCTCTTGATCATTGTCATCCTATCTTATTGGCATTACTGTGCTTGGACCCCTATTGAAGCAAGTTTGTCTACTTTAGTTTGAGTTTGAAGTATGTTCATCATCTCACTAAAGTGGGGACTAAATTTAGTATTGAAAATTTTTGTCGGTGACATTTTCACACTTGTTTGGGCCCTCCTTATAAAATTGACCTTTACGATTCCTTAACTCTATGTTGTAAAGTGTTTAACACACTCACATTAGGTCTTGGACCCTTGTAAACTAAATAAAACTAATCAAACTTTATTTAGAGTGTTATAAAGTGTTGTAACACACTTTCATACTTTTCTAGGGTTTTATTAAATACTTGGGCTTCTTTATGCTTTAATTGGCCTTATTTTGCATCCACAAGCCTTAATTATTGCATCTTTTCAAGGATAATCCTAAAATAAATCACCATCCAATCACAACTCAAGTGTTTTTAGGTTGTGTGACCCAAATTTAGTGATCTAGGACTGATATGCCACCTTGGGCGTATGAGTCCCACCTATGGTTTTGGATCTCAATCTAGATTTTACACCTTTCTAAGCATTTTTGAAAATGGTACTATAATTTATGCCTAATGGGACTCATACACCACCTTGGGCATATGAGTCCCATGTGGCCCAAAATTAAAATTAATTCATATTCTTGGTGGGATTTTATCCTCCTAGAGCTAATGTTGGCTTATAGTGTTATAATTTCATGAAATTTGGCACAAACAAGTATAAATACAAGGTTTTTTTCACTCATTTTCACCTAAGCATTCAGGAGATCATCCTAATCCTTCAAGTACTTATGCATTATAATGAATTGGAGTTCACAAGGGAATTAAAGTGTTTACAAGAGAATTCAAGAGTCTTCAAGGGCTGATTATCAAGAATTTTAGAGCATTATTTAAGCATCAAGCATCATGTCAAAGTATTCATGCATCATGTTTATTTTTTAGCTAACAATTGTGATGTAGGGTTTGATGATTCAAGCTAGTATTCAGCTCAAGATCTATCACATTCAAGAAAGAGTCAAGATCTATATCCGTTGGAGCCATTTCATACATGTTTGTAGCACTTTATTGCTAGGGTTTGGTGAGTTGCAAAATTACATTTTATTCATTCATCATTCTATTTTCCTATTTCATTTCATTTCAAGGTTTGATTACCAAAATGGGGTTTGACCAAGGAAAACCCCTTTCTACTAACAAAATAATATTTTCCCTCTCTTTAGTGTGTTTTGCAGATTTAAGTTGAACACATATTGAAGACAAATTTTGGAGAAATTTTTCAAGTGTTTAAAGTTTCCAAAGTTGTCACCTTGAATTAAAGGTCATTGGAGAACATCGGTAGGCTACAAATTGAAGATTCAGATCTAAAAATCAGGTGAAAAGGATAGAGAAAACATTTAAGAGAAAGATCAAACCTTGAATTTCTAGAAAACCATAATTGGATTGACATACCGCTTCTAGTGTATGAGTCCCAATTTGGTCAAATTTGTAGATTTCAAAAGTTCCAAACACCTCTTTGCTAGATTTCAGTTTCTACCCAGAAACCCTAATCTAGGACTAAATCACCCAAAATGGTGTATAAGTCCTAGTAAGCTTTACAGTCTTCAAATTTCCATGTGCACACCTTTCATCCCATAGCTTTTTGTTTTAATTTATTTGTATTTTTAGGTCATTTAGTGAAGTATTGCATTATATTAGGTTTAAGAATTAGATCCTCCATTTCATTTTTCTTTCCAAGCCCTAGCTTGGTGGTGAACCCTCTTTAGTCATTAATCATACCCTAGGACAACCCTATTGCAAGATATCTTTCCCCTTTCCATCACTGGATTGAGATATCTAGGGTTTTCCTTGAATGAGAGTGTGTGAAGATTGTTATTCTATCTCCCAAGAATAGAAGCAACAAAATTCAACCTTTCAGAATGTAACAACTCACCAAACCTTATTGAATCCCTAGAGTGTAGATCTGTAACTTGTATGATTTGGATTCAATGGATGTAGATCTTGGTCATGAAACTTAATATGGCTTTGAATACCTAAACTTGGATCACAAATGGTACATCAACATGTTAGTTCACAAACATGCATAATACATCAAGACCTTGAAATGATTCTTGACTCTTGAATTGATGCTCCAAATACTTGATTATTTTATCTTGAATGCTCTTGAATGAACACTTGAGGGATCCTAGATTTCTTTCTTAGCTTACTTGAAATTTCCTAGATCTTGTTAGGTGAAATTATGTGAAATAACCTTGTATTTATACTTGTTTATGCCTAATTTTCTGAAATTACAACACTACAAGCCGAGATCAGATCTAGGATAATAAAATCCTACGAAGAAATTTTATTTAAAATAGTTCCAGGTTAAAGAGGGACTCATATTCTAGGTTGGGCATATGAGTCCCAATGGTTAAAACCCAGGACAAAAACTTCAAGAAATGTCTTGTTCAATGTGTCATTTCAAACTAGGCCTTGAGAACTAGGTGGGACCCATATGTCTAAAGGGGCATATGAGTCCTAGATCCCTAGATCTAGAACACATAGCCAAAAACATTAAATTATATTTTTTCATTTGTTAAATGTGAGGATTATCCTTACAAAAATGCATTTACTTAGGCATCTAGATGCAAAATAGGACCAATTAAGGCATAAAGAAGTGAAATTTTAATGAAAAGGTCCCAAAACTTAATGTGAATATGTAAAACATATTACAACACCAAATTAAGGCATCACTTATCTCATCCTATTAATTATTCCCAAATTAACTGAGGCAAAGGGATACTTTTCTTGTCACTACAAAAGTACATATGGAATTGTCAGAACCTATGTAACTAAGAAGAGAGTGAAAAAAGTAGGGAATGAAAATTTTCAAAATCATGTACTTACAATAGAAGAAATATAGTTATTAAGAAAAAGAGTTGTTGAATTGTCAGGTACTACTATTGAATCCTTTGGACCTAGAAGATTTGGTAGAACTGGTTCCTCTACTTCACCCAGTGCTCAAAAATTGTCTAAACTAGTTTCTTCTCCTTGCAACACTAATAATATGGAGACTAGATCTCTTGTGGCAGAAGAATCTCAGTCAAAGGAAAGAAAAGCTACTCGAGTAGCCTTCTCATCTACCTCTAAGACAAAAATAGGAAAGAAATAAAAAGCTCAAAGAGAGAAGGAGATGAGTGTACTCTCTGAAGAAGAAGAAGATGAGGGTGAAGAGTCACCATTAAATATGAAAAGAAGTAGCATCACTTAAAAGAAATAAAGAACAAAGATAGTTTTCTATTTTGAAGAAGAAGATATTGAGAAATAAATTTTTTTTTTAGGTACATATCCATAAGGTAAAATAAAATAAAGGAAGGAAGCCTTAATCTAGTGATCTGGAGAAAAAGAAGAAGAGGAAGAAGTCTACTCTAGAGAATCCTTCAAGCCCAATGAACATGGATGCACTATTTGAGGGTATTTTGCATAAAAATATGTTAAAGGAAATTGTTGTCATGTATCATAATGAAAATGGGGAAAACAGAGTCACCATAATTACAACTATCATGAAATATATTGTCACTGTTGAAGCTGATATGGAGTATATCAAGAAAGAAATTTCAGATGATGTATGGAAAGTTTTATTAGAAAAGAGAGAAGAAGCCACTACATTAGAAGAAAATATTGAATCAAATGTTGTGGAGAAGATTAGTTTCTCCAGGCTGTCTAAAGCTAATAAGGCCACAATAGCTCGAGTTTGTTGGAAATAATTTAGATCAAAGAAAAGGATAACACTTCTCATGGGAAAAGATCAAGATCAAATTGAGAAAATGCAGAAGGAGACCAAAGAAAAGGTTACTGAGATAACACATGCATATGATATAGAACATGGCACCAGTGAAGGTAATAAGCACGAAGCAAGAAATGAGTAAAGGAAGAAAAATGAGGAAGAAAAAGGTATAAGTAATGATGAAAAGGAAGAAGAGAAAGAAAAAATTGAAGAAGGTGAGCAAGGAGAAAAAGAAAAAGATGGCGGAGAGGAGGAAGAAAGGAAAATGATAAAGATAATCCCTCTAATAAAGAAGATGAAAATGTAGAAGAAGAAGCTACTAACTCCAAAAAGAATGAAGAAGATGAGAAATCTGAGGAGTTACCCAATAAATCTGGAAAATCCTTCAGTGATCCTATAAAGAGTCTACTACTCAGTTAGACATGGTTCCAACTAGAAGTATCTTCACAACTATTGCAATTGCCTACTAGTGACTTAAGTAAGATGCCCCCTAAGCATAAGATGCAACTAAGTGATGTGTTAAATGTATCAACAAGAAAAGAAATTCTTGAAACATTCCAAAAGAGTAACGAGTTGATGGAAAAAGCGATGAAAGTATTGCAAGAAATCGCTCCAAGTACTAATATTGATACTTCAATATCTTCTATGGAGAACTTCAGATTGCTAGTTGATTCTTTTAAGGGTTATGCCTCCAGTTTGAAAGGTTAGATGGAAGAAAAGGCTATAACAGGGCTTACAAAAAAATATGCATCAACCGATTCTAAGGTTGAAGAATTCTCGAAAGAAGTACATGACTGTGAGGATGAGGAAATAACATTGATCTTATATTGCATAGTGTGGCTAGAAGCCACACAGGGTATAAAAGCTGAAATGGACTTGATTAAGTCTCAAATTGCCAAAGCATCAAGTGACTATGATCTAGCACTAGATAAAAAGTATCACACCTAGACTACTATAATAGATCTACATGAAAAATTCCTTACTTTGCAGAACCAAAAATAAAATATCATTAGGAGACATGGAAAGATAAGGGACTATGTACAATCACAACACATACCTATTTCATGTGCCTGGCTAGTGCTGATAGGATTTCATAGATAAATGTTAAACTCGGTACAATAGAAGGAGAAGATACCTTGATGGAGCTTGAGACTTTACACAGGTTGCTTACAGCTAAAAAAGGAGTTGGGATGAAGGAAAGCCTGCTTGGCAAGCCATGCTACCAAAGCTTGGGTCAACATCCACCAGTAGAATTTGGAAAATAAATGACTACATGACTAAAAATGATGAAATTCTACTAACTTTTTGCAACATAGCTATAAATGACTACATAAATGACTAATTTGATCATCGGGTAAAAAAAAACTAAATAATTATTCACACAAATAAAAATGACAAAATAGTTAGTCACACAAATAAAAATTTGAAGTCCAATTATTCGGGTGCTCCCAGTTTCCCTCTTCCCCACCATTTAAAAATCTCATTGCAATAAAAAGTAATACGTAAAAAATTTGGAAGATTTTAAATTGTGAAAAAATTTCCCGCCTTTATCATTCGCAAGGAAGGGTTCCTCCTTGCCACTCCAAGGAGTAGAGATCAACACCAAACAAAACTAGATCCGAAAACTAAAGGAAACCTACAACTATAGCCTGGAAGTTGTTTAATGCTCATTGATTAGCTTGTCCTGTGTTAGAGATAAATTGGTGCTTCAAGTTTTGAATTTTCCATTTGGGGTTTGAGGCAGAACGAAATAAATTGATTGTGATAAACTTATATTTCCAGGTCTATCTTATGGTTTCTTGTTTAGATGGGTGAGGATTGTTTCTTGTGGTAAAAATGTTTTTATTTTTCAATGATAAACTCACATAGCTAACAGGAGGGGCAAAGGTTGTCCTCTTCAAATGGAATAAGGAGAGTCAATAGTGGAAGATCAATCCCATCAATAAATTTTGTGTGTAGCTACATTGTATGTAATTATTTTTCTTGGGTATTACCTAAATTTAAAATGTTGATTATCTAGTAAAATTCATGTTTCCATAGGGGGTTTGGAGGCTTTATCTCACAATTCAAATTGCTTGTGTCATTATATTGCACCAAATATGATGTCTTTGAAGTCTACACAGAGTTTTGAGCTTACAATGATGTTATATTGGTGACCTTATCAAAAAATCTGAATTGATTAAACTGTTGGAGTGGGATGTTTCCTTTTTGTTTTTAGGAACTTTATAAATATATCAAAGCCCAGATTAATTGAGTCTCTGTTGTTTGTAAATGTGATGTAACTAGTAAGTTTTGGGTTGCAATGGTTTGCATCATGGTTCAATAACAATGGCCTTTTCCAAAAACCCATATCTTTTATGTCTCTAATAATGTGAAGGTTTTGAAAAAGTTTTGACGTTACAATGGCCTAATAATGGATACCCTAAATTCAACTTTTCTATCTCTAGAATTTTTAAGCTTAGCAATCTTGAGGCAGAGGCCGAGGCTTTGTTCTAGAAGGCAGATTGGTTTGCTTGTTGTTCTTAAATTTGATGTTACCTATGTTGTGTTGATTTGTTTTTACTTCCCTTTTAGTCTATAATTTAATAAATATTATGTATTTAATGAATAAGTTGTCAGATAATGAAGATAACATTCTAAAACCCCAAATGGGGTTTATATTTTGCAATGAATGTTTATGTTTTTAATGGGGTTTATATTTTGTAATGAAAGTTTATGTTTACATTCAATTCATCTGACATACACTACCACCAAAATAACATAAATGATAGCAATATTTCAATATTAAGTACTCCTCTAAACAATGTAAATAGTGTCATGAAACCTTCTTGAAGTTTCTATTGACAACACTAAGCTGATGCCTTCAACCATACCCTTGAGATGATGGTCACCTTGTTGACTTTTAGAGTAATATTTTTATCACAAAAAGACAAGGGACCGAAACTGTATCTTCACTCATCATTTCCTTCCTTTGAAAGATGACACTACAACCTTTCACTTTCTACATTTGATGCAATTTCAGTTGAAACCTTTTGAGGTTGCTACTGCTCAATCTACCCCTTAGGTACTTTCATGTTTTGCCTCTTGACCAAGCATCTCCAAGTGCTATCCCACTGTCATTTGAAAAAAATAGCTCATTGCCTTCGTTAACACAGGCTTGTACCTATTAAAGATATCACTATGACTATGTTTTTCTATTAACTATCTCTTCATGAATTTAATATTTGCATGAGCTTCCTAATGTAGGGATACTAGATGCAAATGTTACAAATATTTGAACAAGGTTTGAGGCTATCCTCCTTAATGCTATTTCAGGCATCTTATCCATCGCAAACCTCATGTGGTATACTCCTTTTTGACACAAAAAGATTTGTCCTCAAAACATGGAGACCTATGCATAATTCCATGAAACCAATTTGTTATTGTACTTCCTTCAATCAGGGAATTGAAACATACATGAACCAAAAAAAAGAATTCATTTCCTCAAGAATAAGGGCATACTTAAATTTGTGATTACCACTGCAATCTCTTTGTCATTGAAACCTACTTGCACAATGATTCTCTTGAGGATTTGACCATCACCAAGGTCATTGGACAAGGCTCTGCCAAATCTTGGAATGTTATCTTTGAAGTAGTGATTGGTGTTAAGGAATGATATATTTTGGTTGCAAGCTATCATGATCTAGATAAAACATAGACCCATAAGAGGAAACATAGCACATATACACACACAATACATGTGTCATTTTCAATCTAACATAAGAATCTGCCTCCTAGATAACATCAAAAGTCTTAACCATGCAAGATTGAAATGTTATTTGCCTCTATCCTTTCACTATAGGTGAACATCGTAAATTCTTATCATGGGACCTACTTACTATTATTCATTAGCATTGTAGCTGCAATCTTGCATAATACATGATGATTTATGGTTGTGTTCATTGTGTAGAATTTGAACTCATCAAATGACCAATCACTTGAATGTTTTCAATGGGGTTTATATTTTTCAATGAATGTTTATGTTTTCATTCAATTCATCTATTTTTTGTTTTTCATGGATCTAAACATTATGCATTTTTTGTGACTCCTTTCCAATCAAACCAAGTTTATTGAGAAACATTTCAAATTGATTTGCTTGAAATATGATTAGTGAACTCATCTCAACGAGGATATGGATTTGGTTCTTCATACTATCAACTTAATGAAGAGGAGCCTCAAGGTCATCCTGTTAGGATTTCCGTGAAGCTAATCCAGAGTTTTCATGGCTATTTGAGGCCATATTGTAGTGCTTGCTCTAGCAATCCCACATGATCCCCATCAAGTATCTTCTTTTGGTAGTCTCTAAATTTCTCAGAAGAAATCGACAACCAATTTGTCTAAATGTGGCTCCTTTTTTATGCATTAATATCTCTTCTAGAAGCAATGGATCAAACTAGATTCATGGGGTCTTAAAGAGCAGGCTCTCAAACATGGAGATCAAGAGTGAGACTAGGTAAAACCATTCATAATCATGCTCATATTGTTTTATTGACTATCTAAGAGCTAAGTATCCAGGACAACATTTTGTAATTTTATGTTGAATTTCCAAAGTGAATAATTTTGGGTTTGCAATCCTAATTTTTAGTACACTAGCTAAGTATTTAGAATGCATTGTAGGTACCTTTTCTCACCAAATTTCTCATTTTCCACAAAATTAGATTCTAGTGTGTAGTTTAATATTTACTATTTTGATTTTTCTTTTTTAGAAAAAATAGAATAGACTTCAAAGGTTGTGCTTGTGCAAATTTGTAGGATGAGTTTTTTATATTCAACTACATGATATTTCCTTTTTCAATAAAATTTTATGCAATGGAGTTAAGATATTCAAATTCCTGTGTTACCCATGTTTTTGTAGCACTAGATTCTGTGGTTTCAACTCCTTTTTAGAATGGTTTGGGTCTGAAATCCATGGATCTGCTGCAATCAATTAGAGGGACTTGATGTTGTTTGAGCCCTCTTTGTGGCCATCTAATCCCCCAATAGAGATTCCAGTGGTACATAATGTTATCTACAATTTTCTTTTCTCTATTCAACTTGTTTTTATAATTCATTATTTTCTGACATTGAGATTTGACTTAGCTAATTGAATCTTTGAGACTTTTTATTTTTTTTCTATAATTTTTTTTAGTATTATATCATTCTATAGGAGATGCACTAGGAACATACAATCAAAATTGATATTTGAATATTAATTTCTCAAATGAATATGTGAAAGAAACAAATTACTACTTATGAAATATGACTTATTTTCCATTGTTTTTCATGGTAGATTTTATCTCTATGAATATTAAAAGCTATGAATAGTGATAGGATCTTAGATCAGTTAAACCCTAGCGCCTTCATCAAAATCACTAGAGGTTTTCCATGTTAAGCCTTGTTAGACAAGTTAAAAAAGAAGTCATTGTCATCAAGTCAAAATACAACAACTCAAGTAAACGGTTTGTCAAGATAATATGAATGAGTTTCATGATAGTCACAAGGGCAGTCATAGCTATGTGATGTTTTATTGAGGACTCACAAAATATTTCTCTCATGAAAAACAATGAATGGAGAATATGAAGGTAGTGTATAATGAAATGCCAAACCAAATGATAGAGAGCAGTATGACAAGCCTTTCATGGCAATGTTGTTTAAAGAGTGGTGTCTCTAAGAGATTTAATGATATTTTTGTAAATATAAGTGAATCCTAAGATTATCATGAACAAGAGCATATTCTTTGGAATAGGAGTATGTAAGTGATTTCTGTCTCCAAATTGTGAGTGTGAGTAGAAGGTAGTATATAAGGATTTTTATGAGCCATTGTCTTGAATTAGGCCTTAAGGTTTTGTGTCATGGAAATGTTGCTGATGATAGTTATAAGTTAGGGACTGTATGACAAGTGTGCATGAAGGATAGATGAAAAATAATCCATAGGTCACTTGTGCAAGTCACCAGATAGCCTACACAATCACACTTACAATCATGATAGAAGTATTACACATCTTTTTAAAAAATTTCAAGATGCTAATGAGTGAGTTATAACCTATGGAGAATATAAAATAGGGCAATAAACAAACTTCTAAAAGTAGTATACAAGTATATGGTTGGTGATAAAGGACAATGTAAGAGACTGCTAGAGCATTATAGGTTAGAGGAGAGTATTAAGGAAATCCAAAGGTCTTAGGTTATTTCCTAGAGTTTGTGAGACCATAGGAATGCACATGATCTAATAGTACAATCAAATGCCCTATGACACAAACATGGTGATAGTCTACATTATCATGCAACTATTAGTCATCATAGCGAAGAAGCATATCACAACCATATGACTATTGAAAAAGGGAATAGATCAATAATGAGGTGTGACAAAGATATTAGTTTTAAATTATGGTATTCTCTTATGGAAAGCATAGGAACAATAATGTTACATTCTAGAATTGACTCCCTTGACTCAAAACCTATGAGTGAACGTGTGAAAAGAGTAAGGTTTGGATATGAGAGAAGACTAATGATAGTGGTATCAAATAGTCATATGATAGTGACATCAAAGGAGATAGCATAGTGTTGTATGAAGAGCTATAAATCAATAAAGCACAAAATATTTCTTGGAGGTAATATAAAAGTCATAATTGAACAATGTTTTCAAGGAATTCATGAAAATGGTGTAAAGGATGACAAGATTTCACCATGGACTATGCAAAAATGTGGCAATCTAGAGAATGGTGTTGTGCACAAGACCACTGCAACACTACATGGTGGTTGTTGGGCCTTTGGGATGACATGAGGAAAGGTCCCTACAACACCACAAGGCCCAACAACCACTGTGTAGTGTTGCAATGGTTGTACAAAAGACCACTGCAACATCACATGATGGCTATTGGGCCTTCGCAGTGATGCAAGGAAAGCTCCCTACATCACCACAAAGGCCCAACAACCATCGTGCAATGTTGTAGTGGTTGTGTAAAAGGTTTTGTGAAGGATTTGGTGATCTGAAGTGGAAGTTGTAACTACAATATCTGATAAAAATCCACTTCCAAATATTTTTTTAATGGATGCTCATATCCTCATCCAAAGCTCCAATTCACACACATAGGAAGGAAGGATGCTTTCACAGGTTGAGGAGTTGGGATTTACACCCATTTGTTGCATTTTCTTAAAATTTTCTAAGGAATTTTCAGAAAAACCTATTGTGAACATATCCTTTAATCACGACATTCCATGAAATCATTTCTTTGAGGAATTTTTTGAAACAATTTGCTTGCCTTGTCTATGCTTCCACATTTTCATGTATGTCTATCAGGGCACTTGTAAGTACAACATATAACAAAAAAATCTATATTGTTATGCTTTGATGAATGTCCCTTCATTATTATTGGATATTTGATGTGGTCTAAAATATTATAGTGCAAGCCTCTTTTTCAGATTGTTTCATTTAGCATCACCATTATTCTCCACAAGAACATTGTCCCTATTTAAAATGATGGAAATGGTTCACATCTCTGAGAATAATTTCTCTTGCAACAATTTTGTAGATGAATTTAGTTGCAGTGTGAAAATCATATCATACTTGAAGGTTCTTAACAACTCTAAGAGTTGTACTAGGAGCCATGTTTAACAAACCAAATGCAATTGCTAACTTTTTACTATGGTGGCAGATAAATGATTATTTTTTCTTCTATTCCACAACATTAAGTAAAATCTTGAATATGGAAATACACTGTCGCCTTCATTTACAAGCCAATTTATCCAATTTTGCATAGCTCTCCCATGTTTGTGTATGTGATCCATCTCCTACATAAAAAAACATGTACCATTTTATGCCCTTCAATCCAACTACATGCAGGTATCTTTTTAATTCCTCTATATTTCATCAATCTCCTTACTATTTGAACCTCACCACACTTTCCCGCTTCTAAATAGATGTTTTAGAGAAGAACATAAGCTGCAACATTTTGAGGATCCAACTAAAAAGAAATGTTGCTAGAATACTCAACCTATATTTATATATGATCCACAGGCACCTATGGATCACCAAAGGTTTAACTGGCACCTTTGGATAGTAGTATGCTCTAATTGAGACCATTAACACTTGAAGGTTGAGTGAATTTTTCAATAGTCATGTGACATAGGTCTTGTGGTGTCTTCGATTGATTTATGATTCTTAAGATATCTATCTATGTTTAGTCAATATTTAGATTACAGATAAATAACATAATTTCTTGTTGCATTTATCATAGAAACAAAGACCTCTTCTTATTGTAGTAGAGGATGTAAAGAGTGAAGCATTGGCTACTTTGATCTTGAATAAGCTTTGTACAAGGGTGAAGGTTGGTGGATTTTTCTATTTAAATCCTTTTTACTCTTTAAATTCTAAATTCTTAGCATTTTTAAAATACATTTTTTTCTTAATCAGTTTTGTGAAATTCTAAGGCCCCTGGTTTTGGTGAAAATAGGAAAAATAACTTGCAGGATCTTGCTACACTTATTGGTGGAAAGGTTAGGTTTATGTTTCTATGTATCTAATTTATTTTTTGGCTTTGGAAATTCTTGTTTGCTATGCAAGTTTGGCTTCTTCATGTGACACCTATTGAATGAAATTTGTTTCTCAATTGAGTTAGTTTGCATGTGTTTTTCCATTTTGTTTTCTCCACTTCTCAAGGAAAATTATTTATGGTTGGTAGTTATCTTCAGGTCATATCATAGGATCTTGGTATGAAGCTTGACAAAGTAGAATTTGGCATGCTTGTAACAGCTAAGAAGGTAGGAAAACATAGTAGTATATATAGGCATATAATGTGGCTATCATCCATGGACAAGGTTTTTGTTGTGTTGTTACTCAAATTATTTTTGTCATTTTAACATTTTGTTGTATGATAAGATTAGTTGTTTTTTATTCTAGATGATACTATAATTCTTGATGGAGGTGGTGACAAACAAGAAATTAAAGGGACATGTGACCAGGTGAGTTTTATTAGAGTGAAGTGTGATAATATTTTTGCAAGACTATAATGCTTGGTGGCAATAGAGTTGATAAGAAAATTTTGTTAGTATGCTTGGCATGGCTAACAAACTATTTGGTCACAGATCTATACTAATATTGAAGCAAGCACACTTGATTATGAAAAATAAAAGCTCCAAGAGAGGTTGGAAAAGATATCAAAAGGAGTTTTTGTTCTCAAGGTTCAACTTAAAATCAAACTATGGTCAGTTGTCTAAAGACAAATTTTAATATTTTCAAATTAGGATGATACATTGTATCTAGTTTTTTTTTATGGTCTTTTTTATTTAATTTAGATTAGAGGAGCCAATGAGATTTAAGTTGGAGAGAAAAAAGATAGAGTTACTAATGCATTGATTGCAATGAAGGAAACAATAGAGAAGGGAATTTTACCAAGTAAACAAATTTGTAAATTTCATTAAAGCATTAGAGATGACAATATTTTTGTTAGGAATGTTATAGCTTTGTGATTACTAGAAGATACATTCTAGGTGGTGGTGTTTCTCTTCTCTATGCAACAAAGAGCTTGATACAATTCCTAGAGCCAACTTTGACTAGAAGATTGGAGTTTAGATAATTCAGAATGCATTGAAGGTATAAATTACTAACCTAGACTTTCTTTTGTTCATGTCTAGAAATAGGCTTTATCTTAGTGTTTAATCATTCATTTTTTCTATTTTTTGAAGTCTCTTGTACATATAATAGCTTCCAATGCTGGTGTCAAGGGTGTTATTGTAGTGGGAAAGCTATTGGAATAAGAGAATATTGATTATGGCTATGATGCTACTAAAGGTGTACTTAAAATATGAGCATATTATGTTCTTAGTACTTAACATTATAAGGTTTGATGATCTTTGAAATTTATGATTTTTTTACTAAATTGATAATGTTCCTTTAGTTGTTGGTTAGTTGCTTGATGATGATTGTCTCGAAGGATTTCTCAAAATTCTTATTATTTTTGTTCATTCTCTCCTTCCTATTGAACCACTTATTGAAGAATGTGAGAAAAAGGTAATGTATAAAATCTCCAAAGATATTTTTCAATTTCCATAAGGTTTATATTAAACTAATAGTTCTTGTTTTATTTATTTTTTATTCCAGGAACCGGCTTCGATTGTTGACACAATTTTTAGAGCATCTTGTGAGTGAAGGAAGTTAGGATGTACATAGGACCCTTAGGATTCATGTATGGGATGAGATATAGGACCTTTAGGCTTCATTTCTCAAGTAGATCTTTCATGGTTTGGAGCTGTATAAGCAAAAACTAGAGCATTGTAACTTAGTTTTCTTAGTCACAACACTGAGAAATACACTTTGTAACACATTTTTCAAAGCAAAGACACATATTTTTGTCTTGTATTTGCTGTAAGAACACCATTTCTCAATAAAATTTTAGTATTTTTCCTTCTTAATAGTTGTTTCATTATGTGCAAATGAATGATTGATTATGTTTTTTGGGCTTTATGTTTAAACCTCAAAAGCATTGTCTCATTGATTTCCAACACTTTTAGGTAGAAAATAATGAACAAAAACAATAAAATAAACTACCAATTGACTAAATATAACACCAATTGGAAAAAATCAATGAATAAATGAATACATATAATGATTATGCAATTAATAAACAATGTATCAATATACTACCAGTTGATAGAAATCAGTGAACAAAAATAATTAAATAAACTACCAAATTGCTCAAAATGATGATTAAAATTAATGACTAAATACACTACCAATGGACATAAATCATTGAATAAAAATGACTAAATAAGTGACTAGTTAACAACAATCAATGACTAAATTAATGACTAAATATATCAGTGAATAAAAAATACTAAATAAGTGACTAGTTTACAATAATCAATGACTAATTAATGACTGAATATACTACCAAATCGATCAATAAAAACAACCAATAAATGAATAAAAATGGTTTAGTCATCAATTTGGTCGCATTATAAATGACTCGAAATAAACTACTGATGGTCATGTGATCATGGTTAGCCATTTATATGTAGTTTTTAGTAGTTTTTTTAATCATATATTATTGTTTATGTACTAGAAATATTTGGGTTGACCATTTATGTTCATTCATGTTTTTTAGATCTCTTTGTACATATGCTGACGTATTAGGAGCTTTTGGTTAATCTTTCTAAGGTGGAGTCAGTTACATCAGTTCAGTTCAGCTTATACATATGAATGATATATTTTTTATGTGTACATGTGTATGTGTGTGTGCATCCTTTGCACTTGATGTCAAAGGGGGGGAGATGTGTGGAGAACAAGTTTTGGCATAGGTTTCCATCAATGAAAAAGGGAGAGATTGTTGAAAGAATGAAGAAGAAATGTGTTGTCATTGATGTCAACGCTACATGGTGAATATTAGAATGGTATGAAGAATATTATACTCAGTTGAATTGATTCATAGTTAAGTACTTCTTCTATGTGTCTACGTCAACAGTTTTTTCTCTCTATGCCCTCTATAGATTGGTTTGCATTTCATCACACATACAAATACCTCTTAGTGATTCCAATGTGTTGTTTGTGGATGATATTAGTGTCTAAATTGAGAATTTAAGTTTTTCTAGATAAAAGGTTCAAAAGTCGCATATAATAGAAGTTTTATATATAGAGTGTTCCTAGTTTTTGGTGTAATGGGCATGGCCTTTTTTGTCCGTAGTTCTCCATGAATGTGTGCTAGGTCTTGCAGTTTTGGGATGATGTTTATAGGTGTCTGTGGGTTAAGATTTCTAGCTAGCATGGTATTTTGAGATTTGTGTGTTCTATGTATGATGATCAATTGAAGTATTCTATTTTAGGTCCTATGCATGATCGACCTAAAATATATAAAATTTTATGGAGATTAAAATTGTGATGTAAATGTAAGAAGGAACTATTATAGGTCCACGTTGACCTATATCACACAAGTTTGTGGCATGAAGATATTTTCTTTTTGAATTGGGAATTGACAAGGCATGCTTTGCATTTTGTTTGGCATCATCTAATTAGGTCGAACCAATTAGTGTTTGCAATGTTGCTCATGTATATATATATATATATATATATAAGATCATTTTGAGGTTAAGAAGAGAGGTGTGTTAGTGAAGTGATCCAAATGCAAGCAAGAAATAAATTTTTTGTAGAAGATTGAGAAAAGCATATGTGAATATAATTTTGAGTAGAGATTTGTGTTTTGTATCAGGTGAAGTGATTTGGATCAAAATCCTAAGCTTTATAGGAACTACATTTAGCATATGATAGATGTATTTTGTATCAGTTCAAATATTGGTTGTGTGGCCACTTTTCTTATCTTACTTTTTGTCGTGAACAATGAGTTCACTTAGATAATGAGTCCTCCTAGTAGTAAGCCTTTATGTAATATTTAATGACCAATCATACTATATTGTGAGCTAATCCTCACTATGGTTTTTCCCATCTTGGGTTTTCCACATAAAAATTTTGGTATTCATGTGTTGCATGTGTTATGGGTTTTTTATGCTTTCATTTATGTTAATTGCTAAGTATGATATGTTATTTGGATGGTTCCTAATTAAATGGTTTATGCTAATATTGATTCACCCCCTCTCAGTATTCTGAATGTTCAATAGAGAATTCCTATAACCAATGCATTTGTAAACTTATACGATAAATTCAAAGCACAAGGAAAGTCTGATACAAAGAAGGAGAAATATTGCATTGAAGATTGTAAGAAGAATGCCTTTAGAGATGTAAAGATAGATCAAGATTTCAAGAAAGAAGGTGGATTCATTCCTATCTAGAGACAAATAAGTTTCAAAGGTCCTCCACCTACTAGACAACATGCACCTACTAGGTTCAATCAATTTTTTCAAGGTTACTATTTTTATTGTAATAAATTTGGGGATAAGGCTATTTATTGTAGATTTAGACAAAGAAGGGATGATAATATGGATAATTTAGATCATTTTTTCCCCAAAGATATATAATGTTATTTTATTTCATGGTGTGATAGGTCGAATGTGGGCGTTAGAAAATGAGCAGCAAGTAAAAGAGTGCAAACAAACACCGAAACAACCTACACCTCAAGATTAGCCTAAGTTGGAAACAATGCAAGACAAAAGCAACAAAATGGAACTTTATACCTTGCGTCGAATCGATCCTTTGGTTGGCCCTTCGGTCTTTGATGTGTATGCTCCTTGGATGGAAAGATGCAAGCTAGATGAGGATGATGAAAGCAAGAAAATGGCTAAGTGTTGGTTGAGAAACAAAACTGCAAGAGTTTGGCTAGCACAAAAATGATCTCCCAAAATGAGAGAAAAGAGGGGGTATTTATAGGATTTTTGGGAAATCCTAGGGGAAATGGATGGTCAAGATTGATCCACCAAATATCAAGATGTAGGGCTAAGGTGAGTTGAGAACTCACAAGCCCTCACATCTTGACATGTGGCATGTGAGATAGCCCTAAAAGGTGAAATGGACATGAGGTGGAAGGAGAAGGACATGACATGGAGAGGGGTACAAAGTACCTTGGGATTGGACAAGATCTCCTCACAAAGGAGGTACTTGTCCCCATGAGGGTGAGAGGACAAGTGGGGAATTAAAAATTCCTCAAATATTCTCATGGGGAAGAGGGAAGGAATTTAAAATTCCTTAAATGCATTGGGGGATTAAAAAGTGAATTAAAATTCACATAGGAAGAGATGCCTTGTCAAAAGGAGAAAGCCTTTAATAGGGTTGAATCAAGGACACATGTCATAAAGGACATGGGGAAGAGAAAAGGAATTTAATATTCCTTGGAAGGATAAAAGGAATTAAAAATTCCTTGAGAGGTTGATTAGGCTAGCTAGTGAGGGATTAGAGGATGGTTAGGTGGCTAAGAGAGATTAGAGGGGCAACTTGCAAAATTTGGAGGATGTGACACATCCTAATCAAGGATTAGGCATGTGCACATCCTAATGGGATTAGAAGAAGGATTAAGATAAGATAAAAATGATGGAGGATGTGACATGAGGGAATTAAATAAATGGAATATTTATTTAATTCAATTGATGGAAGGAGGATTAAAGAGATAAGGTATTATTGATTAAATACCTTAGGGATTTGGCAATTAAAGATATTAATTAAATAATAGAGTATTACTTAATTAACGAAAATAAGATCAAAGGGGATGAATTTGGATAACTTAAGTGTCCAAATTTAGATGTCCACATTTTTTCCCTCTTTGAGATGGTGTTACAAAGTAGCATCATTTCAAAGAATATTAAAACATAGAACCTAGAAGAAGATGGTTAGATTGGAAAAGATGCCCCAGTCATTCAAAGGAGTGACTAGGAAGGGAAAAAGAAAATGATGAAAATTAGGGATGAAGGATGCCCCCTCAAGAGGACATGCGGGTTCAAGAGAACACGGGTGGGCTCTCGAAATGGATGAGATGATGCAAGAGGAGTTGAAGAAGATGATGCAATGTGATGGAAGATTGGGAGGGGAGTGTGATGAAAGATGAATGGATGAGGGGATTTTGAGGATGAGAGATGAAATGCAAGCTAAATGCAATTTTCCATCGCCGGAGCATTGATTTTTGCTATAGCAGAAGACACAAGATGCCAGGGTATGAAAAACCAAGGCGGGTTAGTGTCTAATGCAGAAAACAAACATAACAAGCAAGAAGGTTATCCCAACACCCCAAAGTCATGGTGACCTTGGTCGGGCCAGGTATTGGGATAACCACAAACACACAAGGATTCCCCAGCATAACACAAGATCTCTGGGATCTTGGTGGGTACTACGTGAGACAACTGAGAGGACAAAGAAAAGATCAAGATACACCCTTATGTTGACAAGTCAAAGCACACCATGATATGATGGATCAAGACGACAATGACAAGTGATGATAGGGAGCTCAAATGATAAACAAAAGCAAAAAGCATCAAAAGATCACAATTAATTTCAAATGTCCTTTGCCATAGGATCAATCAAGGGGATGGATGGGATTGATGAGGTCTGTTAAGAAGGATGCATCCTGTTGAGACCAATGATGGATACTAAATTAAAAGATTGATATGACGTAGGATATTTAGAACTGATTGGATTTGATGATACAAGTGAATCTCGTTTGTTAAGATCCAACTAGATAAGGGTGTAGCCTGACGATGCAACATGAGAGACATGATGCAAGAGACATGACACAAGACAGGAGACTAACACATCCTAGTGACCTAGGGGCTCGGGGCCGATCAAAGATTAGCCTTGCCTACGTGGAAGCGCAGAGCCCTCGTAGTTCGATAAAAGGCTAACGACAGACCATGATGGAGATTTTGATGGATGACCAAGATAGGATGGAGACCAGGAGAAAAGTGGACAAATATAGACTGATGATGGATGGAACCCTGGGGGAAGATCAAATAATCGACCTTGCCTACGTGAAAGCACAGGGCAACATAGTTCGACAGAAGGCCAAAGACAAATGATGGATGAAAGATGATGGGATAACCCTGGTGAAGGGGATAAAATGATTGGACCGACACGATGGGACAAGATAGACCTGTTGGATTGGATTGGAGGATAGTGACTAGACAAAGCTCAAGGATGGGATAGTTATTCATGCCATATAGATGAATGATGAAATGATAAGATAGATGATGTTGGATTGTATGGGGAGTAGCCAATGACAAGGGATTATGAGATGAGATGAGGGTAGAGGATGGGGGGAGGAAAAGGATTGTTTGGGTGGATTGGATAGAGGGATAAGGATTTGGATGAGGAAAAGGTGACCAAATGGATAGATAGGAATGGATGCCATGACGGAAGGATAGGAAGATAGGGATGGGAAGATGGATATAAGGATTGTTCGAAGGGGTAAAAGATAAGGATGGGGAGATGGATATATCGATAAGGAGATAAGGATAGGGAAATGGAAGGGAGTGATTTGATGGAATGAATGATGTCTCCAAGGACTGTATCACAAAGGAAGATAGATGCCCCTACTCTAGATGTGTCATGTGCAAAGAGGCATGAAGGATGCAATAGAGAAGGATAGGAAAATAAAGGAGTGAGATGGATGAAGATAGGATGCATGGATAAGGGAGGGCGAATGATAGTTGGGACAGTCTGCGGATGAGGGGAATGTATGTCAAGAGGTGTCCAAAGCATGTTTATATGTTTGCCCCATTGTTATCAAGATCACAAGGAGGATGGAAGGATTGGGATAAATGAGATATGCCAAGATGGATGTGTAAGCTCGATAGGATGGAGGGGATGGACGAAAATGATGTATAGCAATAAGATGGGTGCATAGCCGAAAGCGTAGCAGGAAGCGTAGTGGATGGAGGGAATGCAAATCAGGAAATTGCCCCCAAGTGCAGATGGGGATTTACGCATGACACCTATTTGCCAGGTTTTCATCATGGTACTTATCCAAGGCGCTTGTTTGCCAAGTTTTCACCATTGGACGGATATTTCTCTTTACTATTTTATTTTTTGATTTTTGATTTTTATTTTTTTGGATTTTTTGACTTTTTGGATAGCATGCGAAAGGAGATGGATAAGGATAGGGAGGCGAATAAGTGGATTTAGAAGACATGTGATAAGGATATGGATGAAGGACTCAAGCATCAAGTTCTATATCAGGTATTAAAAGCCCATGTTTGAACCGACTATTGGATGTTTGTACAACCTTAGGATAAATGGATTATGCAAGAGGATGAATTAGAGGGATTTGATGGGGGAGATACATGGGATAATGGGTGGGATGTTGAAAAGAGTATGGATGGAATGATGGTGGGGATATGTGATGGGGAGATGAGTTCAGGACCAACATTGGCACATGTGGTGATGAATGTGAAAATATAAGGGGACCAATGGATGGAGAATGTGGGGATAATGGAGGAGATGGAATAGTGAATTTCGGGACATAGGGACCCAAAACAGATTTAGGAGATGAAAGGGGTGTATAATTAGTTTTTGGATTAGCAACTTTGGATGTTCTTACAGATTTTTCATTTGATGGCATTGCATCTTTTTTCTTTGAGATCCACATGGTTTTGATCTTTGCTTTGTTGGCTCTTTGTGACCTATTTATTTGATTTTGATTTGGGATTTTGTTTGTCTTTCCTTTACCATGTCTTTTAGAGGGGACATGGGAAGCGTTGGATTCATGTAGGTGTTTAGATTGATGCATTTTTTCTCTGGCATCCAAAGTGCTCATACTAGCAATGGGATGGGTGTGAGGGGATGGACGGTGTGGAGCAATGGAGGTAGGAGTATGGGGATTATGTGTAGATGGGGGATGTTTAGGTATGTGCCTTTGTTGATCCTGATTATGGGACATGTGAGAGGGATGTTTATGATGGATGACATGGATAGGCATTGGATGGGTGAAAGGATGAGATGGAGGAGGTGATCTTGGGATATAATGACCCAAGATGGATAGAGTGGATGAAGGGACATAAGAACCCAAGATGGATGCAGTAGATGAAGGATGGGAGATCGTGGATGGAGGGATGTAAGGACCCAAAATGGATGGAGCGGATGAAGGAGGAATATGGATGGTTGTTTTGAGGTGATACGATAGAGGAGGAGGGATGGCAGCATATGATTTGTTGGAGTGATGGGAAGAGCCAACATTTATTTTGGAAAAGGCTTGTTGAGGACGTCTAGAAGTTGTACCAACATCTTTAGATTGTGAGTCTTGGGAAATAGATCCAAGACCTTGCATGCAGATTTGTTCTTTGACTTGGATGGGCTCTAAAATACCTTGCTCGTGAAGGCCTAGACCTTTTCCTTGATAGTTCATGTTCTTGAGCATGCGATCCATTGTAGGATTTTTGTTATTCTGAAAACATGATGCGAGTCCATTATAAGGTGGGGGATGATGGGTGGTATATACACTGTGTTTTTCTTCTGCAAGGAGGCCACCATGGAAGAATGTGAGAGTACCAAGGGGATATGCAAGCAGTGTGGGGATAGTATTTTTAGGCGATGATGGGGGATCCTGAGAAGGAGATGATGGGATAGCAACATTTGGATGCATGCTATCGAGGGAGGGATCAGGGGATATGATAGGATCTGATTTTGTGGTAGCAGGCTCATGCAATGGAGATGGAGACGGAGCGGTAGAATCTTGAATCTCAAGAGGATCACGGGATGGAATGGATGGGGGACTATGATCTTGTGGTAGACTAGATGGGATGGTAGGATCGTGATCTGGAGGAGGGGATATATTGGCATGCTTTGGATTAGGATCTTGGCATGACTCATCGTGTGTAGGAGGCATGATAATGGAGTCATGGGGGGACTCTTCAAGTGGGGAAGATGGAAGGATGGAGGATTCGATGTAGTCATCAAAATGGATTTTGGTGTTACTAGGAGTGGGAGGAGTGGATTGGATTTGGGTGTCTTCGATGGATTCGATGACTCTTGGAGTAGGAGGTGGATGTTCAACGGATTTGGTAGATGTGATGGTAGGAGATGGGGACTCAGTAGATTCAGGGGATGTGATGGTAGGAGATGGGGACTCAGTGTATTCAGAGGATGTGATGGTAGGAGATGGGGACTCAGTGGATTCTGAGGATGTGATGGCATCATCAATGATAGGTGTTGGATGGAGAAGGGTATCGTCACTAATGACCATGGATGATGGGTCGGGATGGCATGGTTCCACAACTACAATGTGTGGAGTGGGGGATGTTTCCTTTGTTATAAGTCCTTGGAGAAACTTGAATACACTAGGTTGAGGTGGCGAGGTGGGAGTGGATGAAGGTTTATGGATTAGTGGGGGATTAGGACTAGGGACTAGTGGGCTAGGATTAGATAGGGGAACGGGATTGGATGCAGGACTGGGAATAGATGGGGGATTAGGTGAAGGGTTAAGATAGGGGTATTGGCATGGTGAATTAGGACACAAGGAGGTGGGTGGTGGATTGTAGTAAGGGTATGGGGATGGTGGATTAGGATGAGAAGATTGAGGTGGTGGATGGAGATAGGGAACTGCAGATGTCGGATTAGGATAAGGATAGGTTGGTGTGGATGTTGGATTAGAATAGGAAGGTGTGCATGTAGGATTAGGGTGAGAAGATTGGTATGGGAGATTAGGGTAGCGGGTATATGCGGATGAAGGGTTGAGATAAGAGGATGTGGATGGGGGATCAAGATAGGGGTATTGTGACAGAAAACTAGGATAAGGGGATGACGTAGATGAAGGATATGATGGATATGATGGACATCCCTTGTCAAAGGTAGCATAAGGAGTGTGATTAGGCATAGATGAAGACATGATGGGATAAATTGATGGGGTGATTGGATTTTGGAAAGTGGGTGGAGAAATCTTACTAGCAATGATAGTGTCAAGGGGATCTAAGTCATATACCTCTTGATCAACAAGACTTTCATTATCATCGTCGACATAATTAGGGTTTCCCTTGACCACTATTGATGGAGGATAAGAATTCATGATGATGAAAGGATGAAGAGGATGGATGAAAGATTTTGGATGGAATTGGACTAAAGCTCAAATCAGGATTTAGGAAGAGCTCAGATCGGGATTGGATTAAAGATCAGATTAGGATGATTGGATGATTGGATGGGATTGATTCTGACAATTGGATTGGATGATCAAAGGATGATTACAACACTGAATCTAATTCGAGATGGAAGTAGATTGATTGGGTCGAAGGTGGATAGGGATGGAATTGGATTGAATTGGATTGATTGATCGATCAATTGAAAGTTCGGATGATGGATTGGGTAGGATGACGAAAGGGACTATAAAACTTGTTCAGAGATTACCCTAGGTGACTTAGGATGCTGATTGATCAGATTAAAGGATGAATGGATGATTGCTGATGAGATTGAAAATGGATTGATTGGGCCGATGATGATGATTAGCTTAGGATGGATAACAATCCTGAGAGGATGTTAATGATGACGATCAGATCAGACACTTCGGTCAATTTGGATAATAACCCAAGATAAAGTTCAGGGGATTTGGATGGGGAAAATGATGATTTGATTGGAGAAATGGATGATAGAAATGGATGAAAAAATACTCAAAATGAGAAAATGGTTGATTGGGTCGAATGTGGGCGTTAGAAAATGAGCAGCAAGTAAAAGAGTGTAAACAAACACCAAAACAACCTACACCTCAAGATTAGCCTAAGTTGGAAACAATGCAAGACAAAAGCAACAAAATGGAACTTTATACCTTGCGTCGAATCAATCCTTTGGTTGGCCCTTCGATCTTTGATGTGTATGCTCCTTGGATGGCAAGATGCAAGCTAGATGAGGATGATGAAAGCAAGAAAATTGCTAAGTGTTGG
This sequence comes from Sequoia sempervirens, assembly GCA_007258455.2. Classification (NCBI taxonomy): domain Eukaryota; kingdom Viridiplantae; phylum Streptophyta; class Pinopsida; order Cupressales; family Cupressaceae; genus Sequoia; species Sequoia sempervirens. The sequence continues at coordinate 7,402,206 of VDFB02000002.1, forward strand.
TTGAGAAACAAAACTGCAAGAGTTTGGCTAGCACAAAAAGGATCTCCCAAAATGAGAGAAAAGAGGGGGTATTTATAGGATTTTTGGGAAATCCTAGGGGAAATGGACGGTCAAGATTGATCCACCAAATATCAAGATGTAGGGCTAAGGTGAGTTGAGAACTCACAAGCCCTCACATCTTGACATGTGGCATGTGAGATAGCCCTAAAGGTGAAGTGGACATGAGGTGGAAGGAAAGGACATGACATGGAGAGGGGTACAAAGTACCTTGGGATTGGACAAGATCTCCTCATAAAGGAGGTACTTGTCCCCATGTGGTGAGAGGACAAGTGGGGAATTAAAAATTCCTCAAATATATTCTCATGGGGAAGAGGAAGGAATTTAAAATTCCTTAAATGCATTGGGGATTAAAAGTGAATTAAAAATTCACATGGGGAAGGGAGATGCCTTGTCCAAAAGGAGAAAGCCTTTAATAGGGTTGACTCAAGGACACATGTCATAAAGGACATGGGGAAGAGAAAAGGAATTTAATATTCCTTGGAAGGATAAAAGGAATTAAAAATTCCTTGAGAGGTTGATTAGGCTAGCTGTGAGGGGTTAGAGGATGGTTAGGTGGCTAAGAGAGATTAGAGGCCAACTTGCAAAATTTGGAGGATGTGACACATCCTAATCAAGGATTAGGCATGTGCACATCCTAATGATAGGATTAGAAGAAGGATTAAGATAAGATAAAAATGATGGAGGATGTGACATGGGGAATTAAATAAATGGAATATTTATTTAATTCAATTGATGGAAGGAGGATTAAAGAGATAAGGTATTATTGATTAAATACCTTAGGGATTTGGAAGAATTAAAGATATTAATTAAATAATAGGAGTATTACTTAATTAACGAAAATAAGATGAAAGAGGATGAATTTGGATAACTTAAGTGTCCAAATTTAGACATCTACACATGGATATTGTTATACATGCAACAATTTTTTCTCATAAGGCTCCTAAGTGTAGATCTAAGATGAAGAGGAATAACTTTGTTCTAGAACACAAAATTGTGTGCTGAAAATGTAATATGGTTGGACATAAGGATAAATTTTGCAAAAGTGGTTTTGTGAAGCCACCAATACATAATGAGAAGGATGATTACGAACTTGTGCAATTTACATGAGATCTTAAGACAAATTGAGATAGATCATTATCTCAGGCGGAGGTTTCATTTACAAAGCTTTTAGCCCCACCTTGAAAAGAAAAAGTTGAATGAAGATGGTGAAGTTGTGAGGAAAAAAAATAGATTGGTATGTAAGGGTTATTAGCAAGTTGAAGGTATTGATTTTGAGGAGACTTTTGCTTTGATAGCTAGAATGGAGGTGATAAGATTTTTTTTTTTTTTGTACTCATAAGAACTTCAAATTCTATGAGATGGATGTCAAGTGAACCTTCTTGAATGCTAACTTTGAGGAAGAGGTATACATTGTGCAACTAAATGGTTTCCAGTTATTAGAAGACCTAGATATGACATGTATACTCAAGAATTCTTTGTATGGTCTTAAGCAAGCTCCTAGAACTTGGTATGCTTAGTTGGATAAGTATTTAATTCAACAAGGATTTAAGAAAGGTGTTGCAAATAGTAATCTCTGCATTAAGGTTTAGGAAGACAATATTTCGATTATGGTTGTATATGTTGATCACATAGTCTTTGGTGGAGATTATAATTACCTAAATTATGAATTCCAAAGCCTTATTACTTATTTTTTCTGAAAGGGAACCTATATTAAATAATTGCTAACATTATTTTAAACACCTTGGAAATTAAGTGTCTAAGACTTAGGTCCTAGGACCCATTCATCCAAGGGCTAATGGGTCCCCTTTAAGTTATAGGTCTCAATTTTTAATATATTTTTGGCAAAATTATAATGATTCAAATTCAAGTTTCAATTATTGACTTTTGGAATCTATTTTTTGAGAAATTAGATAAACACCTATAAATACCTAGTCTTTTTTATGAATTCAAATCTAACTAGAAAAAAAAAAATTTATGATATAAATCATTAGTAAATATTATTGTCAATCAAGATCATATCATCATGTCAAAGTTCATGTGTGTTCATGTTCATGTCTTGGAGCTAACATTCTAATGTAGGTTTCAAGCATTCAATCAAGCATTAGCATCAAATCAATCAATCAAGCCAATTCATGCAAGATCTAGATCTTAGAGTGATGTGTTTGACTTCATTCCTCTATGGGCTGCCATTAAGGGTTTGGTGAATTGTAACAAGAAAATTTCCATTCATTAATTACTTCATTCTATCATTATTTCATTATCAAGGTTTAAGAACCAACATGGGGTTTGACTAAGGCAAATCCCCATTTAACCAAAAATAATCTTCTCTCCTTGTATGTTTAGATTTGCAAGTGAAGAAGGAATGAAAGTGGATCAAAAGAGAAATTTCACCAAGTTTTAAAAGTTGTCACCATTGTTGGTCAAAGCTATAGAAACTCTCCTATAGGTTTTATTTCTTGATTTTTGAAAATCAAGCTGGGAGGAATCATAAGCTTAGATCTAGGATTAGAGGACTATAAACCCATTCACCTTAGGGTGAACTGGTCCATCTATAAACCCTAACTTTTTTTTTTGGAACAAGTGCACACCATTATACCCTTCTCAAATCTACTTGCAAATTTTTGTTTCCATTTCTATTATCATATAATTCTATACTTCAAGTATTATGTCATATATTTTAGTTTATTAATGCACTTTAAATTATCTCCCAATATTATAAATCGGTCATTTTGGTCATAAGAAAGTAGAGTCCCAAGAGATCCAAAATAGGGTTGACTCACCTCAAGGTTCCAATTCAATCCTATCCCTTAGTGATCTCCTCTCTTTCTAATGAAATTAGGAAAAGTGTGAGTGTGTTTGAACCTTTAGATCACATATCTTTTAATAATACCATATTGAACAACACATGTTACCTTTTTCCATATTTCACTTGCAAACACCAAAATTGCCAATAACATAGAAAATAAACAACCTAGAAATGATAAATGTAATGTTGGGGTTTCAAATAATCAGTTGTTAGTCATTTGCAATAAGAAAAAAAACAATTGTTAGCTAAAAACAATAAAATCCTAATCTCAAAAAATTACATCACTAAATCCCACTAATGCATCATGAAAATCTATGCATGTGTAACAGGAAGTAGATGCATTGCAAGATGTCATAGATGTGTTGTGGAATATAGATGCATAAAAAAAATGGCCATAGATGTGTCATAGAACCTATAATTTCATTTTTATATTTTTTTTACAAAATTTTTAGCTTTCACATCAGGTTCATTATTTGTACGACCAAAAAATATGGAAAAGTAGAAAGAATCATAAACAAAAACTACCAAACTATTAGATTTAAGCAATCCATGTCTAATATATCAATGAAGAATGTAAAGCAACATAAGAAATAAAGTGATTGAAATAAATGCAATATAACTTCTTATGTCAACATTGAATCACCTCCATTGTTCTTCTCAAATTTTCGTTTGCTCTCAAGTTTTGTGTGTATAATTATACTAAGCTTAAATGAATATTAATATGATAGACAAATATCAAAGATTGTGGTTAGTTTGTAAATGAGAATAAAGGTTACTTTTATAGAAATTGGAAATTTGGATGCATGGCCTAGATTCAAAGAAGAACTAAAGAGATTGATAGTGGAGAATCAATGAGAGGAATTGATTGATCATTTAACTAGTTGCAACTATTTGCATGATTTTAGTTAATTGTTTGCATAATTTTGTTAAGAGAATTGATTTGTTAATGCACACTGTGTGGGAGTGAACTAAATTGATTGAGGAGAGAACTTGAAGTGAATGGAAGTGGACTAAAATTGATTAGTTAGTGGATTGAGAGTAAGTCCCAGTTAGAGGATGAGTTGGAAATGAATAAGGTTTAATAATTAATTTAATTAATTATTTATTAAAAGCATGTGCAAATTGGATTAAATAAATAAAATAATTAATTTTATTTATTTATGGAGAGTGGATAATGTTGAGGAATTAATGGATACTTAAATAATTATTTTATTTAGAAAAAGGGATAGTGGCCAATTAAATAAATATTAATAATTTATTAAATTAATTTAGAAGAATAAGGATAATTAGGGACATAATTAAATAAATGAAATTCATTTAATTAATCAAGGAGGAATAATATTAAGATGAATTAATTGAATACTATAAAATCATTTAATTAATAATAGAATATGAAATTAGATAATAATTAAATAATTGATAATTATTTAACCATAAGGAATAGGACAATAATTAGTGTAGAAATGTTGTTTGTAGGCTAGGACAATTTTAAGTGTCTACAAATTGGAGGAGTAAAAGATAACTACAATTGCATTGTCCACCACCAAAGAAGAGTATATGGTTGCTATACATGCCTCTAAGGAGGTGGTTTGGTTACAGAGACTTGCTAAAGGTATTAGTTTTGATTGCAAGATCTAGTGAGAATTGGATGTGGCAGTCAAAGTTCATATGTTTGACCAAAAATCTTATGTATCATGCTCGTACTAATATTTTTGATGTTTAGTATCACTTTGTGTGAGAAATAGTTGAGAATGGTAAGGTCTTGATTAAGAAGGTTGATACTTTGGATAATGTTACAGATTCTCTCATGAAGCCAGTGATCACGAATAAGCTCTCTTGGTGTAAAAGGCCATGGGCCTTGATCACTGTACTTGATTATAATCTTTTATGTATCTCATGGATGTAACTACAATATATAATGTCAAGTGGGAGAATGTTAGGATAGGCGACATTATAATTTCTATCCTAAGTTAATATTATGTGTCTCCACATTCTTTGGAAACTGTTCTAGAGGCATGAGAGAAAAAATATGTATTATTTATTTTCTTATGACAAATCGTAATTGAACTCATAGAGGTGGACCAACTTCAATGATGGTTATAGAGAATCCTAGAGAATATTCCATCTAGGCATCCACTTTGTGGGTGGATACAACCCAAAAATGTATGATCTTTCATGTTCATTTACATGTTTTGCAAGTTATCTTGGGTTGGACGCCCAAGTTTGCATGTTTTGGGTATGAGCCATCAGATCCATTGAAGAGTAATTTGGAGCACTCTAATTTTACCAATTGTGATTGGCTATGGATTAGGTGTCCACATTTTTTATTAAGAGAGGTAAATGCTTTTAAAATTGGAGCTATGAACTAGTGAGGTCACAAATAGGGGACCTCATCCCCAATATAAATTCTCAACAATTACACCCCAATGGGTTTTGAACCTTGATGGTAAGAATAACAACACAACAACTTAACCATCACACCATGCCACAATTGGTAGTTAGGTGCCCTTATGAAGGCCATGTGATCAGTTAATATTTTTTACTATGTTTATGGGTTGTCCACTAAGAGTGGCATGGGATTTTCCAGGTAGTTTTACTTGTTATATTGGGATACCACAAGTGTTATTATCACCCATAAATCTCAATATATTGGAGCCTTGAGATGGTGGTTTCATAAGTTTGTTTGCAAGTTGATAGAGTAACAAAGTGTTGTAGAAATTTAGAGAGGAGTGTTGTAATGATGTATACTTCATTTGAAGATTAAGACAAGTGTTGCCTCTCTTTGGGTGTGGATTTTTTTCTTACAATAGTTTATCCATGTATATGTTGTGTCATTTGTGGTTCTCAACTTGTGGTATTGTTGTTTTTCTTTTATTCTTGGATATGTTAATCACATAATTACATAATTTGGTAATCTTAAATATATAATTTTATATTTGCATTCATATTATTAAGTTTAATGCTACAAATTTCACCTTGATATCCAACAACATGGTGTTTGTATTCTTTTATTAGTGAATTATCAGCCAAACCCATTAATATATAACTTGCTTGGTTATCAATTTGTATTCTCTATAGATTTGCAACTTATTTCCCATTTTTGTGAATATTAAACCATACACCAAATATTCATTGTTGCTATATTATTGGTGTAATTAATTTCAACTAGTAGGGCTATTGACATATTTCTCCTTGTGGTGAGAGGAGACACACATTGGTGTGAGTACCTTGTTCGTATCAAACAACTTACCTATCATGGATGTCTTTTTCTTGTCAAAAGGAAATCTTTTCTTTAGCATGTTAATTGTGTGCTACTTTGCCCTCTACTTGATCTCCTCCATAATATTTTATCCATAAAAATAGGTTCTCTCATCATCTTAATGTTGTTCAATTTTAGCTGAAATTTGATGGTTGGTTAAAGGCTATTGTGGTAACCTACTTGAGAAATGATCAATGTTACTCTAATTTCAATGATCCTAACTTTGCATAGATTTATGCAAGGTATTATTTTAGGCCTAGATTGAATGGTTTATCACTTGTATCAATTATGGTTGCTCAATGTAGAGGTCAACATAAAAATATTTAAGATAATATTCATTCTTGAAGGATTCCATGAGTTTATGCTAAGTTGGCTCAAATTTTCCTCTTATTTATGCTTCCTTTCAAATTTAATTGGATATCCAACACTTCATTATAGGTGAATAAATTAATAAGAGAGCGATCTTAATCTTATTTTAATTAGATAAGTTAGTCATGGAATGCAAGAGTCTAACTAATCTGACTATTTATATGTACAAATTCAATATTGATCTCACCCTAAAATAAAATAATTCTTATATTAACTTCAAAATATTGATTTGCACTAAGATCTCTACTTGATGATGAGGTTGATAGAACTACCTCTTTGATAACTTCTGCAAATTAGTTAAATGGGACCATTTTTCTATTTCACAAGTACTTCTTTAATTTAACTCTAAATTAGTATATGTGGGTATGTGCAGGATCATCATGGAAAAAACATGCAATTAAGTGGCAAAAAATTCAAAAAAATTAGAGTTAGGCAACTTGATGTAAATATTTGAATAAGTTAACTATATTATTTCAAAAATATGTAAGAATAGAATCTATAGCAAATTGAATGTAGTTTCTAAACTACTAGGTTTTTTAAAAATCTATTTGGTGAAAATTTGAAATTTCAATGAAGTAGTATGTAAATTTTAGGGAAAAAATACATAGGTGTCTTTCTGACCACCCTAACCACAATAAAATGACAATATTTTTTAATAAGATTTTAGATATAAGTAGAGGACTCATGTCTGAATGTGATGCATATTTTTTTGTAATTTTTTTCCATGTAAATAGTTAATTATGAACTTTTTATTACAAATTTTAAAAAATATAAGAACTTGTATGTCTAACCACCTTAACTTGGTCAAAACTTCATGAAATTCAATTTTTCTTTTTTTAATTCTATAGTATATGAAGCATAGAATGTGATGCATGTTTTAGATTCAAAAAATGTGATATCGTTTGAAAGCTATAGATTTTTTTTCAATCAACCTATCAATCAGGACTTTAGTTGTAATTCAAATAAAAAATGCATAATAATGATTTATTGAATTAAAAGTAAAGCATAATTTATATTGGTGGAAAGCTAAGAATCTCCTTTAAAAACCCTTTTCGTTTCATCAATTTTGGGTTAAAAAAAAATTCGTTACCACATGGGCCATCATATCGCTTAAATATTGCCACTTTTTGGCCCATCATGATCCTACACATACCTATGTTTTTCCTCCTACATTGGCTTGGTTGAACCCTAAAATAAAGATACTAGACAATCTAATGGTTCTCATGGATTCTTTTCAAGGCCTAGGTAGTCTAACTACATTTGATAAGATATGCAAGATGAGGATAAACTATTTAGATACCAATAGTATAAAACATAATAGCCAATTCTTTATATTAGAATCTAGATGATGTTTAAGGCATATTTGGAAGCTTAAGTGAGATGAAATAGTGTAAGACATATGGAGATACATAAATAAAAAATTAAGTATAATTTTATTTAATATTTTATTCTATGCATGACATACCCTTGAGATACATGTATTGATTTTATCTTCTATCTACCTATCTATATAATTATTCAATTACATGTTTGATTGATATGTCATAGCTATGTATATATAGATTATAATGATTAATGCTATCAACTTAACCAAGATTTAGTTGGATTTTCAATTGAATGAATTTTCATCTTTGTAAATTTTATACAGTGTGCTCATTTTTATGTAGATTCCTAATGAGTTGCTAGGTGAATTGAAATAAAATAAACCTCAAGAGTGCCACCATAGTTATCACATTGATGATATTATATAAAGCATTTAGATTAAATTTTGGACTAAATTTTTCAGCTCCAATGTGAATTGAACTTTATAATTGGGCCTTGAGGTGTATTGGTACCTAGACTATAGTCATGATTGAAACTATTATGTTTTGATGATTATTGTGAAAAAAGAGTCCTTTGGCTTTTTCATACTCACTTCGGTCTTTCTTGTGGATTTTGGCTTAATGTTGCCTTGATTTAGTGTTGTAATGTGGATAACACATTCACATTAGGTCTTGGGCCCTTGTGAACTAATAGATTTTAATGGTGCCTTGCAAAAGTGTTGTGAAGTGTTGTAACACACTTTCACACTTTTCTAGGATTTTATCAATTAACTAAGCATAATAAATACAATTTAATCTTAAATCAATATTATCCCTGCCTTATCTAGAGTGTTGTAAAGTTTTGTAATACACTTTCACATTCATGTAGGCTTGTCATTAATAATTTGGCTTTCTTATGCTTTAATTGGCCCCATTTTGCATCTACATGCCTTATTTGTGTATTTTTGAGAATAATCCTAACAAATGTCATTTAAAACATTTAAATCCTAAAACCCACTTTAATTTCCTAAGGTAGGGCTCATTCACCATTATGGGTGAATGAGTCCCCTTAGGTGGTGTGATATCCAATTTTTTACCTATTCTAATCAATTAAAATGCAATGGAAAAACACAAAGAAACACCTCATGATTAGCCTAAGGAATTTGTTAATACAAAGAGGAAAAGTGAAAGATGATGAAAAATGGTTATACCTTCTCTTTGCAGTTGAAACTCCTTGGTTGGCCCTTTATTTTGGATTGCTTTGTAGGCTCCTTGGATGGCTCTTGATGTGGCTAAATGCAAGATTTAACTATATGGTTGGATGCAAATGCAAATAAATAAATTGGATGGCTAGATGAGTGCACAAAATGACAAAATTTAGTTGCAAAATGACTAAGTGTTTTAAATGTCTTAGAGGAGGGGGTATTTATAGAGGAATTTGAATTCTGTAGAGAATTCAATGGTTGATATTTTTCCAACAAGGCTAAGATGAAGGGCTAAGGTGAGTTGAGGACTCACAAGCCATCACATTTTGACATGTGGAATGTGAAGTGGCTAAGGGTGAGATGATGTGTAGGTGATGTGGAAGGAGAGTACATGATGTGGAGGAAGGACAAGTGCCTTCCAAGTTCCTTTGAGGAGTGAGAAGATTCCTTGGAGGAATAAATGTGAATTAAAAATTCACATGCTTGGGAGAATCTAGTGGATAAGAGATGGTCTTAAAAAGGGTGGGATTTTGTCACATGTGACTTGATGTGACAAGTCAAAGATTCTAGAAGATGCATGGAAAAAGGGGATTTTAGAAGGAATAAAATGTGAATTAGAAATTCACATGGGGAAGAGGGGAACCTAGGGTGAATAAAAAGGGATAAAAAATTCCTTGGGGGATGGGGAGAGTTGACCAAGGTACTAATTAGGTTTAACTAATTAGTAATTAGAGGATAATTAAGGGTTAATGAGAATTAGAAGCCAACTTGCAAAAATTGGAGGATGTGACACATCCTAATCAAGGATTAGGCATGTGCACATTCTTAATGAAGAGAGTAGGAGATGGATTAGGATTAGATAAAAATGACATGCGAGTAATTAAATAAATGTAATATTTATTTAATTCATTTGATGAAAAGAGGATTAAGGAGGGTGCGTTATTTAATTATTAATTAAATACCTTAGGGATTTGGTTAAGGATATTCATTAAATAATAGTAATATTACTTAATTAACTTAGATAAGAGGATGTTTAGATGAAAAGTGATAAATTTGGATAAATTAAGTGTCCAAATTTGGATGTCTACAGGTGGGATCCATTCATCCAGGGTGCCGAATGAGTCCCCTTTAGCTCAAAATTCAAATTTAATTCAAATTTTTGGCAGGTTTATATTCTCCAAGATCTAAGGTCAACCTGAAGTGTTGTAATTTTGGGAATTATTGCATAATTGAGTATAAATACAAGGTTCTTTCTCTCACTTTCATACCTAGCATTCAAGTATTCATGCATATAATTTACAAGAGAATTTGAGCATTCACGAGAGCATTCAAGGCATTTCAAGGGAAGATTATTAAGCATTTGAGAGAATTTTCAAGTGTCTTTTATCATGCAAAATATTGTTTGCATCATGTTGTTTTAGAGCTAACAATTGTGATGTAGGATTTGTAAGCACTGCATTCAAAATCTAACAACATCAAGCTAGAGTTCAAGTCTACATCCATTGGAGCCATCACTTACATGGTTGCACCATCTTATTACAAGGGTTTGGTGAGTTGTAACATTGTATTTTGTTCATTCATCATTCTCTTTCAATATTTCATTCTATTTCAAGGTTTAATTACCAACAAGGGGTTTGACCAAGGCAAACCCATAATCACTAACCCCCACAACATTTTTACCTCTTCTTGTGTGTGATTTACAAGGCTAGGTTGCAGATTTTCCAAGAAGAGAAGTTGGAGAAATTTTTTAAAAATTGTCACTAAGTTCTAGGAGAAGCTTGGAGAAGGTCTATAGGAGGAATCTTGCAGTTTTAGACCCAAAGTTGAGTCGGGAATAGAAGAGCAGATCAAGAGGCACAAAATCTAGTTTAGAATTTTTGGAAAACTAGAAGTGGACTGATTCACCACTATTGGTGAATGAGTCCCATTATACAGGCCTAAGCAGAATTTTTGTAGATCTAAGTACCCATTTTTCTGAAACTTGTTCTAGCACAGTTTACTTGAAACTAGAATAATTTTCCTAGACTAGTGTATGAGTCCCAGTTAGATTCAACATCAATTTTTTCAAGATTCAAGAGCTCCATCTTGCCTTCTTTACTTTCCCAGGTGCACATTTATAGTTTCATAATTTTTGTTGCATTTTGCTTGCATTTTTAGGTCTTTTGGCATATCACACTGTGTTTTCAAACATTTTCTTTTCCAAGTTTAGACTTGGTGGTGAACCCCTCATTATTTATCATGCAATCCCTTGAACCTTCCCTTTGTCAAATTTCAATTTCCTTTGCATTGAAATCTCAAGGGTTTGTTCTTGAGTGAAAGGTTGAAAATTTAGTATTTCTCCTTTTAGGTCCAAAACCCTAGAAGCGAAAGAAAGTACAAAATTTTTCCACATTTCATTTTGGTGAACCTACATAAATATCATTATAATTTTTATTTGGAGTGCATTTTCATCATAAATTTAGCTTGCATTAACATTGCATTAGGCTTTACATTATTTAATTTGTATTCTAGGGTTTCAAAATTTTCATTATTGCACTCAATTTCACTAAAAAATAATAAAATTATGCATTTGCATCTCAGATTTGCATTAGAAAACATAAAAATCATAAAATACAATTTAAATTTTTTGAAAATTTTCAAAAAAATTAGTCCCTGGACTCATTCGCCACTTAGGGTGAATCAGTCCCTTTGCATTATTTTCACTCCATTTTATGGCATTCAATCTTCATTTTCTGAGTTTTTGTTTTATGTGGTTATCTTTCTATTTTTTTCTATAGACTTTATTCTTTATTCAATTCATAGCATTTATTCTAATTTCATTCATCTTGTGCATTGCTTAAAATAAAAATAGCATTTACAACATTGTTGCATAGTTTGGAATCTAAGATTTTCATCATGGATATGTGCTTTAATAAGCTTTGGATGTCATTAAAATCCTTAGTGGATGTGTCAAGTTGTGGGTTTGAAAATGATCCTAATGACATTGAATTTACTCATGCTCCTTCAACTTTTAATGCATTTCCTCCTCGTGATGTTGACATCATTGGAGAAGATGATGACAACATGAATAGGTTCCTAAATGATTATCTTGACAACCTTGAAGCTAATGTATCCTTCTACCCATCCATGAAATGATGAGATCTTCCTACAATACCACCTCTTAAGACATTTGGTTACTTACATCCTAAACCAAAAGTTGAACCTAGTTTCTCTAGACAAGCAAACACTCTACCATTTTATGATAACAAAGTAACAAACACTCCTATCAACCTTGAAGAAACATATGGAAAAGGCTTCACAATCTTGAGTAAACAAGGATATGACACAACTAGTGAAAATGAAATTCATCAACTCCTAGAACAAATACCAATTGATGAAAACACAAAGGGGATAGGCTATCAAGATCCCCCTCATAACAGAAGGCCTCCTAGAGAATATCTAAGGCTTCGAGATGATGGTACGGTAATCTTTGATTCCCCTCTCAATTTGACTGTCCTTCCTAGAGAGAAACCATTCACTCATAGCAAGGACAAGGATGACAGGATCCACTTGGGTCCTCCTTCCATTCAACTAAAGAAAAGGGTGAATTTAGCAAATGCAAAAGACCTTACAAGCTGGAGAAACTAAAATCTCCTCGTCCACCACCCAAAATTGAAAGGAAATTACAAATAATTTTAAAAAATAAATAATCACACTACCACCTATGAATAGGTTGGTGGATATGTGCAGGATCATCAAGGAAAAAATAGGCCCTTAAGTGGTGATGGAAATTGAAAAAAATTAGAGTTAGGCAACTTGACATAAAATTTGAATAAGTTATCTATATTATTTCAAAAATATGTAAGAATAGAAACTATATCAAATTGAATGTAGTTTCTCAACTACTAGGTTTATTTAAAAAAAATCTATTTGGTGAAAATTTGAAATTTCAATGCAGTAGCACTTAAATTTCAGGGAAAAATTAAGTAGGTGTTTGTATGACCACCCTAACCACAATAAAATGATAATATTTTTTTATAAGATTTTAGATATAAGTAGAGGACTCATGTCCTAATGTGATACATATTTTTTTGTAATTTTTTTCCAAGTAAATAATTAAATTCATTTTTTTTAATTCCTATAGTATGCGAAGAATAGAATGTGGCACATGTTTCAGATTCAAAAAATGTGATACTATTTGAAAGATATAGATGTTTTTCAATTAGCCTATCATTAAGGACTTTAGTCGTGATTCAAATAGAAAATGAATAATAATTATTTATTAAATTCAAAGTAAAGCATAATTTATATTGGTAGAAAGTTGAGAATCTCCTTTAAGAACCCTTTTCATTTCATCAATTTTGGGTAAAAAAAAGTCGTTAGCCAAACTCTAAACATACTCATCATATTGCCACTTTTTGGCCAATCATGATCCTACACATACCCTAGTGCTATATCCTAAAGATGAAAAAGTTCCACATTGTGCATACCATCATGTTCTTAGACATAGTACTGATGAATGTCACACATTCCAATTAAGATTGAAAAACTTTCACTTTGATGGAAATGATTTCCATTGTGTGGTTGCCTAGCTTCATATAGCTTCATCCCTTGTCATGTAATAGTTGTACAATATTCTATTCTCACTATTTCATGACCTTTCCCATCACACACCTTGGCTCACTCTTTCCTCACACTCAGTGGGAGCAAGCAATTGATAGCCTTGTCCTAATAATGCATTTGTCATTGTCCCTTAGTTGTGTTGTCCACCTTCCCCTTACATAGAACATGATTGGGAGGAAAATGACTTGCTCATCGGTTGAATCACATTTTCCTTACTAGTTTTTTACATTTTCTTTTTCTTTTTCTCTTTTTCATTTGTGTGATTGCATGTGCGTAATTTGATCCCCCATGATGTTCTATTTGATGTTCTCTCTCACTTTGTGAAATTACTATATTTGTATATGCATTCTTCTATATGTTGTGCATTGCTTTAACTTTCACCTTTATCACTTTCTTGTGTTTTCCTTTTGTGGATGATGCAAGGCATTAAGACATTCACGTCTCTTTCATGTTGACCCAAAAGGATTTCTTTGTCTTTGTCGTTTCATTTAATCTTGTTGGAATATGGTTTCTAGTGTTCTCATTGATGACAACCTAAGTCATTATTTTAGTCCACAAATGAGGATTTGTTCATACCAGAAGGAAGTGTAAAGAACAAAGTATTACTAGAAGAGAGAATGAGGAACATTGTATTCGGTTAGTATGTCGATTTGTATGCTTCACCAAACTATCACTTTGAGTTGTGGATCTCAGGGAAGGTTGTTAAGTATCTATATTATCTTATTGTTAAGTTTTGTGATGTCGCATTAATTGGTGTACAAGTTAGGAGATCCGACAAGATGATTTTCTGTTTATTTTTTCATGAAGGATGACTTGATGTATGTAGGGTGTCACAGATGCATAAGGAGTAATTCCTTAAATTTTTATGTGCTCAAGCATTTTGATTTGGGGCCACAACATAGCATTATGTGAATTTTATGGGTACGCATTGAATATTAAATGTGGATTGAGCCGACTATTGGAAAATATTTTTATTTTGTTGAAGCCAACATGAAGTGACTAAATTCTTGGTAGCAGATATATATATGAGATTGGTTAATTCATTTTGCAGTGCAAATGTGTGTGTTCGATATGTGTTGATGTGTGTATGAACATCAGAAGATAAGTTGAGTGAATTTTACTTGTGCAAAAGAGGATTGTTGTGAAGCAAATTAAGGCAGAGCAAAGTGAAGTGTAGAATCAGACAAAAGGTCCAAAATCTGATCTATGAGCCTCACCAGAACTTAAACCAGGAATTTGTAGATGATATTTTCTTAGTTCAATTTTTTGTTGTAATCCAAATATATTGTAAGGTGGTGAGCCTTCCTGATTTTGAGCAGTGACCTTGAATACATGTGCATTACCCTTTTTCTTCATACATGTGGTGTTATGGTGTTTCGATTGTTTCCTTCATGTGCTTGCATCTTTACTTTTGTTGAAATATTTTAAATGGTTTAAGATCTGGATTTTAATTTAAATATTGTTGAACACTAATACATGCCCCCCTCCTAGTGTTCCTTGAGTCCAATAATTGGTATTAAAGAAAGGTTCCTCTACAAAATTTTAAGAGGTTGAGGTGGATCTTAGAATGCAATGGACTTTGGTGGTCTTCAACAACAACATTTGGTGGCACTTGATGATCTCGATCAGTCTAAAGCAAAATTCCTAGAATTAAAAGCAAATCTTGAGAATGCTGAAAAATTCATTCAATCATTGAAGGATAAAATCAATGATTCAAGAGAAAAGAGGAAGGAAATATGTGATTAGCTGAAGCAAAAAGAAATAAATTAAATTCTTGGAATATGATCACCTAAATCAAACCCTAAAAGAAATAACCGAAGAATGTGAAAATCTTGCTAGAGACAATGCTACTATAAAGCTTGAGATGGAATCTATGGTGATGAAGCTAACTAAGGAGATTGAAGAAAGGAAGAAGAATGAGGAGAATCTAGCCCAGTCCTTAAAAGAAAGATCTAAAGAATGCAACAAAGTTAATAGTGGATTCATTCAGCTGGAGATTGAACTACAACAATCTAGAAATAATGAACAAGAGCTTGAAAGATAGATAGTTATTCTCATAGATGAACACACTACTCCAAATGAATACAAGGAGAAATTTAGGATCAGTTCTAATGAGCTTGATGAGCTAACTAAAGGAAATAAGGATGAAAATGACAAGTGAGGTCTTGGATATGAGAAGGGAGAAAGCTCTGGATCTGAACATAAGCATTCTAGACAAAGAAATTAGATGAATAAAGGAAGAAGGTATCAGTAAGACAACCCAATGCTCAAAAGTTTAATGGTTACTATCATGCTTATAATAAATTTGGTTATATTGCTTCTTAGTGTAGAAGTAAAATAATTTCAAGCAGTGCATACTTTCTCGGTCAGTGTTTTAGTTGTATTAATTTTGGTCATAATTCAATTGAATGCAGAAGTATGTATGTCAGTGTAAGGAATGTTAAATGCTACACCTGTGGAAGATTTGGGAATATTGCTAATCAATGCAGATCAAGAGGAATTCAATGGAATGAATGTTCTAGACAAAGAAATTTTGTGTGTTACAATTGTAACATATTTGGTCACATTGCAAGATTCTACAAGAACAAAAATATGGATAGAAGAGGTCTGGTATATAAAGGCATAATTTCACAGAAAGATGATATAGGAAAAGGTAAAGTGATTGTGGAAGAAATAAGAGATCAGATGAAGAAAACTTGGGTAAGGAAGAGTGAGTCTGATAAAGGAAATAAGCTTGCACCAGAATCTATTTTTGGCGATTCCTCCAGAAATTGATCTTAGGCCATTGGCCTAGGGAGAGTTTTTGAAGAAAATCCTTTATCCCCTCTCAGTAGTTTGAACCAAAATGCAAGAAATTTTTAGTAGTTGTGCTAATATTTTTCAAATGTATCAGTGATCACTTGTGTAGAAATTTGAGAAGTAAAAGGTCCACAGTTGAATCCTTCTTTTGTTATCTGAGAAAATAGGGTATCCAGAACACCTAGGGAAAAACATTTAATGTCATAAAAAGGTTAGGTGTGTGAGTTAGAAAAGGGTATTTGGAACCCTGATTTATCACCTTGCATTGAAGAAGAATAGAAGGAGAGCATCTACAAAAGAATTTTGAAGGAGTAAAGTCAATTCGGTGGTAAATTCATCAGGTATTTCAGTTTCTTATAGAATTCTCACTTAATTTGTTCCTTGGTAGAAACTTGTTCGGTACGAAAAGGAAAATGGAGCAAATCAAAGGAATGGTAAATTTAGATGAATATAGTAGTGAGAAGGTTAGGTATGTGAGAAATATGTTGCTGACCAATGAATTGAAATGGCTTGAAGGTGTGAAACAAAAAAAATTGGACATTTGGAGTGAATTTCCCTATTTTGATAATGCAAAAGTCATTAGGTTTATATTGAGAAGATTGAATGATGACATTCTAACTCTGGATAAAACCTATCTCATTTTGAAAGAGGTGATTAGGAATCTAATTGGATTATGCAATGTTGGGGATATACCGAAAAAGAAGTTGATTTGGAACAAAGAAGTTGAAACCCTAACTGAAGTAACTGCAGATCAAATGGCTTTGATAATTTCGACGATCAAAGATCCGATAACAAGGTACATTACACATGAAATCTCATCACAATCTTTTTCAAAAATAGGGAAGGCACAACTTCAACAGGTGTAGTTTACATCTCTCATAAAATGATAATGGAGGATCAAGATTTTGACCTGTGCAAATTGCTAAAAGATCAATTGATCGAAAATGTGCAACTAACAAAGGAGGCAGATTACCCCTTCAGGTTTGGTACCTTGGTCATATGTCTTGTGATGTATTTTTTTAATTTCTTGCCACATATCAATAATATTGTATGGAAAGAGAATGAACCAGTTTGTAAAAAAAAATTGAACATTCTAATACTTTGGCAAATTGTAAGCAAGCGTATGCAAATTTCTTTAAAGAATTGCTAGGGAAGTTTGAATCAATTTGAATTTCCATTCATATAAGAGCACTTGAAGTTGGATACTCTTCCGATGAGATGGAGAGGAAGAAGAAAAGATCACAAGAGAGTGTTGATTACACTCCTTCGGCACACAAGACTCTAAAAATTGAAAGAAAAGGTAAAGAACAAGAGATTGTGGACATACCAGATGAGGAATCTGATGAGTACACTCCAAGGGAAGAACCAAAATCAGTTGAACCAGATGTAACAATGGCAAAAGGAAGTGAAGAAGAAGGTGTTTTATCCTAAGTAAAGCTACTGTAGCTTGTTCAGGAGAAAGATGGGATGCAAAAAATTGTTGGCATATGGTCTGATAGACCCTCATATGAGCAAGATCTGATCGAGAGAACACTAATTATTTATTTTTTGCACAATAACATTGGATTGGAGAGTTTGAAGAATGTGTTTCCTAAAGAGATGATTGAATGAATTAAGGAAGTCATGGTCTTTGAGTCCCAGGATAGGAAAGAGGAAGAAATAATTCTACATCTGAAGGAGCAGTTCAATATATCTCTTACCAAACTAAAAAGGAAAATGAATGTGTTGAGGCAATGCATAAATACACCAAATAACATCTACAACTATTGTCTTCATTGGCCTCATTCAGTTGGAAGATACAAAGATAAGCTAGAGTAGACTAAAACTGAGCTAAACAAGATTGGTCAGGATTATAACATGTTTCAAGATCAAGATGGCGCAGTCAAGAAAATGATTCAAGAGTTGTAGTCTGAGCATACAAAAGTTCATTTCACCAAAAAAAACCTTGTGGAAACCTTTTGGAAAGTGAAGGATTTAACCAAATGCAGAATGGAGTAGTTAATTGAGGTTCTAAGGAAAGGAGAGAAATTAGAAAAGACAATCACAATTTTGGAATCTCTCATCCAGATTATCAACCAAACATATGAGAATAACAACTTTATATTAATCATTGGGATTTAAGTAGAATCTTGGAGGAAACTTCTTTAAGAAATTAAAGATAAGTACAAGATAATTTTCTGATGCGAGCAGGAGGGTATGTGTAAGATCATCATGGAAAAAACAGGCCCTTAAGTGGCATAAAATTCAGAAAAATCAAAGTTAGGAAAATTGAAGTAAAAATTTGAATAAGTTAGCTATATTATTTCAAAAATATGTAACAATATAATTTGTAGAAAATTGAATGTAGTTTCTAAAATACTAGGTTTTTTTAAAAACAAAAGAATCTATTTGGTGAAAATTTGAAATTTCAATGTAGTGGTACTTAAATTTCAGGGAAAAAATAAGTAGGTGTCTGTCTGACCACCCTAACCACAATCAAATGATAATATTTTTTAATAAGATTTTAGATATAAGTAGAGTACTCATGCCCTAATGTGATGCATATTTTTTACTATTTTTTTCCAAGTAAATAATTAATTATGAATTCTTTATTACAACTTTTTTATAAATATAAAAACTCATATGTCTAACCAACTTAACTTGGTCAAAACTTCATGAAATTCAATTTTTTATTTTTTTAATCCTATAGTATGTGATGTATGAATGTGACACATGTTTTGTATTAAAAAAATGTGATACCGTTTGAAAGTTATAGATGTTTTCAATTAGTCTATCAATATGGAATTTAGTCATAATTTGAATAGAAAATGAATAATAATTACTTATTAAATTCAAAGTAAATAATAATTTATATTGGTGGAAATTTGAGAATCTCCTTTAAAAACCCTTTTTTTTTCATCAATTTTGGGTAAAAAAATAGTCGACAACCACATACCCATCATATTGCCACTTTTTGGCCCATCATGATCCTGCACATACCTAGCAGCTGTATTTCTTCAAATTTTGATCCAATTTTGAATTAGCAAGGGGGGAGATTGAAAATATTTTTTTCATCGATGTGAAAGGGGAAGAGAGAGTAGTGAAAAATGCCTTATCATTCTAAGGGAGAGTTGTATTTTGAAATTTTGAACTCGGCCAGCATAATCATATTGGTTCCGACACTTAGTCATTTTTCACTAAGTGTTGTCGTCAATGCCAAAGGGGGAGATTGTTGGAATATGGCTTATAGTGTTGTCATTGATGGAAACCAAGTCATTATTCTAGTCTGCATATCAAGATTTGTTCATACCAGTAGGCAGTGTAAAGAACAGAGTATTACCAAAAGAGAGAATGAAGAATAGGGTATCTGGTTAGTATGTCGAACTGTATACTTCACCGGATTATCATTTGGAGTTGTGGATTTCAGGGAAGGTTGTTAAGTATCTATATTATCTTATTGTTAAGTTTTGTGATGTCACATTAATTGGTGTACAAGTTAGGAGATTTGAAAGCATGATTTTCTATTTATTTGTTCATGGAGGCCGACTTGATTTATGTAGCGTGTCATAGATGTATAAGGAGTAATTGTTTAAATTTTTCTATGTTTGAGCATTTTGATTTGGGGCCACAACATAGAATTAGCCAAATTTGATGGGTATGCATTGAATATTAAATGTGGATTGAGCCGACTATTGGAAATATTTTTATTTTGCTAAAGCCAACATGAAGTGACTAAATTCTTGGTAGTAGATATATATATGAGATTGGTTAATTCATTTTGAAGTGTAGATGTGTGTGTTCAATATGTGTTGATGTGTGTGCAAACATCAGAAGATTAGTTGAGTGAATTTTAGTTGTGTAGAATAGGATTGTTGTGAAGTGAATTAAGGGAAAGCAGAGCAAAGTACAAAATCAAATAGAAGGTCTAGAATCTGATCTATCAGTCTCACTAGTACTGAAACCGGGCATTTGTAGATGATACGTTCTTAGTTCAACTTTTTGTTGTAATCTAAATATATTGTAAGGCAGTGAGCCTTCCAGATTTTGAGCAGTGAGCTCTAGGCCTGGTGTGCCTGAATACATGTGCATTCCCCTTTTTCTTCATACTTTTAACAGAGTATAAATTGTGGATTAACCTCCACCATGGTTTTTCCCCTAACAGGATTTCCATGTAAAAATCTTGGTGTTATTGTGTTTTGATTGTGTCCTTCATGTGCTTGCATCTTTACTTTTGTTGAAATGTTGTAAATGGTTTAAGATCTGGATTGTAATTTAAATATTGATGAACATTGATTCACCCCCGCCCCTCTCAGTGTTCCTTTATTCCAACACATCTTTATCATTTTTCTTCTATTTTTCTTTTTTGGATGACACAAGGCATCAAGAAATTCATGTATCCTTCATGTTGACTCAAAATATTTTCCTTTGTCTTTTTTTTTTCCTTTTGGGGATGATGCAAGGTGTTGAGACACCCTATGTCTCTTCCATGTTGACCCAAAAGGTTTTACTTTTTTATCTCTCTTTTTGTGTCATTCTTCTAGTTCAATGTGTATTTGGGGGATGATGACAGTTTTGAGATCTCTTATAATTATTGCAACAAAGAACATATTGACCCCAAATTCATAGATTCCTTATGTGTTCGGTGTTTGCATTTTGGGTGCAACCCCTTTCTTTCCTTTTTTCTTTTCTTTTACATGACGTAGCTTTACTCAAAAACATATGACTTGGCATAGGGCTTTATAAGTTAGATCTTATGCCTACTCTCATGTTTGCATTTATTATTTTCTACTTTAAATTAATTGCTCATAGTAGGGTGTGTTGCAATTTCTTTAAAGTAGGGTCATACATTGGCATTATTCTTTTGCATTTTCCTTTTTCTTGGTTCTTAGTGCAACTGTCTTACTTCATACAATGCATTTGTCACTTTGTGGATGACATTGGGTGTAGTGTCCTTCATGAGCATGATCTCTCTTAGTATATTGCATTCCTCTTAGTGGCTTGATGCAACACATTGCATCCCCTAAGTTGTGAATTTTCTATTCTTTGATTGGTCCTCTCTTGGAGACATTAGACATAATGTTCCCTAAGTTAAAGACCTCATATGAACTAACCAAGACTCCTTTAAACATTTCCTATATTGCACTTTGCATTTGTCGTTATATGGCCACCTTGCATAACACATCTTGCATGCCTGTAGTGTCATCGCATTTGTTCATTCCAAGCATACAAATTTTGCTTGTCTCATGAAGCTTGAAAAGTCATTTTCTTTTGTGGTGCCTTATTAAAGTTATCAAGAGCTATAACTTTGGTATGGTTGACCAGGAAGCCCAATATGAGGTATGAATTTCCCCATACCTACTTGCATGTGTGTGAGTGCATACCAACCATGAGTGTATGTTTCTCACCTTTTAGGACTTCTCATTCGATGAACTGCCAGGAGTTTCATCGCCTCAAAGTGAGTATGTGTTTTCTAGATAAACAACCTAGATCTGATCCACACTAGGATGGACAAATGATTGAAGCTCGATCTAACTCTTTCTCTTCTTCTCTTTTCTCTTTTTCATGTTTGGCAATGTATGATTAGCCTTGTCATTATTCTTTATATCATTTTCACGTGTGTTCCTTTGTGCTTGTGTTGGTTTTCCATGGGATTTTGATATGATGGAGGTTCATCTTAGTGCATGGACAATCCTGCACACCAAAAAAAAGTGTGATGTCTTTAATTTCTATTTTTTGGTTGTGTTTATTTTTGATATTTTAGGAATGATTTCAGAGCACTTTTCACACATTTCTAGCATATTTAAAATCAAATTCTTATACTATTGGATATGTGGCACCAAAGGCTTAATTTTCATGTATATAGAGGCTTAAAAATTGAATTTTTCCTCACGAAATTGGAGGATAAAACATCCAACACCCAGGCATGTGAGTGGATATTTATTTTAATTTATAACTTGGATTTGTATTTAAAAATTGATCCTTAATTGATATTGGAGTAATGACGGGGTTATTGTGTCTAGGGTTATTTTGGCCGAGTTATTATGTTCGGATATCGGGAAAATACAATTTTTAGCAAACAATTTGAATTTTTCCTATAGGAAATTCAAAGAGGGGAAGAAAAGGGGTGAATCCAATACCCAGAAAAGTAGAGTAAATTATGGAATGTAGCAGATTTTGGAAGACTGTTGTAATTCCCAAGATTGAGAAAAGAAAAGGAAATCATAATGAATAAAATGATAGATAAATGAGGTGAAAAATCAAAGAAACCACATCCAGAAATGAAGTATTAGAGATTGGGAGTTGTATTTTTTTATGCATATATTTGATTGTGGAGTTTTGGAGCTGATTTGAAGTGGTTGTGAGGTCATTCATGCCTGTAGCAAAGTTTTGGCTATGATTAGTTTGCTCTTTGTAGCTTTTTGTTGCAAACTGTGGAAGCTTGGAATGAAAACTTAGATTTGTTCATTTAAATTTCTTGGAATTACATATGTTGGTTAACATTCAGAATGTGTTTATCTAATTCTTAGCTCATGATTTTAAAAAATAATAATCTTGTTTGAATTGTTTGGTTTGCATCAACAACTTTTTTTACAATGTGGAGTTTTTTTAAAGTTTCAAGTATAAAGTTGAGGGGATATTTTTGGGATAAATATTATTATCTTATTAAATAATTCATGTAGATGAATATGGGGGTTTTCGATATCGAGGTTTTCAGTAGAAAAGGCATTCAATAGATGGTTCAAAGTAAACTTCAAAAGAGGGTTTTTCGTGAGTTTTTGAGTGCAGTTTGAGAGTTGCATGAATTTTCTTTATGGGGCTGCAATATTCACATTATTATTTGGAGTTTGATGTTTGACTTGCATCATGATCCTGGAGGCTTGATCAACCATCTTAATTTTTTTTGTCTCATCTTTCTATCATTGGTTCATTAGAACCCCTCTTCGTGTGTGTTTGTCTACTTTAGTGTGAGTTTGAAGCAAGTCCATCCTCTCACTAAAGTGGGGGCTAAATGTAGTGTCAAAAAAATGGTCCTTCAGATTTTTCACACTTGTTTGGGTCCTTATGGATTTTGGCTTAATGTTTCCTTGATTTAGTGTTGTAATGTGGATAACACATTCACATTAGGTCTTGGGACCTAATGAACTAATTGATTGTAATGGTGGCTTGCAAAAGTGTTGTGAAGTGTTGTAACACACTTTCACACTTTTCTAGGATTTTATCAATTAACTAAGCATAATAAATACAATTAAATCATCTTAAATCAATCTTATCCTTATCTTATCTAGACTGTTGTAAAGTGTTATAACACACTTTCACATTCCTCTAGGCTTGTTATTAATAATTGGGCTTTCTTATGCTTTAATTGGCCCCATTTTGCATCCATAGGCCTTACTTATGTGTATTTTTTAGAATAATCCTGAGAAATGTCATTTAAAATTCGTAAATCCTGAGACCCACCTTACTTTCCTAAGGTGACTCATTCGCTATTATGGGTGAATGAGTCCCCTTAGGAGGGACCCATTCGTCCAGGGTGGTGAATTAGTCCCCTTTAGCTCAAAATTTAAATTTAATTCAAATTTATTGTGTATTTTTATTCTCCAAGATCTAAGGTCGGCCTAAAGTGTTGTAATTTCGGGAATTATTGCATAATTTAGCATAAATACAAGGTTCTTTCTCTCATTTTAATACCTAGCATTCAAGTATTCATGCATATAGTTTACAAAAGCATTTGAGCATTCATAAGAGCATTCAAGGAATTTCAAGGGTAGATTATCAAGCATTCGAGAGAATTTTCAAGTGTCTTTCATCATGCCAAAGATTGTTTGCATCATGTTGTTTTAGAGATAACATTTGTGGTGTAGGATTTATAAGAATTATATTCAAGATCTATCAACATCAAGCTAGAGTTCAAGTCTACATCCATTGGAGCCATCACTTACACGATTGCACCATCTTATTGCAAGGGTTTGGTGAGCTGTAACATTCTCTTTTGTTCATTCATCATTCTCTTTCCATATTTCATTCTATTTCAAGGTTTAATTACCAACAAGGGGTTTGACCAAGGAAAACCCTACTCACTAACCCCCACAACATTTTCCCCTCATCTTGTGTGTGATTTGCAGGGCTGGGTTGTAGATTTTCCAAGAAGACAAGTTGGAGAAAAGTTGTCAATTCCTTAAAAGTTGCCAAAATTGTCACTAAGTCCTAGGAGAAGGTTGGAGAAGGTGTATAGGCTAAATCTTGCAGTTTCCTACCCAGATATGAGTCAAGAAGAAAAGAGCAGACCGAGTGGCACATAATCCACTTTAGAATTTCGAAAAAACTAGAAGTGGATTGATTCACCACTATTGGCGAATGAGTCCCACTATATAGGCCTAAGCAAGATTTTTATGCCATTAATTTTAATTAATATATAGTATATTATATTTTAAGATGATACACTAAAATATTGGATTGGCTTCATTTCTAAAAACACCATACTTGTATATTACAATTTTTACCATAAAAAACATGGAACTATGCATTAAGGTTTATGGTTAAATTAATAGTTAACATTTCACTCATTTAGTGCAAACTATGCAAGAGGAATCATGGTGTACCTACTTGTAGGGCCTTCGCTTGAACCTACCTATGCTCCCTTTATTCAAATTCATCATTGGTGGCTCCTTTGTCAATGTCAGCTTCTCCAAACCTTGTAGCAAGCATTCACTTCCACTAAAATCAACCGACACCTATGTCAATTCATATAACTTTAAAAAGAGAAAAAATAATAAATTCGAGCGAAGGTAATTTTTCCTCAAAGGTCTTATAATTTTATAGTTTTTTAAATTAACAAGAACATTCAAATGAAGATGACCTTCGATCATAGATTTTTTTGTAAAGACCTTTGAGAGAAGGTATTGCAAGAAATATGTGTCACTCCCAAAATTTTCATGTCCCAAGTTTGGGACCGAGTAGTGTGGGATCATCTATGACTAAAATGAAGAAAAAATAAAATCAAATACATGTGTTTTTTCTATAAATGTATATATGTTATCTCTATATATCATCGAATACACCACCATAGGAGTGAAATGGCTTAAACATTGAGACAAGAAAAAATATGGGTAACTGTCAAACTAAAGACTACGCAATCAATGTTTGTGAAATATAGAACTACACAATCAATATTTTTGCGATAAAAAATAGAATAATAGAAATACATGCGAAAAAAATGTTAAAATGAATACAAATGAAAATTTAATATTTAAATTTCATAATGTCATAACCCCACTATTAAACCAAACAAAAATCCAATTTTGAGACTGAAAACCCATAATAAAAGTCATGGTGATGGTTGAACAAAGTTCATTGTTTTCCTTGCTAAACTAATTTTGTTTAAAAAGACATAATCTGGAAGTACCCAAAAGCCAACATAACCTTATTAAGCCCTTTAGCTGAGCAAGAAAATGCAATAACATATTCATTTCACAAAATGAATAACTAGAGAAAATATTAAAAATTCACTTCACATGCTTCCAAATTTTATCAAACCCTTTAGCTTAGCAAAGACATGCAATAACATGAAAAGTAATCAAAGAAATTGAACAAATAATTCATTGAAAGAAGAAACAACCAAAAATATAAAATGGTACAATCTTAGCGAGGTTAAAAACCTCACTTGTGTTGAATAAAGGATGAGTTAGATACTCAATAGTGGAATAGATAGACCCTTAAACAATTGCTAAGCGGTCCCATGAAGAAAGGGTGAAACCAAACATGTATCGGTGTTGGAAGAATATTTACAAAGTGTTGATATGAACATGTATTGATGCCTAAGGAAATGAACATTCCAGAAGATGTGTGTAGGAAAGGGGTGAAAATGAGTGGGATGAGTGAATTTTTGGAGCATTGAATGATCTAAGGCGTTTGAATTGCACACCATTAGGTTGAGTAAATGGACAGGGATGCATAGTGAATTTATTGGATGAAAGCAATTGAGGGGGAAACATGCAATAAATGCAATGAACTGGATGTTGAGGGTGGTGAAGTGTTCGATTTCCACGTGTTTATTTGATCCATTGACAAATCCCCACCACACATTGTTTGAAGGTGGAACTGACTAATGATTGATCAACCATCCAAATGGGAAAGTTATGAACATGTTGGACCAATTGGAACATAACACATGGAAAATTAATTAAATTCACAAAAAACAAAATTGAAGGATCCATTGATGGGTGTTTGACGTAATCCCATTTTTTTTTTGAGCCAAGTGACACACCACATGAACTTCCAAAAATAGAGTGCTCTACTATAGACCCCTCTCTCCTAATCACACTCCACAAGAACTTCTCTTTTTAATAAAAAAAATGACAAGAATATGAAAAACATAGATATCAACAATAGTTGTAAGAATTGCCTACATTTTACAAATTTCCTACCAAAAATATGGTACGAGATGGCATGCATGAATCTTGAGCTCTCTTGAAGGAATTCCAAGCTCTGGATGGAATTTGTAGCTTTCAAATTTGGAGTTTTTAGTAACTTTATTGAGCAAGTTGTAGGGTAGAAGACCCACTAGTTGAGTGCATTCTAATAGTTGTGAGGGTTATTGTGATATTTTTATTCATTAAATGAACAGATTTAGACTATTCATTGAATATTTAAATATAAAAATTTATATATTTTTATGTTAATCATAGATATATTAAAAATTGTGCAACTACCTAATAATCAATAAAAAAAATAATGAACATATAACATTCATTATACATTGAATATGAAACAAAATAAAATGTTATTTATAACAACTTCAAAGTACTTCTGCAAATATAACAAAACTGCTATTAAATTTTACATTCACATTTGTCCAAACATGTAGAGAAAATAGTCAAAGCTATACATGTTTGGTACTTAGTAAATACTCTAAACTATTCAAGTTCTAATGCACAATTTGACATAAATAGAAAACTCTATTTTCAATAACTGGTCCCATCTCTCATTAAATCTGAACAATAAATGAACCATTGATACTGCATACTTCTCCCATCAATCACTTGTACCATCTCTCAATAATTGTAAGCAATAAATGTTGAGATTGCAATACTTGCAAAATCAAATAGCAACTCTGAGACTCATAAATTTAATTGACGATCAATATCAACCAACTACTAGAAAAAAATTTAAAATTTCCTCTTTCAATCTCTAACATCATATTTTAACCAATAAGAATGCAACATTTGCAATCCATGGATCAACCAATTTCAATTTCATGCAATTAAAAGAAAAATAAGCTATATAAAAAACATACTATGCAATAAAACCATTTACTTTCTCTATATCAGACTGCATACATTCTCATTCTCATACATACAATCAGAGCTATCAAGAGATTACCAAGCAACTCAACATATCCAATTACAAATATTTTCAGACTGTTCTGGTGTTTACTATTCAAATATTTTGGTTTTTCCTTCAACATTATTTTATTAAGTATACGTATGTTTCAACAACAACATGTTTATCATAAATTTTATTATTTTTCAATTAAAAAATAATTACACACTGCACAAAGAGTTCATATCAATTAATGACTATTTATTGTTATTAATTTATAGAAAAACTTTCATTTGTAAATTGTGTTGCCAAATATTCATCTATTTGAATTTATATTAAAGATTTAGACATAATGTATCTCATATCAAAACTATGCATCTATTTTGAATTTATATTAAAGATTTAGACATAATGTATCTCAAATCAAAACTATGCATGAATAGGAACAATCATAAAAGAATGGATATTTAATATAAATTAAAATAGATGGATGAAGAGACATTAAAATTATGCTCTCAAATCTTTTCTAAATACCAGCACTAAAGTTAATGAACCTTTTTTTGTAATCATTTGAGAAGGAAATTTGTTTACAAATGCAAAGTTTAAATTATAAATCTATTTTAATTTATATTAAATATCTAGGTAGACTATATCTAGAATCAAAACTGCATTAAATAACCAGGTAGACTATGTCTGAAATCAAAACTGTGCACAAACAACAATCATATAATCTTGGATATTTAATATAAATTAAAATAGATGATTTATAAAATTTGAATTTAGAGCTATCAAGAGATTACTAGACAACTCAAAAAATTTAGAAAGCAAAAACTTGTAGCAAATGTTTTCATCAAACTTAGTCTTAATAAACTTGTCAATATAACAAAAATCTTATGATATTGATTTTAAATTTGTGAGCATAGACCAAATCTTAATTTTTGCATTCCATGGAAAATGGCCCCAAATCAAAAGGAGAATCTTTCATCCTTTAAGTACAATATGCCAAAAAAGGTAAGAGAAGATTATATAGAAATATAGAGTTCCTACCTAGCTAAAATACTATAAACCTAGTCACCAATGTAACTTCCAGAGTTTGCCTCAAGGCTTAAGCACATGACCTATGGAAAACTCAAGTTCAAAGTAAAGAGACTGTAATTGTACTCACACATGAATCTCGTGTGTATGTGTGTATACTAATATAAACACACATATGGGTGGGTGCATGAAGTTGGGTACCAATTTTCTGGCCACTTTTGAAAAAAAATTTAAAAAACGTGCTCGCATTATAACACGAGCACGTTATAACGTGAGCGTGTTATAACACACTCACATTGTTTTGCATTAAAAATAAAGAAAAAATTGAAATTATTTTCCTTGGAATACCAACCCAAAGGCTTGGAGGGCATTCCCAACAAGGCCAGAGACGTGTTTTTGCAAATTCTACAATTTTTCACATAATCGGGTCCATGCTCACCATCAAGATTGCATCTAGTTCAATATCAACAAAATCGAAAACATGGGTAATGTTAGGTTCTCTCTTAGGTATCCAACGATGTAATTTTTTACACTTTTTGACAATATTAAGCCTTCCATCCATAATTTCTTTTGTTTGTATGTTTGTTTTTTGCTAAAAAGAAGTGTTTGGTGTTTTTTTGGTTATAAATTAACCATTCATCAAAATTTCAAATAAATTACACTTTTAGAAACTAGACTCCATTCTACAATTTAAGAAAAAAAAAAGAAAAAAAAATCAATTATTTTCTAAAATTTGTAGGGGGAGCATGGCCAAAATTCTGCTTTTTAGGAAGTACCCACTTAGAAAATTAGTAAAAAATCAAATATTCATTAAAAAATTATCAGAAAAATTGTGCATAAACTAGATGTTGTTAGCTAACTTTTTACCATAGTGATTTTAAAAATACTACAAAAAAAATCACCATGCTCAGGTCATACAAGAGTTGATATGTTATGTTCTTCTGAACAAAAATAGCACCAATTTGTGTACATCCCTCTTTTTAACCACTTAATCTCAACCATTTTCAAAATAAATTAGTAGTTTAGAAAGTAGACTCAGAGCACTTTGATCCTTGTTTTTGTTCCATCTAAAAATTTTGAGTGTAACTATCCTCAATTTCACATCCAAGGTCAACATTTCCTAATTTCAGAAAAAAAGTGGCCACTTAAGCCCCCCTTTTGGGAACCATCTTGGTGCACTTACCCATATATATAAAAATAAATACAAATATTGCAAATAAAATTAGTATCTACAACAAACATAAGCACTTTTTCATTTTCATCAGTTAAATGAACTATCTTGTTTTATATCCACATCTTCCATTTTATACCACACAACATTAGTAGGAATCCACATAAATAGAGAGCAACATGCATGTCAATTTTTGAATCTAGTGGACTATGGCTATAAGTGTGTTGCATTGCATCTAAACATCATAAGCCCCTCTCTATGGAAAATACATGATTACCAAATTGACAAACGAAACTTTTAATAGCGATGATCATCTAAAGATTTCAATAAATAGAGAAACTTAGGAATAAAATCTCTCTTTATACGGTCTCAATAAAGATCACTTAACTGAGCAACTGCATATCAAATTTGAAAGTGTGTTCTTCTAGAAGAACCAAAAGAGTTTTGTAGTGATTTTTTTACATTTACAAGAAGATTCAAGAAACAAAACTTTAAGGGATTGCAACAAAGGGAGAGAAGGAAATAGTTGAGTAAGTTCCAATGGTTGTAGGAGATTACAAAATAGTTTCTAGATTGAGTAGAATTTTATTGGATGTGAATTTTTTTTAAATAAAACTTTAATTATAATGGTGATTGGAGACTAGAGAATAGTTTTTGAATTGAAATTTTTTTTATTTAAAGTGACTTTATTTTCATTGCTTTTCATTGTCTGAAGTGTTCTTTTTGAAAATTACATACAATTCAAGCCAATATCTATATTCAATGAGGAAAAAAAACCTTGTACATATGATTGTAAAATAATATATTGATAAATAGGTCAGTTATTACATGCCTTTACAAAATAAAATTATTATTTGATATTTTTTCTTTAGGAATTATAGTTATTGGAAAGAGAAAAATCAAGAGACCAAACCAAAGGTCAAGGGCTCATTTACCACGGGGTGTGAAATTTCAAGTGGTTGATTCAGATGATGGTGAGACTTCATCCAATCCACCTAGTGACAACACAATGTCTAATCCTGTTGATAACAATGTAGAAACTATGGATTTTGTTGTCCAATCTTTCCAACATTGTAGAAAAAAGACAATGAAATAATAGTACATGGACAAAAGAAGATGTGTGGACACAAGAAAAAGTAACCATTCTACTTTTTCCTCTTGTTTAGGTCCTCCTTGTGATTTTGGGTTGATTTTTCCTTGATTTAATGTTGAAATGTGGTCAACACATTCACATTAGGTCTTGAGTCCTTGTAAGTCATTAAGAACTTTATGATTCCTTGTAAAAGTGTTGTGAACTGTTGTAATATATTTTCACACTTTTCCAAGACTTTTTTTACTATAATTCACTTAAATAACCCCTTTTTATCACTTACCAAGTCTGATTTCAAAGTGTTGTAAACTATTGTAATAAACTTTCACACTTTTCTAGGCTTGTCATCAATAATTTGACCCTTTCTTATGTTTAAATGACCCCTTTATACACTTACCAGACCTACTTAATTGTAATTTTTAGAATAATCCCATTAAACATCATTTAATACACTTTAATTCCTAATACCCACATAAAATGCTTAAGTGGGACCAAGTTACCAATAGGGGTGACTTAGTCCCAGTTGGCTCAAAAATCAAAATTATTTCAAAATTCTGGCAGGATATTATTCTCTTAGCCTTGAGGTCGGCCTATGATGTGGTATTTTTGAGAAATTTTACATAATTATGTATAAATATAGGGTTTTATCTCTCATTTCACCCCCAATTCAGTTTCAAGTAATCCATTCAATCATTCAAGCACTCAAGCAATCATTCAATCAAGCATCTTCAAGCATATTGGAGTTGTCACTTGCATATCTTTAGATTTCTACTTCAAGGGTTTGGTGAGTTGTGACATTGCATGTTGTTCATTCATCATTCTCTTTTTATTTCATTTCATTTTCAAGGGTTTAATTACCAAACTAGGGTTTTACCAAGGCAAACCCCTATTCTCTAACCCTTAACCCTTTGTCCCCTCTTTGCATGTGTGTTTTGCAAGTCTTGTATGCAGATTTTTCAAAGAGAAAGCTTTTAAAAGGTTTCATCAATCCACCAAAGTTATTCAAAGTCAAAAAAACCCTAAGAGAAGCTTGGATATCACCCCACAGACTAGATTTTGTAGATTCGGATCCAGAGACTTATTAGGAACATAAGGGCATATTGAAGACTATAGATTCTTGTCCCAAATTTCTTGAGATTCCTAGGTGGATTAAGTCACCATCTATGGTGAATTAGTCCCACTACTAGGCCTGAAAAGTGATTTCTATAATTTTGGATACCCTTTTGGCTGAAACCTATTCCAATAGAATTTCCCTAAAATAGGACTAAGTCACCTAGCTTGGTGTAAGTGTCCTAGTTGGATTCAATAGTAATTTCTATAGGATTCCAGAGCTCCTCTACATCACATTATAGTTTCCAAGTGCACCTCTACAATCTCATTCATTTATGTTATTGTTTGTTTGCATTCTTAGGTTATTTTTGCATACATCATTGTGTTTTCAAACATCTTGCATTTATTTAGTTTTCATTTAATAGTCAATTTTTTTTATTAGTTTATTGCATTTAGGACATTACACTTAGGCATATTTCATTCATATTTTCATTAGTCTTGAGTGGCGACATTGCACATTTTGGCATACCTCTCTCATTTTAGGTGAAAAACCCTACAAGTGTTAGAGAGCCTTGTGGTGCCAAAATCTTTGTCAACATTTTGATGAACCCAAATTTATAACATTTTAGTTCTAATTTCAAATGAATTTACATCCTAGGAACAACTTTCATCAACATTGGATTTTTTTGCATCCTAGGGTTTTCAAAATTGCATTAGTGAAAAGATCATATAGATTGCATGATTGCATTGAAAATCATTGAAAAATACCAAAAATCTGCATATTCATATTATATCTACATCTTAAAATCTAAAAAGCATAATTTTTTAAAAAAAAATTCTGAAAATTGTTAAAAAAAACCACTACCTAAACTCATTCACCACCCTGGGCAACTTAGTCCAGTTACATAGTTTGCACTACAATTTCTATCATTTCCAATTCATTCTCTGTATTTTTGTTTTTTGTGGTTGCATTTCTATTATTATTTCCATATTTTTTGTTGCATTCAATTTCTTGCATCTAGCTTACCTTTTTGTATTTGCATCATGGCTTTGTGTTTGAATAAGCTTTGGATGTCTTTAAAATCCTTAGTGGATGTGTTAAGTTGTGCCTTTGGAACTGATCCTAATGACATTGAACTCACTCCTGCTCCTTCAACTCCTAATGCATGTCCTCCTCATGATGTTGACATCATTAGAGAAGATGATGATAGCATGAGTAGTTTCCTAAACAATTTCCTTAATAACCTTGAAGATAATACATCCTTTTATCCATCCATGAAACCACAAGACCTACCTACTATACCACCTCATGACACGTTTAGTTACTTACATCCTGAAACAAAAGATGAACCTAAGTTTGCTACACAAGGTGAACCTGGTTCCTCTAAACCAGCAAACACACAACCATTTTATGATAATAAAGTAACAAACACTTCTATCAACCTTCAAGACACATATGGCAAAGGTTTCACTATATTGAGCAAACAAGGATGTGACACAACAAATGAACATGAAATACATCAACCTTTTGAGCAAGTACCCACTGATGAAAACACAAAGGGGATAGGCTATCAGGACCCCCCTCATAACAATAAGCCTCCTATAGAATATCTAAGGCTTCATGATGATGGCACAGTGATCTTTGATTCTCCCCCTAATTTGAACATCCTTCATCCTCGTGAGAAACCCTTGAATAATAAAATTGAGAAGGACGCAAGGATCCCAGTAGGTCCTCCTCCTTCAATTCATGAAAAGGGTGAATCTAGCAAACACAAATGACCTTACAAGTTGAAAAAACTAAAGTTTCATCTTTGTCCACCACCTACATGTGAAAGGAAATTGAAAATAATTTTAAATAAATGACTCATAATATTTCCACCTATGAATAGGTTGGTGGTATATCCTAAAGATGCCAATTTTCCACATTGTGCATACCATTGTGTTCTTAGACAACATAGTGATAAGTGTCATACATTGAAGGAGATATTGAGCAAGTATCACTTTTATGGAAACGACTACTATCCCATAGTCCCATAATACATTTTCCTACTCCTTGACATGCAATAGTTGTAGAATCTTTCATTCTCACTATTGCATGGTCTTTCCCATCACCCACCTTAGCTCATTCTTGTCTTTCACTTAGTGGGGGCAAGAAAATGTTATTATTTTCATAGTAATGCATTTGTCATTTCCCTTAGTTGTGTTGTTCACCCTCCAACATAGAATAATCCCTTGTATGGAAATTTGGCCACTAGGAGGTAGACCAAATATGAAGTCATGAAAAGGAGAGAGGTATTCTTTACCTCCATTAACTATTGGTGAATGTTGTTGCTAATCATTTTTTCCCAATGGAATTTGGTCTTGCTCTTGAGGATCTCTTTGATGAAATAGAGCATCTAATTTTCAAAGAAAGTGGTAGTAGGAAAACCCATTGGTCTGCTCAAAAGATTGATAAGGTTATGGTACTCCTCATAGGAGTCACTTCGGTATAGTGTCTGAGGAACCTTAGTAGCACATGTCCTCTTTTCTTTTAACTGGTTTTGGTTAATTGTCTGTTTATACCCAACATGATCTATTTTCCTTACACTCTGGGTGAATTCCATATCCACTTCTTCCATCTTGTCAAAGTCTAGGATGCCAAAGGTCCTACCAATAGATTTGGTCAAAAAATTTGCTAGCACTCTTCTATCGTGGTCAATTATCTTCCTATTAGAGTGATAACATTTCCAATAGGCCATTACCAATTCTGGAGCAATGAATGTCGGAGGGGGACCAATAGCCTTGGCTAGGCCACTCTTTATGATTTTCACTACCTTGTCTGTCTTGG
The DNA here is from genome assembly GCA_007258455.2 of Sequoia sempervirens. Classification (NCBI taxonomy): domain Eukaryota; kingdom Viridiplantae; phylum Streptophyta; class Pinopsida; order Cupressales; family Cupressaceae; genus Sequoia; species Sequoia sempervirens. The sequence goes on from VDFB02000002.1 coordinate 7,437,078, forward strand.
GGTTTTGTGTAACCCTCTCTCTGAATTCATCCACACTGACATGCCTAAAGTTGATGTTTGGGATCATTTCCCAACCAAACGTAAGCTTTGACATATTTTTTGACTCTATGGAACTCATACTTCATTTTCTCCTTTTCTTCCTTTCCCCTAGGAGTACGGGTAGGTTTCTTTCCTTTTTCAGGTTTCTGCATAGGCTTCTTAGAGGGCCCTACAACAAGTTCCATAAATCCTACATACACTAGATGTAGTAAATATTCCTACATGAAAATTCGAGCAAATGCTAATTAAATCCTATAAATCAAGCATTGGATTGATTCATATATCACCAGGGGTTCATAAAATTCATCATTGTAGCTTTCTAGGATCATTTAGGAAAATGTGGGCTTAACAAAGTGGGTTTCCCCAATCTGAAAGCCATTAGGAGGAAGGAAATTAGATAACATTTGAGAGGCCACAAAGACTCATAGATGAAGTTCTGTACCAAAGATCCCACATCAATAAGTGAGTGATTGGATTATCTGTGAGGCTCTTAAACACGTGTGGAAATTAGGTAGTAAGTCAATTGATGTCATTAGACTTTTCTTTGAGGCTTTCAGGGTTTGGGACATGTAGATGATGCCAGGTGGAAAGACATTAAAACTTAGCAGTTATGTTAGCATCCTTCAATGGACAAAAACCTGCAAGAGGAGTTCTACACTGCGAGACCTGTGGCTGGTCAAAATGACATGAGTTCATTCCAAGTTTTGATCATTTTGGGCATGTGGACGGAGACCATCGGGTAGCTATTGAAGGTTCACCATTGAGAAATGTCTAAGAGTGTGTGGTAGTCCACAGATAGTAATATGTACTAATGAGCTAGCATAGTGCCTGCTAACTTGGATTTTCATTGAAAATTGGAAGGAAAATAGCTTGGGTGGAGTTCGCAGTGTGGAAGGATGGGGTTGCTCAGATGCTAAGGAGTGGTGAAGGAGCAGCGATGGTCCACAAATGAACCCTTGTAGAGATTTTCCCACATCATATTTTCAACTTATTTTTTTGTTTGTTTAAACTCAGAATGGCTAAGAAGGCAGCAAGAGTTGCAATGCAAGTAGGCAGAGTGGCTTCATCATTAGGTAGTGATGAGTGAAGAGTTCCAAAACTTTGTTAATTTTGTAAGTGCATATAAGCTTGTGGAAAATTTTGGGGTGGGACCCATGATCTGGAAGGCCATATAGGATAAGCCATTAGTTTAGTGGTGAAGGAATGAGGGACCCCCCACAAACCGAAACTTGCATGATCATTTTTGCAAAGGGCCGCTAAATTGGTCATTTCCTCATGGTTTCTTTCAATCTTATAAAAAATGACTTGGGAATCGATGCGGACCACAAAGCTTTGTCATCCACTCAAAGGATGGAAAGGGCATTGGGAACCCATGCAAGAGTAAATGGAATCCTGGTGATCTTGGGACATGAAAAAAGTTTGAATGATGATACGAATTTGGAACATGAATTTGGTGAAATCTCAAGGGTGAACTGGGGTTTTGTTCATAGATTTTCAATCATTTTCAAACCTTAATATTTTAAAATGCAACATGGCAAAGAATAAAGCACCTACCTCTCAAATGGTGCATGGTGTAGGAAAATCCAACCCCAAATCAGGTGCAGATCCTCACATGGGAAGATACTTGTCATTCATTGCTTCCTCTCTTTGAAATTCAAATTTGCAGAAATGAAAAGAACAAGTAAAACATCTATTTATAGATTGAAGTACATTTATGAGGTGCATTTATGTTTAGGTATGGTGGTAGATAGGGTAAATGAGACTGTAGAAGTCCAACATGGCTCAGCCATCAGTAGAGGCCTAGGCAGCCAATGTTATTATGGAGCCCACAATGCAAACATACATCCATATATGGCCGCTAACTAGTGGCAAAGGGGTAGCGATGACCCATGAAAGGAAACCTACAACTGCAGGTCTATAGGGTACCACAGACATCGGGGCAAAGGACTGAGGGAAACCCTGATGGACATTTCTGCAAGAACCAAAGAATTAGAGAATTTGGGGATGGTGAATTTGGTCAACTGGAGAATGATGAATTTAATGTTCTTGACCACTTTAAGCTCAAAATTAGGGGGATGCAAAATGAGGAAAAAGTGAAAGCAACCTAGTGAAAGAAAAAGGGAGGAGGGGGTCCTCGTTCTGAATAGGGTGTGTGTGCTATAGGCACAACAAATGGAAACTCTAATAGGAGAATAATCTTGAGCATTCTAAGGGTAAGGATTCATTTAGAACCTAAAATGTCTGGTTTTGCAGACAAGAAGGTAGCTTCCATAACTGAACTAAAAACTCATAGGAAAAAATAATCCTTAATTGAATGAATTCATAGGGTATCTTAGAAGTGTGTGCAATGAGTTCATTTCCTTTCTTTAAAGACCACAATGAACATTAGTTAATTAGCTAAGACATGCTACATGAACTCTCTAACTGCAAAAGCAACCTGGACATTGCTCCACTGCTAGGTAGGTGTTCATAGCCATGAGGGAGTTGTTGTGACCACATGAAAATTTCTCTATTTCTAGTCAGGCATCCATAGCCCCAATAGAGTTTCTCGCTCACCCACATAGTTGATTGTTTGAACATTTTCTTTCCTCTTTTCTTTTTGGTATTTTCTTTGATACTCTTTCTTTGCTCAACTACATAAGCACTAAAGCTTATAGGGGGTTTGGAACCACAATGATCATTGGAGCAGACTTAAGATTTTTCACTTGCCAAAACCTCATAATGACTAACATATAACCCATCAAAAATATTTAAAACATGATTTTGTGTGTGATCTAAGATAAATGTGAGGAGATTCAAAAAAGGGTTCTTCCCTAGATTAAATTAGAGTTGAAGTAAGGAAACCTACTCCATGGGAGTGGTCAAAAATTAATAATAACATGTGAATAATTATCCATAGAAAAATAGGAGCGGGTAGCAAAGTGGGCCCTTTGATGAGCCAAGCATTGCCAACACAATGAAATAGAGAGACACTCTCAACAAAATAGACCCCAGAAAGCGAGCAAAGTAAGGCGAAAGTAAAGCAGCAAAGAAAAAGTACCTAAGCTAACCTATATACAACTATATACAAAGGGTGAGCTTGAGAAGCTCAGACAAGGAAATAATGCTTGAGGTATTTCCATTGGTGGGCAAGGGGACATCCTCCCTAGTGAGTGTCTTGAGATGAAAGGAATTATCTCCTAGAATTTTTGAAATCTAAAAGGGGCCAACCTAGAGCTTGTTGAATTTTCCATGTACCCCTTTCTTTTTATGGGCCTTTTCCCAATAGAGGACTAAGTTAACAATCCTAAAGGCCTTTGCTTTGGATCAATGATCGAACCATCTTTTGACTATGCCCTGGTGTTTGGAAAAAAATTCTATTCCTCAATCACAAAATTCTTCTAAATGCAACAACTCAGCCAAATGGGCTTCTTGGTGGTCTCCTTCCCCATAATGTGTTGATAAACTAGAGTTTAGGAATCTTGAGGTGAACAGGGAAGATAGGCTCTAGTCCATAAATGATGTGAAATGGGGATTACCTAGGGCAACCTTATGGTGTGTACGATCTACCTAAAGGGAAAAACATAGTTGGGTATGCGAGTCGTTTGGATTCCTGTCAAGTAATTTTTGTAAGGAAAGCAATGGTGCAGAAGCAACTTTCCTATGTCAAAACCACAGGGAAGTAAGAATAAAGTATTTTTAATTTTCTAATTACAATCCAATTAAGACACACATGAAAGATTTATAGAAATAGAGAAGATACTCAAAGACAATGAACAACAGATTTACGTGGGAAACCCTTTCGGGAAAAAACCCACCACACCAAGCTGAATCTCTTTGTATTATAGTAACAAAATTTTACATACAATTCAAAGATACAACTCTTTCATTTTTAGTTATTAGTAGCTTCATTCACTATTTTAACCTTTTACAGAAATGCACACAACAATCCGATTTCACTCATTTTCATTTCAAACCAAAATTGATCCTTTAAATCTTATCACATTCTTTCGGGAAAAAACCCACCACACCAAGCTGAATCTCTTTGTATTATAGTAACAAAAGTTTACATACAATTGAAAGATACAAATCTTTCATTTTTAGTTATTAGTAGCTTCATTCACTATTTTAACCTTTTACAGAAATGCACACAACAATCCGATTTCACTCATTTTCATTTCAAACCAAAATCGATCCTTTAAATCTTATCACATTCTAATTTGTGCCTTCTATTCATCCTTATCCGCCATTGCCCCATCATAGAAAGTTTCCTTTCGAGCAATTGATTTTTTCATTGCATGCTATTTAGCTCCAACGTCGCAATAGTTGCAAAACTCTAACTGCCACCCATTTGAAATCACTTCCTCTAATTGGTCCACGAGACTCCACATAGGATGGTCAAACTGGTTAAGGGTGTTCAACTTTGTTGGCATATCAGTGAGACACTAATAGTGTCTCCTCGATGCCACAAAGTCTTCATATTTCTATTGGCTTCAGTCCCTAATAGTTGGCAAGAAGTTTCTCATTCAACAAGAATCATATCGAATGCCATGAGTCATATCAATCTCTACTTTTCCATCGGCAAGACTTTTGTAGATCGCAAAGACCTCATGCCGAAGTCTTCAAGTCATGTCGGCATGAGTTTTCCATTCAGTGAGACTATAGCTCTTCGGTGAGACCACATATCAACATCCAAAGTCACATCGAAGAGTTATACTATTAGCAAGACACTTTGTTCTCGCCAAGACCTTCCACTGATCACTTCATGTTACATCTATGATCATTTTCTATCGGCAAGACTTATGTGTTTCACTGAGACCACATATCGAGCGCCCATGTCTTGCCGAGTCGGCAAGACATTTATTCTTCACTTAGACCTTTCATCGAGTATCACCAAGTCTTACAAATTCAGCAAGACTTACACCTTTCGCTAAGACCTTTCATCGAGCAAAGATGTCATAACAAAATCAACCACCATCGGCGAGACATCACAAAGTTGCTGAGAGGTTTCCCCGAGAACTTTGTGTTAGCTCGATAGCCATATGCTATCAGTGAGACTTTCACCATTTCCTGGGACTTATCTCTGACACTCATGAGTTAGCCTGATAAGATCAAACTATTGCCCAGAGATCTCCATTCGACAAAAGGTCATGCTGAACACAAAAAGTCACAGTGATAGACATTATTGGCAAGACATCAACTCTGTCTTAGCAACATGATCATCTAGAATGGATTTAGAACAGTTAGTCGTCCAGACATGAACAATGTCACAACGAATTTTCCCTTTAGGAGTTCCATGTCAGTAAGGATTGAGGCACATATTCCAAAAATCTCCCACTTCACAAAGATCTTACTGACACCTCCAAAGCATAATAAAACTATTGAAATTCATGGGCCAAGAGGCCCATCGAAATGGCACACCACCTTAACTTTTCTATGCTCACAGGCTTCAGTAATGCATCTGCAACATTCTCCAGAGTATCCACTTTCTCCAAAGAGACCTTCCCATCCTCCACCATATCTCATACAAAGTGATACTATACATCTATATGTTTTGTCCTGGCATGGAAAGTAGGATTATTTTCCAAACATATAGCACTCTGGCTGTTGTAGTAAATAGTAATTTTTCCTGCATCAAAACCAATGTTAGAACACAAACGTTTTAACCAAATTACTTCTTTACAGGCATGTGTAGTTGCCATGTATTTTGGCTCTGTAGTGGACAAAGCAACTAGAGTCTGTCGCTTGCTCATCCAACTCACTGCACCACCATTCATCATGAAAACATATCCACTGGTGGATCTTCTATTGTCAATGTCCCCTGCCCAATCAGAGTCCACATAACCTTAAATACTAAAAGTCCTCTATGATTCAACCAAGTTACCATGGTAGCACAAAGCATATTCTAAAGTACCCTTTAGATATCTAAACACTCTCTTCACAACATCCCAATGTATCCTTCTAGGATTAGCCATAAACTGACTTAGAAATCCCACTGCTTGGGAAATGTCTGGCCTTGTACAGACCATTGTATACATAAGGCTACCAACTGCACTAGCATAAGGTACACTGGTCATGTCCTTCATCTTAGTAGGAGATTTTGGACAATCCTCAATAGATAGCTTTGTTCCTTGTGTAACTAGAACAACTAGCTACTTGCACTCAGTCATACAATATCCCTCTAGAATAGTCATGATATACTTACTCTGATTGAGCCAAAGTTTTCTATTTTTCCTGTCCTTGGTTATTTCCATTCCCAGAATGTACCTTGCTGCACCAAGATCTTTCATTTCAAACTTTGCAGACAACTGAGACTTAATATTAGAAATTATTAGTTTACTATTGCCTATGAATAGCATATCATCAACATAGAGTGCAATAATAAGGACTTAATCACTTTCAGCTTTGTAATATACACAATGATCACACTTTGATCTTACAAATCCCAAAGATAAAACAAAAGTGTCAAATTCCTGGTACCACATTCTAGGAGACTGTTTTAACCCATACATAGATTTCTTTAACTTGCAAACTAGTCTTTCCTTACCTTTTTCCATAAAGTGCTCCAGTTGGGACATATAAATTTCTTCTTCGAGATCACCATGAAGAAACATTGTCTTCACATCCATCTATTCAATCTCTAAGTTATACGCTGATGCAAGTGACAAAAGAATTCTAATAGATGTCATCTTAGCTACAGGAGAAAAGATTTCCCCATAATCATTTCCCTCTACCTGGGAATAACCTTTTGCAACCAGCTTTGCTTTATATTTTTCTACACTGCCATCCAGACCAATTTTCTTTTTGAATACCCATTTGCAACCCACAATTTTTTTTCCTTTAGGCAATGGCATCAAACTCTAGGTATCATTCTTTTCTAATGATGCCATCTCTTCATTCATGGCTTCCAACCAAAAGTTTGAATCAGAAATTTTAAATTCCTCTTTCACAGTCCTAGGTTCATTAGTGCTAGAAATTAAAGCATAGGCACAAGTAGACTCTATCAAAGAAAACCCATACCTATTAGGTTGCTTTCTTTCACGAGTTGACCTCCTCACAGGCTGAGGATGAGGTAGTTCTTCATCCTCAAAACTTTCAGAGCTACTTGAGCTTTCCTTAGTATCAGGTACATTTTGATTTTTCAATTCCTCTTTATCTAGTGTTGGAGGAATTCCTGCTACATCCTTTTCATTTTCTAACTTCTTCTCTGACTACAAATCCAATGTTGAAGGCTTCAACTCATGAAAGATAACGCTTCTAATGTAGAAAACCTTCTCAGTCTTAGGATTCCAAAGATTGTATCCTTTTATGCCAGCACTATAGCCAATAAAAATACACTTCACAACTTTGTTTTCCAACTTAGATCTTTTTTCAAATGGCACATATGCATATGCCTCACAACCAAAGACACAAATATGTCTCAAAGAGGGCTTCTTTCTAGATCATGCTTCCAAAGGTGTCTTCTCAACCAGAGCAGAGTTAGGAGAATGATTTACCAAGTAACATGTTGTAGAGACTACTTCAGCCTAGAACTTCTCCTCCAAGCTAGCACTGCTCAACATACTTCGTGCTCTTTCCATTAATATCCTATTGAACCTTTCAACAACTCCATTTTGCTATGGAGTGTAAGGTGTATTCTTATTTCTTTAATCCACGATCTATACAGTACCTTTTGAATTCATCTGAACAAAACTCACCACCATTGTCAGTCCTTAAGCATTTTATTTTCCTACTAGTCTAATTTTCAACAAGGTTTTTAAATTCCTTAAACCAACTGAACACTTCTAATTTACTTTTTAGAAAATATACAAATGTTCTTCTTGATTTAGACAGAGAAGGAACATTCACTAGACCAAATATATCAGAATGAATATAATCAAGCAAACCAAAAGATTTGTGAGGATTGGAATAAAATGAAACATGGTGTTGTTTACCATATATACAATGTTCACAAAATTTGAACTCAAGGTTACAATCTTCAAGCCCTTCTACCAGGTTTTTATTTTTCAAGGTTTTTAAACCTTTTTCACCAATGTGGCCTAGCCTATGATGCTAGAGCATAGTCTTTTTTGCTAGAAGTTTAACCTCCATGGCGTTTACTCCATCAGGAGCATTTTCCTTCTTATCTCCATGAGTAGCCTTAAGTGACTTCGTAGAGACACTATTGCATTGAATAGTTTGTGCATCCAACTTGTACAAGGTACCAATTCGAGCACCCCTAGCTAGCACCATAGAGCCTCTAGTCATCTTGCAGCCATTTCTAGAGAACGTGACATGCACTCCAATATCATTCAATTTACTTACAGAAAGTAAATTACAAGCCAGACTTGGTATATGCATCACATCATTGATTCTCTTCACTCTTCCATTAGGAAATTGAATTCTGACTCTTCCACGACCAACAATTTCCAAAGATGAATCACTTGCTAAGTACACCTTTCCACCATTGTATTCTTCATATTTTTTGAACCAATCTCTATGAGATTTCATGTGGAAAGATGCTCTAGAATCAATTAGCCAAACATCATCTGATGCCCATGTAGCCAAAGCTGCAATGAAGGTGTATGCATCACTCTGAGAAGAATCATTGCCAGAAGAGTTCTTCTTCTTTTTCTCCTCCTTGCAATCCTTTCAGACATGAACAGGTTGCCTACAATTCTAGCACTTCACCTTGGACTTCTTGCTAGGAGACTTTGATCTCCCTTCTGATTTCAATCTGTATTTCTTGTCCTTCTTCTTGCCTTTCTACTTCGATCTACCTCTAATAGCCAAAGCCTCCTTTGCCATGTCAAAAGACTTTATTCTCATCTCTTCCGACAACAAAGAAGCAACAACATATTCCATCTTTAAAGTGGATGTCGTACTCCCAATAGCCATCACCAGATGATCCCAATAATTTGGCAAAGAACAAAGCAGTAGCATGTAACGATCTTCATCTTCAATCTTCACACCAATAGATGTTAACTAAGCAATCAATATGTTGAAAGCATTCAAGTGATCAGCAACAGATCCTCCCTCCTGCATTCTCAAAGAGTAGAACTTCTTCCTCAAGAATAATTTGTTCACCAAGGACTTGCCTTGATAAATTGATGCCAGTCTTTTCCACAAGGAAGAGGTAGTCTTTTCTTCATGCACATTCAGAAGAATAGAGTCTGCCAAACAAAGCCTTATCATCCCTTTAGAATTTCTATCTACTAGGTCCCAATCCTGTTTCTTCATGCCTTGAGGCATTGTTCTAGACACAACAGTCCAAAGATCTCAATCAACTAACATATCTTCCATTTTGAGTTTCCACAACTCAAAATTGCTACCATTGAATTTATTTATTTCCATTCTTCCAGATGTGCTCACCATCTTAATCTGTAATTAAATTATCAGACCTCTACAAAACTCCCACTAGAAAAGGATTGACATAAAAAACCCAACCCACTCACAAGTATATCATAACTGGCTAGGCTCTGATACCACTTGTAAGGAAAGCAATGGTGCATAAGCAACTTTCCTAACGTCAAAACCATAGGGAACTAAGTAGAAAGTACTTGTAATTTTCTAATTACAATCCAATTAAGACACACATGAAAGATTTATAGAAGCAGAGAAGATACTAAAGACAATGAACGACAGATTTACTTGGGAAACCCTTTCAGGAAAAAACCCACCACACCAAGTTGAATCTCTTTGTATTACAGTAACAAAAGATTACATACAATTCAAAGATACAACAGTATGGTTTTTAGTTCTCAATATCTTCATTCACCATTTTAACCTTTTACATAAATGCACACAACAATCCGATTTCACTCATTATCATTTCAAACTAGAATCATTCCTTTAAATCTTATCACATTATGATTTTTTCCTTTTGTTCATCCTTATCCGCCATTGCCCCATCGTAGAAAGTTTCCTCTTGAGCAATTGATTTTTTCCCTACATGTTGTTCAGCTCCAGCATTGCAATAGTTGCAAAAGTTTAACTACCACCCATTTGAAATCACTTCCTCGGATTGGTCCATGAGGCTCAACATAGGATGGTCAAACTGGTCAAGGGCATTCAACTTTGCTGGCATATCTGTGAGACACTAACAGTGTCTCCCCGATGCCACAAAGTCTTCATATTGCTATCAACTTCAGTCCCCAACAGTTGGCAAGAGGTTTCTCATTTGACAAGACTCATACCAAATGCCATAAGTCATATCAGTCTTTACTTTTCCATCAGCAAGACTTATGCAGATTGCCAAGACCTCATGCTAAAGTCTTCAAGTCATGCTGGCATGAGTTTTCCATTCGGTGAGACTATCATTCTTCAGTGAGATCACATATCAACATCCAAAGTCACATCGAAGAGTTATGCTATTAGTAAGACACTTAGTTCTTTCCAAGACCTTCCACCAATCACTTCATGTTACATCAATGATCATTTGCTATCAGCAAGACTTAAGTCTTTCGCTGAGACCACATATGGAGTGCCCATGTCTTGCCGAGTCGGCAAGACATTTATTCTTCACTGAGACCTTTCATCAAGTATCACCAAGTCTTACTGAGTCAGTAAGACTTACGCCTTTTGCTAAGGCCTTTCATCGAGCAAAGATCTCATAACAAAATCAACCACCATCGACAAGACATCACGAAGTTGTTGAGAGGTTTCCTTGAGAACTTTGTGTTAGCCCGATAGCCATATGCTATCAGTGAGACTTTCACCATTCGCTGGGACTTCTCTCCAACGCCCGTGAGTTAGCCTGATAAGATCAAGCTATTGCCCAGAGATCTCCATTTGACAAAAGGTCACGTCGAACACAAAAAGTCACAGTGATAGACATTGTTGGTGAGACATCAACTCTGTCTTGGCAACATGATCATCTAGAATGAATTTAGAATAGTTAGTTGTCCAGACATGAACAATGTCACAACAACTTTACCCTTCAGGTGTTCCATGTCAGTAAGGATTGAGGCACATATTCCAACAATTTCTTGATCAAAATTAACATATTTTTGTTTGTTGAATCAACTAGGCCATTTCCCTGAGGGCAATAGTTAGACGATAATTTGAGTGCAATCCTATAATCGAAGGCCCAACTAGAAAACTTAAGGGATGAAAAGGAAGGGCCATTATCACACACAAGGGACAACGGGCAACTGAAGTGATTCAAGATAAAAATTTCTAGAAAATTTGTAACAAGTTTAGTAGTCCATTGTCTACATGTTGTTTCTTCTATCCATCTAGTGCAATAATCAAAAGCAGTCAAAATGTGTCTGTGTCCTATAGAGGATGGTTGGCTTACTAGACCAATGAAGTCAAGTCCCCACTAATCAAACAATATTACCTCTAGGACTAGTTGTAATGGGACAACAACAATCCTTTCCCCAGTAGTAGCAGCCTGAAAAAACTGGCAAGATTTGATGTGGTTATGTGCATCCTTAAACAATGTTGGCTAGTAATACCTACCCACAATATTTGGTGAGCAGTTGAAAGGCCAGATCCATTACTAGTGTCGAATTTTTCATGGAACTCTATTAGAACTTGAGTTGCTTCCTCTTTTCCAAGGCATCTAAGATAGATCCCTTCATGATTTCTTTTATACAGTATCGATCCCTACAACATATAACTCTTACTCTTCAGTCTAAAGGCATGTTTTTGAACTCCTTGCTATCATGACGAGCACTTGTTATTCTGTGAGTAATAAACAATGTCATCATTTCATTCTCCTAGAGAGACATCCTCTAGTTGGTACTATTGTACTGTAAGCTCAAATACAGTTTATGTTATGGTACAGGTGAGTTCTTGCCCTCCTACTAGCTTCATGGGTTGAATCTCCATGTCGTATTCTTGCAATAGCATGACCCACTTTTCTCTTCTTTCTCCTAACAAATTATGCATTAATAGGGTGTTGGCAGCTAGATCTGGGAGGATTTCAAATACCTTATTCCTCAAGATGTAATGCTAAAATTTCTTAACTCTTCTAACCAAAGTGTAAGAATTTTTTCAACATTGTGATAACATAGTTTTTCATCCTTTAGAGAGGAACTCATGAATGAAATGGGATGCTCATTCTCGTCATCATCTTTTTGGGTTAGCATGCTAGCACAAGAATGATCTGAAGTGAATGAGTAAATATGAAATGGCTTCAGGTAGTCTAGGTTGACTAGCACCAGTGCATCTATAATTTCTTTCATGATTTCTTTGAAATACTACTTTTCCTTTAGTATCCAATCCACTTTAGCATCTTGCTTAAGCATAGTGTTCAATAGCTTGACAATTTCAACAAAACACGTGATGAACTTTCTGACAAGGTTGATCTTTCCAAAGAGAGACTTCATTTCCTTCTTGCTACCTAGAATCTGAATCTTTAATATAGCCTAGATGCATTAAAGATCAATTGAAATCCCCTTTTTTGAGATTGTATGCCCTAATAGCTTTCCTTCAATTACTCCAAAGATGCATTTCTTCGAGTTTAATGAAATGCCAAAATCTTTACATTTCTAGAAGACCTTGCACAAATCAGAGATGTGGTCCCCTCTTTTCTTACAGAATACAGTGAGGTCATCCATGTATATGATGATGAATTTTTTGATGAGGTCCTTAAATTCTATGTCCATGGTGCATAGAAATATAGCGCTATAATTCATTAATTCAAACGACATTCTTCTAAATGCAAATGTTTCTCATTTTGTGGTAAAAGTTGTTTTGTGCCTATCTTCATACTGTACCATCACCTGATTATAGCCCGAGTAGCCATCCAGAAAAAAATCATCTAAGATCCATTAAATATTTGCAATACCCCATCTAGTGATGGTATTGGGTATTTGTCCTTTTTAGAAGATCTATTTAGGTTTTGAAAGCCCACACATAATATGATCTCACCATTCTTCTTTCTAGCCATAACTAAGTTTTCCACCTATGTGGAGTTCCCAATTGGGAAGATAATTCACACAGCCATCAACTTCTAAACTTCTTTGTAGATAATAGACTCCAACAATGAATATATTGGGCGTTGACGCTACCGAAAAGGTCTCACATCTGACTTAAGGAGAATGGTGTGGGTAATAATGGAGGTATCATACATCTCCAAATCTGCATAGCTCTAAGCAATAACACCATGGTCACATGCAAGGCATCAATGATCCCCTTTCTTTCTTCAAGCGTGCACACTTTTCTAATGAATGTGCATTCATAATTTCTTTAGTCGTACCTAGGTTGTGAGCATCACATTGATTGTCAATTGAGTCCTTCGTGGCTTGCTGATCTTGATCCCTTATCTGATTCAAATAAAATATTCTCTCTAGCTGAACCATTCTTCATGGTATTGTATTTTTTTTAGGTTAATGACCTCCTCTATGTCTAATTCAGCTTCCATAGGCTCTGTTTCATCAATGATTTGAGTTACAAACACATTAGAACTTGTGATGAAATACAAGATATTTCTATCATCATTAAAGACCTAGAAGTTGGTAACATTGTTAGGAATAGATGGCATGGAGATGATTTCTATAGTGAACTTCTTCAAGTCAGTCAAGGACAAAGACTAGAGGGTTCTTGCTTCTTAGGTGAATGCATTAGAGGTATGATTCTTTGGATCGACTGAATGTTAAAAATATTGAGCCCCTCTATGAGATCTCATACCCTGTGTCTATAGTTTTCTATTCTTCTACCATGACAAGAGTAGAGCTTCCTCACTTGTTTCACTACCAGCTTAGAATCACCGAAGACTTGGAGCATTTTGACTTTACATCTCAATTCCATTAAAATTCCATGAACCAACACTCTATATTCCACTACAATATTGGTACAATAGAATTGAATTCTATGGGAAGAAAAATACATCTTACCCATGGGACTGATGAGTTCAAAGCCATATCTTTCTCCTTGCTTGGATTTGGACCCATCAAAGAGTAATTTCCAAAACTTAGAGGACTCCTTTTCCTTAGAGCCAAGGGAGCTCACTCCCTTTCTTTGTTGTATGTTCACTTGAGTAGCCTTGGGTGGCAGTGTAGATTCACCATGACCTTGATTTGGCCATTCTTCTTGTAGCTTCTCTTTAGGATTGATCTGCCCTACTATATGCTCTACTACTAGTTGACATAGACAACATTCAAATTCTGAATGGGAAACATTGTGTACCTAGAACCAACTGGGTAATAGGAGCTCCTAAAAAATTCCATCCTTGCTCCTAAACTGAGTTGATCTTGTACACATTTTTTGCATAAATTCTTGGAATCCATCTAGCAGTCCAAGATTACCATCCTCATAGGATTCTTCATCTTCAGATTCAATCAGCACCTCCATACTCTTAGGCGCACGGGTTAGGTTAGCAAGAGCACTGCATAATATAAGAAGGACCTCTCCAGCTATTTCCTCTTTTTGGAATTCTTTCTCATTCCAATAAGCAATGAGATAGTAATTCCCCAATTTTTTTTCAAAAAACAACACCACGTTTGTCTTGTTGTGTTCTATGATCATGAGCTTCATTTGAGGCTCCCTATCAATTCAGATTTGGTTTGGCAGCCCCATCTAGAGTAGCCACTGGTGGGAATAATCTAGAGTTGAATAATTGTTTAAGGCTCCAATGAAATCCCTTCCAAGTATGATATTGTAAGTGTTTGGACTATCGACAACCTGAATGTTAATTACATGCTACACCCTCATATTAACAATAATCTACATTGGTATCTTGTTCAATTTCCCAATGATGTTCAATTCCATCTTCTCCAATTGAGTCACCTTCCTTTAGGAGGGAGTTGGATTTATTACTAAGGCTTTGCATACTAGCAGAGCCATAACCTTGGTTGAGGCTCTAGAATCAAGCAAGCAATTGTGTAGATTCTTTCCAAATATTCTAATGGTTTTCAAGAAAGGAGGGGTCTGCAACTTCCCCTAGAATAGCTCCGTTGTAGTATCGGCTTGGGCTACTTGGGCCTTGCCTTTATCACTATTTTTATCCTTGGTTTGTGCTTGATTTTTCTCTTTAGCGGGATATTTGTTTGCTTGCTGATTCAAAGGTTGATCTAGTTTCCTTCCTAGGATCTCCTTGATCATAAGCTCATTATGGGTGGTATCAAAGGAAACCATTTTAGCGGGTTCCTCCTAGGTTAGTCTAGATGGGGATGTCCCATTGAGCATTCTAAAGAAGGAATTTCTAACCACTGAGACTTTGAGTAATTCAAAAGTTGACATACTCAATTTAACTTTCTTGAACTCTTCAGCCATGTATTCCCCATTTGTTCAACCTCTTCCTCAAAATATTTATCCTGAGAAGAATGAGAAGGCTGACTTTGAGTTTGGTTCAGCTTCCTACTCTGAAGTACTCAGTAGGTACATGAGAGTAGCTCAATCTATTGTTGGAATTTGGTTCAGGTGGAGTAATGAAGTTATTGGGAGGAGTGGAAGTCGTAAAAGGACCAACTACTTGTCTATTTCTCAAGTTGTAAGGGGTTTCCCTTTGATGGAACATCTGGACTTCATCTTCACGGGGCTCTTCCTCATCTATTGGACCATTATCTACTAAACCAAAGAGCTGGGATAATGGGCTTTCATTCCTTACCTCTTTTAATTCTTCATTCTTTAGGGAAGCATTCTCCTTCTTAGGTACATTGCTTTCAGCTCATAGGAATGGAACTTGATTAACCACTAGTACCGAGGAATCATATGGTTTAGAAGGAACTAGGTGCCTACATCTAGCACCATCGACTACATTTTGAACTTCCACTTGGAATATTTCTGCTACAGTTTAAAATTTGTGACAATCTAACTTGGAGTGCCTATTTGTTTTGTAAATGTGACACCACCCAGACAAAGTAGCCTCAGCCAAATAAACATTGTTTTGTAAATGTGACACCACCCAGACAAAGTAGCCTCAACCAAATAAACATTGCTTGTTTCCTTATCAATACTAGTTGGTTAATCAAGAGGTGTGGGAACACCTCCACTATTTGTCCTTGTGTTCCACATTCAATTTTTCCTTTGTGCAGTCTCCTTTCAAAGCCTTGGCCTAAATTTTGACCTTTCTCATAGTTTTGTTTGGAGGAGGCACCCGTATCATGGCTATCTTAGTTGAGGTTAGCTTGAATGCTTCTTTTAAAAGATTGAAGTTGGTTATTTTGGTTACTCAAATGTGTCATTTTAGTCGACAACTTCTTCACTAATTTTGTCAACTCGTCAATCTGATCTTTCTTCGCATTACCCTGCTATGGAGCTAAGTTATGAAGGAAAACTAGTTACATAGTGGGTTGGCTCTGGTATAACTTAGAGGGGTTGACTAGTATCTTGAACTTCTACAAGAACATGTCCTTTAATTGATCCCAAGTGGTGATAGATATCGTTGGCAGATGGATGTACCAATAAAATTCCTCTTCACCTAGTGAGTACGGAAAAAGCCTACAAGCCGTATCTCCATGTTCTATTTGCATATCCTTTAGAGTTGTTTGAAAGATATTGATGTGATCCTCTGCTATCCTTTCGGATGACATGGATGAAACTTGGTGCAAAATCCCTTTACATTCTTTGACATGTCATGATAATCATTGAAGGACAAAGGAGATGGGTTATTTCCTAACCAAGCCATCATGGGAGGTGGAGGCTGCATTTGCTATGCTATAGTATCTTGTGGCTACAAAGGAGCAGTAGTAGTTAGGACAACACCTTGGAAGTGAAGTGTTGGGATAGGGGCAGTGCCTTGGATGTGGGAGGTGAAGGGTGGAATAGTAATTTGGAATGGATGGGGAAAAGATCGGGTTGTCAAAAGTGAAGGGGAAGAATGGGATGGATGGAGGGAGGGAGATGGAGGGGATGGAGGCTAATAGGATGGGGTTGAAGTAGATGCTTCCCCTTTCTTAGCTCTCTTATCCTTGGTAGAGGTCTTGAGCTCTTGGAACTGTCTTTCTTGAAAGGTGAAAATATGCAACTAAATTATAGATAATCACCCCAATGTATTGTGGGTGTTAGGTCATGACTTACAAAAACAACTCAGTTGATTGACATGATTTGATGGTAATAACAAATAAGAAGTGTTGCAGGTTGTCAGTGTGAAGTGAAGTTCTTTCTGTTGGTGTGTTGAGTATGTTGTTGTTATAAGGTTGTGGACTAATGGGTTTGTTGTTGAGAATATCTATTTTATCAATGTCAAGCTTCAGAGATCCACGTGAATATTTGATCAAGTTATGAAGATTTGTATTCTGATAGTTTTTTTGTGACTTCAATTTGTGTTCCTAAATGAAGATCATGTGATTTTAGTTTGTTCATTTGCTACATATGCCTCTTTGTTGTTTCATGATGTTTTTGGATGTTTCTAGTTCATGCTCTATCTATGTTGGATGTTCACATTGATCATTGTGCTTGTGATCCAATATTTTCTCTTCTATGTTCATGTTTTTCATGTTCTTGGTCGACAAGATGTCGAGGCATGTTGTGGATCTTTGAGGAGTAATTAAATAAAGTGGTTCATGTTTTACGACGCTTTTTTCGGTCTTTACTAGGTTGTGGCTGACCTTGGTTGATTCGAATGAATAATTTATATTGATCTGAGCTGACTGTTTATATCCTTCCTCGCTATTTTGTTGAAGCCGACTTATAGCGATGTAATCTCTTATTGTGGATATATAAGATCGATTGTTTTATCATTTGCAAGTATGGATAAGTGTGAGGATGTGAATTTTATAAGTCATGTTTGTGAATATGGTTTAGATCATTCAAAGGCAGAGAAAAAAAGTGAAGAAGAGTAAAAAAGAGTGAAGAAGAGTGAAGAAGAATGAAGAAGAGTAAAGAAGTGTTCATGAGCTTAACCAGAACTATAACCAGGAATTATCATATGCTATTTTCTTAGTTCAAATTTTGATGGATTTAATTAGAACCTTTTTGTAAGACACTTTGTATTCTTTGTAATTGAGCAGTGAGGTCTAAGTAGTGTGCCTGAATGCATGTGCATTCCCCATTCATATTTTCTTATACTTTTAATAGGGTATAATTTTGTGGACTGACCTCCACTGTGGTTTTTCCCCTAACAGGGTTTCCACATAAAATTTTTGGTGTTATGTGTGCTTCTAATGTGTTCATGATTAAATGATCAAATCTAAAAATAAGGTTAATAAGTTGAATAAGTAAGAAATTCGATGACAATTGATTCACCCCTCCCTCTCATTTGTCTTCCCTTGAGTTGCCAACAATTGGTATCAGAGCTTGTGGTTCCATGGAAGAATTTTAATAGCTTGAGGTGATCCAAGATGGTGACTTATAAGAAGGATAGTCCTATATTTTTTGAAACAAATGATTCTTTGTGGAAGACTCAAATGGAGTGCCATCTGAGATGCATTGGTGAACCCTACTATAGCATTACAAGTAATATATATGTTATTCCACCGAATAGTACTTATGTTGAGTATAATATCTAGGCTAAAAAAACTTTGTTGAGTGCTTTGATTGATACTGAGATGACAAATGTGATGCATCTAACGACTGCTTATGAGATCTGGAAAAAGTTGGAGACGTTATATGAAGGTGATGCAAATGTGAATATTGCTAAGCTATAAAGTCTAAAGGGAAATATGAAAAGTTGAAAATGAGTGATGGTGAAAATGTTACTACTTTCATGCAAAGAGTGAATGAACTTGTGTGTGGTATCAGATGTGTTGGTGGACAGGTAGATGAATTAGATATTGTTGCTAAAGTGCTTAGATCCTTGCCTAATTTCTACAAAGTTAAGGCTAGTTGAAGAGATCTGATCTATGACAAATGTTACTAGAGATATGTTGATTGGTAAGCTTACTACTTTTGAGTTGAGTGAATTTTGTGATGCCCTTCCTAAGGTTGAATCTACATTCAAGGCCACTACTTCTGGAAGAGATAGATAGAGATATAATCTAGGTGAAAGTTCATCAAGAAAGACATTCAAGTATGAGAATGAAATTAAACAACTTGATGAAGAAGAAAGAGAGCTTGAAGATCTTGAAGCATTGATTGTGAAAAGAGAAGCCAGAGGACAAGGTAAGTATAAGGGGAAGTTTCCTATTAAATGTTTCTCTTACAATAAGATAGGTCATTTTGCATCAAGATGTCCTGAGAGAGTTTCCAAGCCAAGATTTAATAAGCCTAAATTCCAAAAGAAGTGTTACTATGTTGCTAATGAAGGTGTGATAGATGATGAATTTGACAAAGGAAATGCAAGTGAAGATGAATTTGTGTTTATTGCTATCAAGGAAAATAATCCTGTGTCTACTAAATCTGCTAGTTGTAGAAATGTGGAGAAAGCCCTAGCTGATCGAGTTGAAGAGAAAGATGAATGGGTAATTGAAATTGGTTGTTCTCATCATATGACGAGATGAAAGTTTGTGAATTTGGAAAAGTATAATGGTGGTGTTGTGAGATTTGGTGATAATACAACTAGTGTGATCCATGAAAGAGGATGCATTTCTCTTGATGGTAAGCATAATATTGATGATGTATTGTATGTTGAAGGGTTGAAACATAATATTTTAAGTGTTGGATAGATGGTAAGTGCAAAATATTGGGAAATTCTAGAAATATGATTTCATTAGGTACAAAAACAAAAGGTAATATTTTCCATTTGAGTGTTGCTAGTAAAAGTTGTTTGATTTCTGAAATTGATGAAATCTAGTTGTGGCATAGGAGAATGTGCCATGTTAACTTTGATAATATTTTCAAGATAAGTTCCACTTAGGCTATGAGAGATCTTCCTAAGATGATGAAACCTACTAATCCCATATGTAAAGAATGTTAGTTAGGAAAGAAAACAAGAATTTCATTTCAGAGTAAACGAAAATAAATCAAATGGAATGTTGGAACTTGTGCATATTGATTTCTATGGTCCTGCTAGAACTAGAAGTTTACATGGTAATATATACTTCATGTTGTTGATTGATGATTATTCAAGGATGATGTGGGCTACTTTCTTAAGGAAGAAATCTGAAGCTATGGAAAAGTTCAAGATCTTTAAGGCTAGAGTTTGGATAGAGATAGGTATAAAGATTAAGTGTCTAAGATCAGAAAGAGGTGGTGAATTCACTTCTAGTGAGTTTAATTCTTTTTGTGAAGAGCATGAAATAAACAGACAATTATCTACAAATCACAGACCCCTCAACAAAATGGATTTGTGGAAAGGAAAAACATAACAGTTCTTTCTAGATACTGCTAGAACCATGATGTTGGAAGGAAATGTACCTCACATCTACTGGAGAGAAGTTGTGAGTACTGCTATGTACACACATAACCAGGTACAAATGAAAGGTGACACTAGTAAGACTCCTTTTGAGCTATGGACTGGTCAAAAACCTACTATTAGATATTTCAAGATTTTTGGAAGCAAGTGTTATATCAAAAGAGATTAAGATATTGGAAAGTTTGATGCTAGGAGTGATGAAGGAATTTTTTTGGGTTATGCTACTAATAGCTAGGCCTACTAGTGTTACAATAAGAGATTGAAGACAATGTTTCAAAGTGCAAATGTTAAGGTTGATGAAGACATAACTGCACTATCTAAAACTTGTGGATATAATTCTGATGATTAGAATGTTAGTACAAACAAAGGTCAGAATTCAAGTCAAGTGCAAATCATTCTGGTAAATCAAGGAGATCAAGAAGAAGGAGAAACTGATGGAAGAACAAAAGAGAGATTAGAAGAACCTAAAGTTGAAGAACATTCTAAGAAGACTCTGAGGTATGTAAGATTGAATCATTTAAAGAATCGGATCATAGGTGATAAGAACAAAGGTTTACAAACTAGGAAAAAGATCTTAGAAGAATATTGTTTGATTTCAAAGACTAAATCTACTAATGTGAATGAAGCATGCAAAGATGAACATAGGGTTGAAGCACTGAAATAAGAATTACAACAAATTGAAAAGAATGTTACATGGATTCTTGTTCCTAGACCTAAGGATAAGAATGTAATTGGAAGGTCTTTAGAAACAAACTGAATGAACAAGGTGAAGTGGTTAGAAACAAAGCAAGACTGGTATGCAAGGGATATTCATAGATGGAAGGTATTAATTTTGAAGAAACATTTGCCCCTATTGCTAGAATTGAAGTTGTGAGATTATTTCTTGCTTATGCTACTTACAAAGACTACAAAGTTTATCAAATGGATGCCAAGTATGATTTTCTAAATGGTGAGTTGGAAGAAGAGGTGTATGTTCAACAACCTGATTGATTTCAGTTGACTTGTTAGGGAGATATGTTTTGTCAATTGAAGAAAGCATTGTATGGACTCAAGCAAGCCCATAGATTGGTATGTTAGATTGGATAAGTACTTGGTGAAGCTTGGATTTAACAAAGATACTGCTAATAGTAATATGTATTTCAAGAATGATGATAAATATTTCAATGTGGAAGTTTTTGTTGATGATATGATATTTGGAGGAGATGATAGCTTGTGCGTGAAGTTTGCTAATGAGATGAAAAATGAATTTAAGATGTCAATGATTGGAGAGATGAAATGTTTCTTGGGATTGCAAATTACTCAATTAGATAAAGGTATTTTTATAACTGATTCCAAGTATGTGAAGGAATTTCTAAAAAAAATTGGTATGGTAGATTCAAAACTAGTTGGTACACCCATGGTGACTGGATGCAAGTTGAACAATCATGATGATTCTCTAAAGGAAAATCGAGCTAGATATAGATCAATGATTGGTGGATTACTTTATCTGACTAAAACAAGACCTAATATAATGAATGTTGTATGTATTGTTGCAAGATTTCAAGCTGATCCTAAAGAATCTCATGTGATTGTTGTGAAGAGGAATTTTAGATACTTGAAAGGGATAGTTGATTTTGTTCTATGATATCCTACAGATGATGATCTTACTTTGAATGCCTTATACTAATGCCAATTGGGTAGGAGATTTGAATGACAAGAAGAGTACTAGTGGTGGAGAATTTTTCTTGGGAAAGAAGTTGATTTCATAGTTAAGAAAAAAGTAGAATGTTATTTCTTTATCTACTATAGAGGCAAAATACATTGTTGTTGCTAATAATTGTACTCAAGTTTTGTGGATGAAACAGATGTTGAAGGATATCAGAGTTGTTTATGATGAGCCTATTGTTATATTCTATGATAACTCAAGTGTTATTAACATTTCTAAGAATTCAGTGCTACATTCCAAGACCAAGCATATATTTATCAAGTTTCACTTTTTGAGGGAGAAAGTTAGTAAAAAAGAAGTTAGATTGGACTATGTGCCTACTAAGGAGTAGATTATAGAAATATTTGCAAAACTGTTGCCTAAGGATACTTTTTAGTATCTCAAAGGGAAGTTAGGGGTAATTAACCCTCATAATCAAAATCAGGATGCATTAATTTGCATCAATTCATGCATTTCATGATTATATTATGATCTAGATTGATGTTATGGTGGCTACTACTCAGGGGGAGTAGTTAGATGTTCAAATGTTTAGGTGTTCAAATATGTGGTTTAGAGCTTGCATAGAAGAGATATTTTCCATTGATGTCAAAGGGGGAGAAGAGAAATGTGAAAAATTGGTGATTATCTGGGGAAGAGAGTCTTGTGGGAGAAGATCATGGAGAAGAGTCAAGAGGAAAGAAGAGCCAGAACCTAAGGAGGAATAGGTGTTGTGTTGATGGTATTTTTCACATTATGTGTTGCCATCAATGTCAAAGGGGGAGATTGTTGGATGTTGTGGTGTATTGTTGATATGTTATTGTCATTGATGTCAACACTATTAGCATTCTTGCATTATAAGTTGTATATGTCAAGGATATTGAGAAAATTGTAATGAGAAGTGTTGCAAGTTGTCAGTGTGAAGTGAAGTTATTTTTGTCGGTGTGTTTAGTACATTGTTGATTTAAGGTTGTGAACTAATGGGCTTCTTTTTGAGTATATCTAGTTTATCCACATCAAGTTTTAGAGATTCGCATGAAGATTTGACCAAGTTATGAAGATTGGTATTTTGACAGATTTTCTATTACATCAATTTTTCTTCCTGAATGAAGATTATGTGATTTTAGTTATTTTAGTTGTTTTGGATGTCTCTCTAGTGTTTCATGATGTTTGTGGATGTTTCTAGTTCTTACTTTATCTATGTTAAATATCTGCATTGATTGTTGTGCTCGTGATCTGAGATTTTACCTTGTGTGTTCATTTTTTCATGTTCTTGGCTAACAAGGTGTGGAAGCATGTTGTAGATCTTTGAGGAGTAATTAAATGAATTGGTTCATGTTTGAGGATGATGATTTTGGTATTTAATATGCTATGACAAACCTTGGTTGATTCGAATAAATAATTTACATTAATATGAGTTGACTGTTTATATCCTCTCACTATTTTGTTGAAGTTGAATTATAGTGATGTAATCTCTTATTGTGTATATATAAAAGCATTTTTTTATCATTTGGAAGAGTGGATAAGTGTGAGGATGTGAAGTGTATAAGTCATGTGTGTGAGTATTGTTCAGATCATTTGAAGGAAGAGTAGAAGAGTGAAGAAGAGTGAAGAAGAGTAAAGAAGTGTTCATGAGCTTAACTAGAAGTATAACCATGCATTATCAGATGCTATTTTCATAGTTCAAAGTTTGATGGATTTAATCCAAACCTTTTTTTAAGATAGTGTGTCTTCCTTTGTAATTGAGCAGTGAGGTCTAGGCAGTGTTCCTGAATGCATGTGCATTCCCCATTCATATTTTCTTATACTTTTAACAAGGTATAATCTTGTGGACTAACCTCCACTGTGGTTTTTCCCCTAACAAGGTTTCCACATAAAAATCTTGGTGTTAGGTGTGCTAATTTTTTTTCATTTGTTCTTTCATTATTATTGATCAGATTTGAAAAAAAGGTTAATAAGTTGAATAAGTATGAAATTTGGTGACAACTGATTCACCCCCCCTCTCAGTTGTCGTCCATTGAGTTTCCAACAACTGGACATTCAGATGGAGTTTTATGGAATTCTAGAAATGAAATATAATTTATGCAATTTCAAAACAACAATCTAAAAATCCATGTTTGTCATCAGATTTGGCTTTACAATGATGCGGGAACTTTACCTCAACTTCAATTTCCAAAGAAAGTTCAAAAGGGAAAAGTGTTAGAGGGTTTCCTAGACCTACAACTAATGTTGAACTATAACAATGGAGGATGCTACAATGGACATCTTTCTTAAAACTAAATTCCACTGAACCAAAATAGCCTATAGTCTCATGAAACTAGTGCAATCTTCTAAGGTCTAAATATTTTCAACTATCCATTCACCATTAAGCAAGAATGTGTATAAGAGCCAATTTGCACCCTATGTTCCATTCCCCTTTTTACCTTTGTCCACCTTAGAAAACCAAGTTTGGAGGATTGATTCCACCTAAGCCTATTGCTTGAATTACACTTAGTGCCTATTTTGAGTATTAGTGGAGGTGTTTCTGTTGAGGATGCTCGTGTGGTGCGTAAATGTTTGTGTGGAACACTTACATCCCTGATAGATTCCTGCATCTGGAGCCTACAAAGGTGTTACACCTCCCATTTGTGGTCAATTTTTAATGCCCTCCTCGGCCGACCGACCTAAATATGGCTATTTTCTTCCTCATTCCTTCAGATTCAATCCTTGAACTTTCATTTAGGGGTTGGAAGATCTCTTCACCGCTTCTAGACTTCATACACAAGATTCACAATCTCACTCCAAACACTTTACACTTCACCGTAGTAACATCATCACTGCACCACTTCAGTAGAGAAAATGTGGAATGAACACCATTGTAGTAGAGGCTTGAGTTCCTCTCATTTTCTCGCCCATTAGCTTTGAGCGCTTGTGGTGGAGGTGGTAAGCTTTTACTCCTCTCCTCTATTACTTGGTTGAGTAGCATAACACTGTTCTATAGTGCTTTAGTGCTCTTTAATTTGTTTCTACTTTTCTCTCTATCTATTTGGTTGTCCATGGAGGTAGGAATAATAAAACGGGGTTTGACTAAGGCAGACCCCTATACAACCGCCCAACAATTTCTCACTCCCTCTTGTGTGCAGGTATTGAAGACACTTGCCGGCTGGAAGCTTCATCACTCACATGATCATAAGTATTTCCTTTCTTCTCCTTATCTTCTCTAACTTAATTTATTTCATTTCTATCACTTTCTATTTCTTTATCATGTCATGTTATTTCCCTATATTTTGCAAGTTCTTAGAAAAGGAATAGAAACATTCACCTTTTTGTTTTATGAGACATTCTCATTCTCTGGTCCATGCGAGACATCAACGCGCCTCCAAGATGCCAGCGTGCCACATTGTCATCAGTATTCTACGTTGTTGTCCTTTGGCTGAGAGCTTTCCAGTCTGTCCAAAAGACCTTTGTTACCTACTCTTTCAAAATCTGAAACTTTTGTATTGTTCCATTGAGATAATATAGGGTAGTTTGCCTTATGAGGCTCTCTAAACGAAGAGAACTCATGAGTAGCGAATCCACCTATATTATAGAATGATAGATGAAATCTAAGTGCAGCAATCAAGTAATGTTTAGACTAACTTTACACTATTGTTCATCATCAATAAACAACAAAAAGTATGAACATGGGAGGCATCAACACCATAAAATTCTTCACCATTAAAGTGCAACATAACACTAACAACTAAAGCAACTAAAGCAACTTGGAAATAAAATAACAAAGCTAAAATATAATATTGAGGAGATGAATCATGCACACATGTGAAGAAACACAAGAACCCATGAAAACAAATAAATTCTCATTAAATTTTTGTAGCATGTCTTTACACAACTGAAGTCTCTCCTTTAAAATGAGAGGAGGACCCCCATTTATAGTAACTTTCAAAAGTGAAATGAATGGCCAGGATTTAATTTTCATTCTATGGCCAAGATTCATTTTACATTAGGGTTTCATCTAACCCCAAAATATAACAATATAAAATACATCTTTATCTTTTCCCTATTTTGTCAACTAGTGACCGTAGGACTATAGTAGTTTTGTCTTCTAATGACTACCTTACTTTATAGCTACTTTGACAGATATGCATCATCTATAATCTGCTTTCCTATTTCCTTTTGAGCACCTGCATATTCTACAAATACTCCAAACATAGCTACATTCTTCTTCTCTTTAGAGATCATATTTGAGGAACTAGAAGGACATCCTCTTGATTCTATCCATGATTTCTTGTTGATTTTCTATGTAATTCAAGGAAGCCTCCATCATCTTCTCAATCCGAACAAAGGCCCTTGCGGAAAAATCCATAAAATATGGTGATAAGGTGTCACCAACTCCTTCCTCTACTTTTGGGTGAAACAAAGGCTTGACCTTTTCTGCATCCAACTCTAGGACGAGCACCTCAAAATCAGCCATTAGCTTCAAATACTCCACACTATTAGTTTGGTGCTTGGCAGTCCATTCATAGTAAACCTTGAGGTCATGTAGAACCTTCTCTAGAATCTCTTTTCTATACTCCAAGTTCATCACCCATATCTCTAAAAACCCATGGTCTTCTTTCGGTATCTTCAATTCCTCTTCCCAAATATTTTGAGGTAGTCTAAGGATGCACTCAAATTTTAGATGAGTGATCCTGTAGGCTTCAAGCAATTCCATACACATGTTCATCATACCCTCTATATCTTTCCCCAGGCTCCTATAGTTTTTATACATGGTGACAACATGGTAAATTCCCTTATCACCAGTAGATATCACCTTATTGAACCAAGTAGACATGGACTTGTTCTAGTTTTTCGTCTTTTCTATCTTGCAAATATCTTCCTTGGAAAGTAATGAGGGTAGTGTTGGTGTCTCTGCTTGAGTATCATATTTGGTAGACATCCACTATTGGATGTAAGCAGTATGATCCACTACCTACGCTTTGAATTCCTCCTTGGATGATTGATCTTTGTTCATTTGTTGCATAATAGTAGTCGTGGACCCCTGGAATTCATCTATCTTTTGTTCTCGAGTTACTAGACCTAGGTTGATTGTTGAAATGTTGTAACCAACAACTTTACCTTTGTCCATTACTAGGGTAGCAATATGTATCATTCTTGACCCCGAGGTATTGGCTATAATGTGAGATCTTACTTTAGGATTCTTCTCTTTTCTTGTTCTTGTTTGGGACCTTGCCAAGATTGCCTCTAATCTCACCCTTGGGTCAGTGACCATAGGAGCCTTCTTCTTTTCCAGTTGGTGTTCTATCCAATCATGCATCTCAATCTATCCACTAGGTGATTCATTATCACCTTTCTCTTTGTCCTACTCTCTCTAATGTTCATCCTCATCATCACTAGGAATTCTTCCATCATAATTTTTCTTCCTCTTCCAAGCCCTCCATTTGTATATATTTTTCTTTATCTAGCTCAATGAGGGGTATATTCTCTATAGTGAAGTTCAACTATTGTTGGGAAGCTTCTTTATCTCCCTCAGGCTTGACGTTCATTTCTTTTATAATCTCTTATTCTTCTTTCTCTGGAGCTTTCTTTGGAAGGACTTCTTTTGAATGCATCACTTCTTATCTCAGACCCTCATCCTAGCCAATTTGTGGAGGCTCCTCAAGGATCTCCACATCTATATCAGTTCTTTCATTTTCTTCTTTGAAATGATGCTCCCTATGATGAGCTTCTACACTTACATCTTCATGTTCCTAGAGCATTCCCTCTTGATTTGAGGTTTCAACCTCATAGGACTCATCAAGATGGTCATTGCCTTCTTCCCGAGGGCTTTGTTGTGCTTCATCATTGGAAGCCAGCTTATCAATGTTCACATTTTAACCCTCCCTTCAGGTGCTTGAACTAATCATCCCTATCAGAATCTCTGGGATCATCAGAAATGTCTTTTGTAACCTCCTCCTCTTGTTGTTAATATGCACGTCATTTCTCCATCTCCTCTAATATTTGCACCGTGGTTCCCATCTTAGGAGGCTCTATAAGTGGCAAAGGAAGAGGCAGGCTAGAGGTAGTTTGGGCATTCAAGGCTTGAAACTTGGTATCAAGTATTACCTTGAAGATTTCCTTAGGCACATTTTTCATATATGTCATGAAGGCATGTGGTAGAGAGGGCATTTCCATAGTGGTGGTCATTATGGAGGAAGGAAAAGTTTAGAGAGTAGGAAAAGGGGGAGGGAGTGAGGAAGTTGAGAGAAGTGAAGTAGTGGAGGAAGAGTAATCCAATAATACTACTGGAGTGGCCAACAAGGTTGAAGTGAGATTGAAATAGATGTCCACAGTCTATGGAGATGAGATAGACAATGATTGTGTTGAAGGAGGTAGTGGATTGGTAGTGATGGCGAGGATGGATGTAGTTGGTGGGGGTGAGCGAGGGCGATCGGGCTCTTCTTCCTTAGGAAAGGTTTCCTCCTCCTGGATAATTGACATTTCTAATACAAAGGTCCCCAATCAACCCTTCTTTAGTGGTGGCCCTTTTGTTGTCTTTCTCATGTGTAAACCTTAGGTTTAGGCTATCACTCTAATGCCTCCTTTCTCTTTCTAGACCTTGTAGTAGGTGCAGATTTAGATGCCTCTCTAGAGGGTTTTGTGGTGGCATCACTATTAGTCTCACTACTTATCTCATCCTCAACTTCCCCATATGTGAGATCAAAACCTTGTTCACTTCAACTTAGCAATATGTTCATCTAACCATTTTTGAGTTCTATTCTCCACTGGATGAGTGAGAATGCCCAAGTCTATGATTTCTTCCTCAGACTATTTTATCACTGGAAGAGGTGCATTCATCAAAGTGATAAATATTTCATCTATCATGTTGTCATCATCGACAACCTGATCTGGGACTTCAAATAGATTTATTGATTTTACAAGTGTTAGGCTCATTGTCATATAGTGGTGCATTTGCACCTCTTTATCATCCTTATAATTAGCCTAGAAATCCTCAATGTGAGGGTGATGAGCATACTCTCTTCCAACCAATTTCTTAAGTTTTCCCTTAGGGTCTACCCTTCCTCTATCTGTATGGAGGTCAAGATTGTACTTGGCCAACTCCTCTAAATATTTCATGCATTAGGTAGCAAGGCAAGAATACAAACTTTCTCTGAGAGTGAGAGGATATGGGAATGCAGGCCTATGTTTGTTGCTTAGCAATGTGTGGGAGGTTTGTACCTACCAACTTGCCTCTAACATGATGATCCTGTCATTGGGATAGTGTGGTAATCTATATGGCCTTCTTGAGAATCCTTTGAGTCTGATGTAGGTGAACTTGGGGAATTGGATGAATAGATATCCTAAACCCTTCATGAAGACCAATTTATTGTGTGTTACTCTTCTTTCAAAGTCTCCACCTAGGAGCTTGATTATATGACCAATAAAGGCATCGTTCACTCTTTTGTACTCCCTCTCAAAGTTCCTATATTGCAATTGAGGGTAGCAATCATATAATTTTAACTACCCTTGTTTGGTTCCCAAGTCTTTGACACAGAATAATCCCTTGTATGGAAATTTTTCCGCTAGGAGGTAGACCAAATATGAAGTCATAAAAGAGAGAGAGGTCTTCTTTACCTCCATTAACTATTGGTGCATGTTGTCACTAATCACTTTTTCCCAATGGAATTTGGTCTTGCCCTCGAGGATCTCTTCAATGAAATAGAACATCCAGTTTTCAAAGAAAGTGGAAGTAGGAAAACCCATTACTCTTCTCAAAAGAGTGACAAGGTAATGGTACTCCCCGTAGAAGTCACTTCGGTATAGGATCTGAGGAACACTGGAAACACTTTCCCTTTTTTGTTTTAACCACTTTTGGTTATTTTTCTATTTTCACCCAATAGGATCTATTTTCCATACATTCTGGGTGAATTCCTTCTCCACTTATCCTCACAAATCTGACCCCAAATCGAGCATAGATCCTGATGTGGGAAGGTACTTGTCATTCGACATTTCCTCTCTCTAAAATTCAAAATTTCAATCATGAAAATGATAGGTGTAGGCATCTATTTATAGAAAAAAGCACATTTGTGAGGTGCATTTATGTTTAGGTACGGTGATGGGTAAGGTAGATGAGACTGCAAAAAACTAATGTGGCTTAGTCGTTGGCGAAGGCCCAAGCAGCTAATGTTATTGTGAAGCCTACCATGGGGGAATACATCCTACTCTGGCTGCTAACTAGTAGTGAAAGGGTAGTGGTGAACCACAACTATAGGTCCGTAGGGTCCCATGGACGTTGGGGTAAAGGACTCAGGGAAACCTACATGGACATTTCTACAAGAGAAAAAGACAAAGAATTTGGGGATGGTGAATTTGGTCAACTAGAGAATGACAACTTTAATCTTCCTAACAAAATTAAGCTTGAAATTAGGGGCATGCAAAATGAGGCAAAAGAGAAAGCAACCTACCGAAAGAAAAAGGGAGGGTGTCCTAGTTTTGAATGGGGAATGTATGCTATAGGTACAACATCTCCTACATGAAATTTTCATAGAGATTCTTTCATGTCATACAGGTTCTTGACTTGCAATTGCAAAGGTTGACACTTTTCTTTTGAGCTTCTCTTCTTGTTTCATCCACTTCCATTAATGCATCAATCCTATGCTGCATCTCATTACGTGTCTCCATCATATTCTTGGATAAAATTATAAATTTTCATAAAGTTGTTTTGAGGTAACTTAGAAGCAATACCACAAACCAAATCAAAAGGGGCATAACCTGTAGCCTTCTTGACAGTTACTGTATCTTCCCATAGAGCCAACTTCTACTTAGAACCCCAAGCTTTTTTGTTTTTCTTGATGATCCTCTAGATGATTTTCATTAAGCTTTTATTACTTGACTCTGCTTGGTTATTTTCTTGTAGGTAATAGGGTGAGGAATAATATGTCTCAATTCCATGCTTTGAGAGAAAGTTATTAATTTCTTCACACCTGAAGCACATAGCATTATCTGAGAAAATATTTTCAGGTACTTTGAACCTTTTCGGAACATTATCCATCAAGAAGTTAATAACTAATTACAGTTTGACTAAGAACTAAAAGGTTTAGTATTTACAAATATTAAAAAATTAGCATAAAATGTTATTCAGTAAATGATAAGAAAATTAATATGCATTCAAACTGTCAAATGAGTTTGACCAAGTTAGAATGGGGTGTGGAGGATATTTCTTTGCAGCTTCCTTGACAAGACAAAACAAATGGCTAAGGCCGAAATTGCGCCTCTCTGATGTGTCCAAACAAAATTTTGTGGGTGCTTTCCACTTGTTCCCTCTGTGTTGAGACAAATAGATGGCTTAATCGTCATGGCCTGCAGTTGAAAAGGTGAACGGTTGATGCTCTACAAATGATCATGGCCTAATATGTAAATGATCACTAATGTTTGGGCATTTCAACACTCAAATTTGGCATGGGTTGTTCCACAATGAGGCCAAAGAGCCCCCACAATGAGCAAAGACCCCACATAAATACTACCATGTTGCAGTTATAATTAGGCCTATAGATGTATGCAGATGTATGAATTGTTGCAAATGATGTGCTGGAGATGTCCCCTCCAAATTCAAGTGAAACCTGCCAATTGGAGGGGTTGACTAAAAATATATGTGGCACAACCTCAAATTAAAGGGTGCAAGTCTGAACAGTCACATCGATCCCTTTCCCTCTACAAACCAAACTTCACGCCGACCCTTTCCACTGAAAAATCATTTTTATATTAGCATTGAGACTCCCGATTGGTGTCACCTAGGCTCTGCATGGTGTGGGTTACGATTCAAGGACTTGGTGCTTTGAACAAGCTACTAATATCTAAAATTTTAGACGTCAATCAACTGATATAGCCACCAATGATTCCAATCCTGAAAATTATTTAAAACCAACAACGATTTGGTTTCACCTAACAGTTTGAGAAAAATATCCTCCTACTCTAATACCATATAAGAATTAGGAAATCATGTAGGTAAAATACTAGTATAATTGAACAATCCAAATCATGTATTTAGTGGATTCAAAAGTACAAATGAGGAAGTATTGCATATACAACCAAAGAAGAGAAAAACCCTCCTATTATGTGGATTGGAAAAATCCCCATGATGTGACACAATGCATAGTAACAAGACTTGGAATCCGCTCAAAATCGGCAAGGGTGACTTGGCACGTGACTCCGTGACTCGGGACTTAGACTTGGCGCAAACATAATAAAATGAAAAAAAGTTGAAAAAACCCTAGAAATTTAGAAATTTTTAAGGATTTAAAACTTGTTTCAAGCACCCTTTATTAAATACAACACAAATAAAATAAAATTTTATCAAATGTACAAGTATACTATGATCACATAAGTATAAAGTACACAAATTGTAGTTGTGCTACTGAAGGAAATAACATACTTAGATATATAAAATTAGTCAAATGTATACAAAACTCATGGACTATGGAATGCATGACATCAAATGTTCCATAGAAAAATGAAATATCAAAAGTAAAACAATAGCTATAATTCTATGACTCTATTCCCAATGGCATAGTGGAGGCATCATCCTTCCTATGAAGGCATCTAAGGATCTTGGATGATGTGGCAACTGTAGCCATAGTCTCTGCCTGTGTCTAACTCTCCACACCACTCTCACCGATAGCAGTTGTGTCTCTTTGTGCTCTAGCCTCCTCCTCAGCCATGGCTA
The DNA here is from genome assembly GCA_007258455.2 of Sequoia sempervirens. Classification (NCBI taxonomy): domain Eukaryota; kingdom Viridiplantae; phylum Streptophyta; class Pinopsida; order Cupressales; family Cupressaceae; genus Sequoia; species Sequoia sempervirens. The sequence goes on from VDFB02000002.1 coordinate 7,469,616, forward strand.
CAATCTCAACCTCTCTCTCTGCCTGGTCCACCCAATCAAGGTCCTCGTCACTAAAGACTACATTTCTATCCTTAGTGATCCACTCAGACTGTGGATCAACCTCCTCTAGACTGATCGAGGTTTTGTCATGGTCAAAAATATTCCTGTATCTGAGCTGAAGGTTGTAATGAACATATACCAAGTCATTCATCCTCTGCACTGTCAATCTATTATGCTTCTTGGAGTGTATGTGCTCAAACATACTCCAATTGCGCTCACAACCAAATGAACTGCATGGCTGGCTCAATATACGAATGGAAATATTTTGTAGGATCGGTACATATCAAAACCAAACATATGCCACCAACTATCTGAGATGAGAAAAAGAAACAAAATCAATCTCATTTCAATTTTCAAGTTCAAGTTCAACATTTAATAATAAATTATAATATAAAAAGATAAAAATTATGCCCTTAAATATATTTTTACCTTGCAGTAATGTTGTCCTATTATCTTTGCACATTTGACATGCAAAGAATTCTCCTTGTTCCTTAGTGAAGGAATCTATCTCCTGCACCATCTGTGTAGTAATAGCGGGAAACATCTACTCTATCATCATGTAGAGCCCACTAAGAATTTCTATATCTGCATGAAAATCATGGCAGAATTGGAAGGCCGGATTTAAGAAACATACGACTGCATGGATGGGCCTATGAAGTTGATTTTTCCATCTCCTATCAATGATATCCAAAATGGGATGATGCTTCTCCTCAACTCCACCATAGACTGATCTAATGGCCTCTTTGGCCCTATCCATGCCCTCATATATGTATCCCATTGTGAGCTTCTCCTCATCTACAACTCGTAGGAGAACTAGCAAGGGCTCAATAAACTGCAAAGTGCAAACATGTTTCACAAATAAGTGTGAACGAAAAAAAACAAATAAAAGTAAGATATGATTCAAAATTAAAACATAATAAAGAATTAAATTTTACCTTCACAATCTCATCCATTGGTGTCCAAAAACCTTACTCATCAAAAATGCAATCAGCCACAATAATCCCTGCAATGCTTGTAGAAAAGGATGAGGAAGACCACTCCTCACTAGTAAACATGTGCTTTAAAGCTGCCCTTGATCGAATCAAGGATTGCATTGTGATAAAATTTGTTGCAAACCTTGTGATGTCACGACAAGACAACTCCCTCAACTTTGTGTATTGCCTCATAAGGTTAAGCACCCATGTGTGATTGTATACAAATTTGCATATTTTTTTGCTACATCCACACATGTTTTGATCCATGGGAGCTTGCCAAGAACCTCCAACATGAGATCAATGTAATGGGTGGCACATGGAGTCCAAAATATAGTAGGGTGCCTCTCCATCAATAATCTACCAGTAACAACATAATTTGTTGCATTGTCTGTGACCACTTGCACTACATTCTCTTCCCCCACATCAGCTATCACCTCCTCTATAGGCTCACACAGGTATGTGGCATTTTTGAATTGGGCAGAAGCATAAATGGACTTCATGAAGATGGTGTCACCTGAAAAAATAAGCAAAACCAATTATTCAATAAATTAAAAAACATAAATCAGCCATATTAAATTATGAATCACTAAATCAAATTCAAATTTCAATGCATTGAGGGAAATACAATTACCTCTTGAGGAAACTAGGAAATTGAGTAGCGTCTTATTTCTCCTATTGGTCCAACCATTAGTCATGATGGTGCAACCAATCATCCTCCATTTCTTGTGCTACTCCTCTAATTGTTATTTTACATCTACCACCTTTTGAGTCAAAAGTGGGCCCTTTAATTCATCTTCACTAGGGGTTTTGAACCCCGCCCCACATATGGTTATGGCATCAACCATGCTTTGCCAGAAAGGTGACCTAAAACATGTCATAAATAAATTAATAAGTTACATAAGTATTGTAAAATGAAAAGTTTTAAGTTTTTAACTTTAAATTTGAATTCAATAATGAGATACATCTAGGTTCTAAAATTTAAATATAAATTTTAAAACAATTAAATGAAAAATAATTCCTTGGCTACATGGAAGGGAATTGTGCAGTAGTACCAAAAGTTTGCAATTATCTTTTTTGCTGCATCATTTGCATCCTTGTTCCAACCCATGCTCTCAAGTGACAGTTGGGAACCGAGAGTAGTTCGTGGTACGAAATATGAGTCCATCCTAGATTTACGAATTCTAGGTCCAATGCTAATACTTCCACTACCACTAGCATTAGTAGTGCTACCAGCACTAGGAGTACACATAGGCATAGCTGAAGCATAAACAAAAACACTAGCACAAGCACTAGCACTAGGACAGTATGGAGGCATGGAAGAAGCATCTCCAACAACACCAAGTCCCTATCTAACTCCAACACTCACCAACTCCTGGTTCTAATTCTTTTTCATTTCTTTTTGTATTTCAAAAGTTTCTAATTGCACCTGTACTTCACGAGCACCCTCAGGAGGTGCTCTAGTCCAACCCATTGCATCATGGGTGGTTATACGTGCAAGATGGTATTTTAATCTATTTATGCCTCCATGATATATTGTTTTGCAGTAGTTACATTTTGTGTCTCCTCTTTTCATTACGGGAAAGATTTCAGCATGTTTCCAAGTAGGGTCTTTTCTGACTGGGGTTTGAGACATTGTGAAAATAATAATATGTTTTGATTTGTAAATGAATGTGGCTACAAAAGTAGGGTTTCTAAAATTATTTAAGTTGCAAGTAGGGTTTG
>VDFB02000002.1:7472450-7561377 GCA_007258455.2 Sequoia sempervirens
GCCCGATTTGCTTAGGGTGAGAGAGACTACATAGAGCTAGTCAGGCTAGTGTCAGAGCAAGAGCGAAGATTGGTGAGAGAGAGAGATGAGAGCTGAGATGAGACTGTGGACCTGTGGGCTGAGGTGGAGAGACTGCGGGCAGAGGTGCATAGTCAAAGGATGCAGATGGAGGGAGTGGGTTTGGTAGGGGAAGGGGCAGAGAGTATGCAGAGAGAGCTAGTTGAGCTCAGGGACCGGGTGCGCACAGTGGAGTCAGAGAGAGATGTGGCGCAGGCACAGGTGGAGGAGTTGGAGGTGGGGAGGGGTGTGTTATAGGCGCAGGTCTAGGTAGCACAGAGCGAGAGGCAGGTGGCCGAGTCAGAGGCACAATCACTTCGCCGAGAGAGAGATACTGCGACAGCACAGGCATCTAGCTTGCGATGAGAGTGAGATTCAGCTAAGCTGAGGTTGCAGGCCTTGTAGAGGGATAGAGATGCAGTAGTGGCGCGGGGACAGGCTGCACAGAGGGAGAGGGATACTGCAGAGTCGCAGATGCATACATTACAGGGTGAGAGGGATGCAGCGCGTGCTCAGTTATAGAGGGGGTTGGTTGAGGGGGGAGGGGCAGGGACAGATGTGCAGGAGCTGCACACGTAGTTACAGGCGATGCAGGCAGAGAGGGATAGAGGTGTAGAACAGATACAATAGTTGGTACTAGCTTAGGAGGCCTAGACACGAGAGCGACGGGCTATTAGTGCAGATTAGGATCGGTATAGGCATGAGCAGAATGCCGCGAGACTAATACCCGGGTAGAGGGATGAGTTTATGCAACATGCTAGTTATTGGAGAGGGGTATATGAGCAGGTTGTTCTAGATCTAGTGCAACACACTGTACGCTACGTCAGTCAGGCTCCACAGCCACTAGGGCCGTCCGAGTCATTAGGGACCCGCACTAGGGGATTCAGCGATTACCGGCTAACTCCGTCTCCATACGGCAGTTACCAGGGGACGCCCACCCATGAGTACCAGGGGACTCCAGCACACAAGGGGCTAGCACCTGACTCTCCGCAGAGGTCAGACGTGGGCAGCTCACAGTAGAGCAGGCAAGACATTGGTTATTTTTGGCAGATATAGGGTGGATGGTTTGTGCATATCGCCAGAGGGCAGAGGTGATCCACATCTCTGGGTTTTGTATCTTATTTGGTGATATATGATGGATATGTATTGTATTATGATAGGATGTTTATTATTCTAATTATGCGATGGTCCTTTATTGACATTATGCATGATATTTCCTTTATGTGGCTATATGAGATGATTCCTGATGTGGTTCCCTACATATATATACACATGTTTATATGGATGATTTATGCTTTATGATTTATGTTTTATGGATGGACGATTTATGCCTGTTGATATGATTTATGATGTATGATATATGTGGATGGACGACTTATGCATGTTGATATGATTTATGATGTATGATTTATGGATGCACATGTTTATATGATTTATGATGTATGATTTATGATTGCAAAAAGGGGAAATGCTTACAATGCACCTAAATGTCAATAAAGACTGTTATGAGGATGCAGATAGGCAATAGGTGGATGGAAGATTGCATTTTGCCAAAAACAACTGTTAATATCCTGAGAGGAAGAGGACCCAAGAAGAACAAAGAACGAGAGTACTTGCACGACTGGAATCATAAGCGGTGGTGATGATGGAAATGAAGCGTGCATGCAAAGTGGTGAAAATGCTGTGAAAATGAGATTTTGCCATCTTTGGAGCATTGATATTTACTATAGTGTAGGATACCAAGTACCTTGATATAGAAAATCAAGGTGAATGAGTACCCTACGCATGAAACAAACACAACAAACAATAAGGTTATCCCAACACCTCGAGGTCGCGATGACCTCGGTCGGGCCTGGTGTTGTAATAACCACAAACACACAAAGTTGTCCCAGCATAACACAAGATCCCAGAGATCTTGGTAGGTCTTACGAGGGATAACCGAGAAGACAATAGTCAAAACAAACGATCAAGGTATGCCCCCATGTTAGCAGGTCAAAGCACGCCATGGTATGACGAACCAAGGTGACTTTTCCAAGTGATGGGAAGGAACCCAAAATGATAGACAAAATTCGAAAGCATCAAAAGATCATAATCAAGACAACAGGTCCTTTGCCATAGGATCAAGGTGATGGATGTGATTGACGAGGTCTGCTAGGAAGGATTCATCCTGTTGAGACCAAAGATGGGTGCGAAGGTAGGATGATCCAGTTGACGTGGGATGTCACTGAGGGACAAGATCTTGTAACACTAGGGAGCCTTGTTTATTAAGAACTGGTTAGATGTGGGCATAACTTGATGATGAAGTACAAAAGACTGACACAACCTATAGACCTAGGGGCTCGGGGGCCGATCATAGATTAGCCTTGCCTATGTGAAAGCGCAGAGCCCTCGTAGTTCCAGAAAAGACCATGGATAAAGCGAAAAGAGGACCAATGATGACTGATGATGATGGACAAATGCCCCGGGGGCGAATCAAACAATCAACCTTGCCTACGTGACAGCGCAGGGGCAACATAGTTCGACTGACGGACACGACAGGATGGGACCTAGGTGAAGACCGACATGATGGATGATCCTACCCAATGAAACGAACATGACAACAAAGGGAACGAATGACATAAGCTCAGAGCGGGATACTAAAAAGCTCAGGAATGGGGGATAGGCTAGATGGGTCATCCAATGCTTAATCAATATTTACCAAGCATCCTAGGATAAGATGGGTGAGGATGATAGTACGGATGAAGGCATAAAATAACTAGGATGTCAGGTAGATAATGATTAAGCCCTCTATGGATGACGCCTGTTACCAGGTTTTCACCATCCATACTTATCCAAGGCGACACCAAGAGGTGGTTTTCACCATAGGAAGGATTTATTTCTCTTGACTATTTTTGGATTTTTGACATTTTTGATTTTTTTGATTTTTTTGGATTTTTGACAAGGTGGGGTAACTGAGCAGATTTAAGTGTAGAACTTTTTCAAGTGCATGATGTTGATGGGCTCGTCAAGGGGGTCTCCTTCAAGAGTAGTCAACCTGTATGCCCCAGATCCATATTTAGAAGCTATGATATAGGGCCCCAACCAATTTGCCTCAAATTTTCCTTTCTTGTCCCGATCTTGCTGAGTACGTTGGTTCTCCTTCAGGACAAGCTCGCCCACCTGGAATTGTCGAGGGTGAACCTTCTTGTTGTAACTACACTTGAGGCGATTTTGGTATGCTTGGAGATGGTCATATGCCTTTATTCTTCATTCATCCAGTAACTCTAGTTGTGCAAGCCGCGCAACACGGGCATCCTCTTCGTTGATAAGGTTCTTTAGAGAGATTCTCAATGATGAAAGTTCAACTTCGATTGGCAAGACAGCTTCAGCGCCATGCACTAAAGAGTAGGGGGTGGCGCCTGTCAGGGTATGGATGGATGTACGATATGCCCAGAGGGCAGGATGAATATGGAGGTGCCAATCTCGTCCAGTGTTATTGACAACCTTTTTGAGAATACGGATGATGGTTTTGTTGGTCGCTTCTGCCTGACCATTACCCTGGGGGTAATAAGGCGTAGACCAACGGTGCTGGATATGGAAGGTGTCGCAGAGGTGTTTCATGGTTTGGTTCTTGAATGGTTTTCCATTGTTGGAAAGGATGGTGGAAGGGATACCATATCTGCAGAGAATATGGTAAAGGATGAATTTGGAAATCTGAGTACCAGTGATTTGTGAAAGAGGCATTGTCTCCACCCACTTGGTAAAGTACTTAGTGGCAGTAATTATGAATGTATGGCCGTCGGATGATGGTGGATGAATCTTGCCAATCAAGTCGAAACCCCATTGAGAAAACGACCATGGTGCTAGGAGGGGCTGAAGATCTTGCGCTGGGGCATGGATTAAATCTGCGTGTTGCTGGCATGGAAGACACTTCTTTACAAACTCGCAAGCATCATGTTCCAGCGTAGGCCAATAATACCCAGCTCGTAGGATCCTTTTAGCTAGAGCCATACCATTTGAATGTGCTCCACAAACACTGCCATGTACCTCCGTTAGTGTAGCATGGGCTTCGATCTCATTCATACATCTGAGGAGGATTCTATCATACTTGCAATGATAAAGCGTGTCACTGATGATGACGTATCGAGAAGAGTGATGAACGAAGGATTTGCGTTGGTTACGTGTAAGATCTGTGGGTATAATGTTATCACAGAGGTAGGTGTAAATGTCTTGGTACCATGGGGAGGTGGGACCTACGATATCACACACCATGTCAGATTCAGGGATATCATATGCAGGGATTAAAATTTGTTCTACAAGAAACTCACGCTCCATTCGGTCCTTGGGCATGTTCAGGAGGGAGCCAATAGTAGCCATTGCATCAGCTGCTTTGTTTCGTACCCTGGGGATTTGTTCAAATTGTATAGAGGTGAAATATTTCTTGAAATCATCCACCATGCGCTTGTAGGGTAACAACTTATCATCCTTGGTTAGGAACTCATCATTAACTTGTCTAATGACGAGCAAAGAATCACCGAAGACTTTTAACTAAGTTATGTGCCACTGTTTTGCAAGTTTGAGGCCAGTGAGGAGAGCTTCATATTCTGCCATATTGTTGGTACAGGGGAATGCTATTCTGAATGAATTTGGGATGTAATCACCTTGAGGGGTTACTAATAAAATCCCTACCCCAGATCCGTTATGTGTATATGATCCATCAAAATACAGTGTCCACATAGGGGCCTCATCAACGTTGAAGACTTCTTCATCAGGGAATTCGGTGATCAATGGATTAGTATCAATTAGAGGAGCTTCCGCCAACTGATCTACAATTATTTGTCCTTTGATAGCCTTGCGGTCCACATATTCTATGTCGAATTTACTGAGGAGCATGACCCACTTAGCCATACGGCCAGTCAGAGTAGTTCTAGATAACATATACTTCAATGGGTCGATCTTGGCAATTAATTTTACTGGATGGCTAAGCATGTAATGTCGAAGCTTCTGTGTGTTGAAGACGAGTGCAAGACATGCATTTTCCATGGAGGAGTAGTTTAACTCGTAGCCAACCAATGTCCGGCTGATGTAGTAGATTGCCCTTTCTTTCGACGATCCATCATGTTGTGCCAACAATGCCCCTAGTGCGACTAAAGTGGTGGAGATATAAAGCAAGAGGGGTTTGCCAGGAATAGGTGGCATTAATATTGGTGGATGGGCTAAATATTCCTTGATTTTGTCGAAGCCTATCTGACACTGCCAGTTCCATTGGAAGGTGGAATCTTTTTTCAGAAGATGAGTGAACGGCTGACACTTATCTGCCAGTTGGGCTATGAACCAACGGATGGACTGCATCTTCCCCTGAAGGCTTCTTAACTGTTTGAGATTATGAGGAGGTGGCATGTCCAGGATAGCTTTTACCTTGGTGGGATCAACCTCAATGCCCCTGCGAGAGACTATGAAACCCAACAACTTTCCTGAGGTGACCCCAAAGACACTTTTTTGGATTCAGTCACAACTTGTAGTGCTCTAACTGCTCAAATATCTTTTTCAGGATGGCAGGATGTTCTGTTCGTGTCCTGGATTTTCCTATTAGGTCGTCGACATAGTCCTCCATGATGATGTGTATGAGGTCATGGAAGATGACCGTCATTGCCCTCTGATATGTTGCCCCTGCATTTTTGAGACCAAAGGGCATTACATTATAACAGAATGTGCCCCAAGGTGTTGTGAAGGCGGTCTTGTGTTGGTCCTCAGGTGCGATTTGGATCTAGTTGTACCCGGAGAAGCCATCCATAAGGGACAACATCTCATGTCCTGCTGTCAGGTCCACCAACATGTCAATGTTCGGCAGGGGGAAGTCATCTTTCGGGTAGGATTTGCTAAGATCCCTGAAGTCTGTGCAGACGTGAATGTCTCCATTTGGTTTAGCAACTGGCACGATATTGGAGATCCACTCAGAGTAGTCAATTGGTCTGATAAAACCCGCCTCTAGTAACTTCTCCAATTTCTTCTTGACTAACAACGTGACTTGCGGATGCATCTTGCGAAGCTTTTGTTTGACAGGCTTGGCGTCTGGGCGAATGTCTAAGTGATGAACTACTAAGGCAGGGTCTAAGCTCGGCATGTCTGAGTATGACCACACAAAGTTAATGATCCCCTCTTGGAGTAGCTATACAATGATTGGATACTCTTGTTCGGAGAGTGACTTGGCTACATAGGTGATCTTTGAACTTTCAGCAGTTCCCAAATTTACTTCTTGTGTTTCTTCAATCAGGATAGATGATTTGGCAGATAGCTGAGTTCCCATAAGGGGAAGATGAACATCTCCATCTTCCGGCACCTCTTCGAGGTTTTCACCATCAAATGCATCCTTTGTTTTTACTTTTTCAAAGTCAAGAAGTGCCTTAGGGAGGTTTTCACTAGATGACCATTTGTTATGTTTCTTATTCTTACTTTTGCGACTGGAGTGTTCATCCTCCCCCAATCCCATGAGGTTGACATATGTATCCGTAGACATACTGATAGGTGTGCTAGTACGTAGGTCCCAATCGATAAGCTCAGGATGGCAAATGAACAGGTTAATAGTGTAGACGGAGAGGCATTCAAACATAGATGATAGGTCAGTGTGGTCGACATCATCGTATGTACGTATGATGGATTCCTCCTCAGGTATGTCTTCCAATAAGCCCTTGTCCACAGCAACACTATTGGAAGCATTAGACGATGTTTTGGGGCCTTTTTGCTTTCTGTCATACCCAATGCCCACATTTTTTGGTAGCGGGGACATATCAATGGGTTGCAACCACCCTTGTTCTTGCTTTCCTAGGCCCCTGCCTTGATAGTTATGCTTTTCGACGAACTTTGTTGGCCAGGGGTATTTTTCTTGAAAGTATTCCTTGAGAGGAGTTTCCGGCTGAGGCTCTTCTCGGTAAACCCATTGGCTTATGTCTTCCTTTGGTGCATCTGTCTTGATACTTGGGGATAAGAAGGTGGTGGTAGGGATGTTTTTGCCATGGAAGGTGACAGTCTTGTCTTCCTTTGGGGTAGCATGGGAAGGTTGACCATACTCATGTGGCGATGGTGGCATGGTTGCTACATTAAGAGCAGTATGCATTTCATACTCGCCACACCCTTTGTCAATGATCTGGACTTTTGTGACTGTGGGATCAGTGGTGGAGGATGGAGTGGTTATCATGGTGGATGGTGGATTAACAGGTGATGACTGAGATGCCCCCATTTCAACCCTAGGACAATAATGTAAATGGGGAAATGATGCCTCTAGAGCGCTACAATATTTGAATGGTTGGGGGTCAGCATAGATGGTGACCTCTTGTCCGTTGAATGGGAATTTAAGGCACTGATGGTAGGTGGAGGGGACGGCTTGCATAGCATGGAGCCATGGACGGCCGAGGAGGAGATTATATGGCAAGTCCAGATCAAGGACATGGCAGGTAATGTACTGAACCACTAGTCCCACTTGGACAGGAAGATTGATGATCCCTTTTGAATTCCTTTCTGCATTATCATAAGCCTTGATTGTAATGATCTGGTTGCTTAAGTCTGCTTGGGTATACCCCACCTGTTTTATGAATTTTAGAGTGCACAAGTTGAGGGCAGAGCCATTATCTACCAAGACTCTTTTTATTTTATGCCGGGCAACCACGACTTCAATATGTAAGGGGCGATTGTGATTGGTATCAATGTTGGGCATATCATTTTGGCTGAAGTGTAGTCGGTGAGATGAAGCTAGGTGTCCTACCAAAGCTTGGAACTGTGTGGGATAAATGTTATTAGGCACATGGGTTTCCTGTAGGGCTCTGTTGAGGATTTCTTGATACACGGGGGAAGACTTGAGTAAATCCAAGATGGAGATATGTGCAGGGGTCTTTCCTAAGTGATCAAGGATATTGTACTGGGAGGTTACAGGAGTTGGTTGGGCGGGTGCAGATGCTGCAGGAATGGTGATGCAGGCCCATCGTGTGGTAACAACACATTGAGGGTCTTTAGCTTTGACATGTATCATGGATACACGAGGTTCTACCTGCTTAATGTAATGAATAATACCCTCGAGGGGTACATTCTTATAGCTCACGTTATTTGTGCTGTTATTTTGGGGATTACTGTTGGAAGTGCTCGGGCCTTGGTTATGGTTTGGGAAGGCGTTTTGATAGATTTGCAATTGAGCATTGGACTACGGGGCTTGGCTAGGGTCAACCTTGATGTCACCTCGATCTATGAGATCCTGGACGTAGTTTTTCAGACCCTGACACTTATTCAGAGAGTGTCCTTTGATTTTGTGGAACTCACAATATTCATTTTCCCTAAACCATGCGGGCTTAAGTTTGGATTCGTTGAGTGGCTTGGTGACAGGATATGTGATCGGATAGTTGATCTGTAACAACTTATTGAAGATGACACTCAAGGGTTCTCCTAGTTGAGCATACTAGCGTTTAGTGTTCCCTTGGTTATTTTGATTGGACTGTTGGGGAGGATGGGGTGTCCCTTGTGGTACGGATATGGCATTAGGCATGGATTGTTGTTGTTTCTGGGATGTGTTGGCCATGTGGACATGTTTAGTGTCAGTGACACCATCATTGACTGCATTCTTGTTCTTGTTCCAAAAATATGGCTTGTCATTGAAGGTCCTTTCCTTATCTTGATTATATATTTTGATGTGCCCCTTGGCAACAAGGGCATGCTCAAGGATGGGTCCCTTCTCTACGACCTCCGCGAAAGTGGTGACACAATGTAATCGAAAGTTATGAGCCATGTCAGGATGGGAGTTCTCCACGAAGAGGGTGACCATGTCCTTTTCTTTCAAAGGGGTTTTCATTCGGCTTGCTAGGGCATGCCACCTCTGGAGGTAGCTAGTAAAGGTTTCCCCTTCACGTTGTTTCTCCTTGAGAAGATCTAGAGTATCAGTATCTTTCTCCAAGTTGAAGGAGAAGTAGGAGACAAAATTTTCTGACAAGTCTGCGAAATATTTTATAGATCCCTTTTCAAGAGTCATGAACCATCCTAGGGCATTACTTTCCAGACTTCGGGGGAACAGGCGCAAGAGATAGTTGTCATTGTGGATAACTTCTTGACACTAGGAGTAAAACTCTTGTAAGTGGGCCTTAGGATCTTTGTTCCCCTTATATTTGTCAAACTTTGGCATCTCAAAATGTTTGGGGAAGGGAATCAATGAGATAGAGGGATCATACGGATATGGACATATATCTTCGAACTTGAACGATTGTTTGCTAGTCCCTGCTTGGAGATCCTTCAGTGCGGCATTGATTTCCAGTATGTCCACATTGGCCGGTGTGTTGGATGGATATTGAGGGTAGGATGATTGTGGGCTCTGAGATGATGTTTGGAGATGGGCGTATGGGTAATGAGGAGGTGACACCTCCTGCTGATACGCCAAGGGACCTTGTTGATAAAAAGGTTGTTGTTGCGAGGTGGGATATGGATTGGTTGGGTAGTTGTGGGTGGCGTAATGTTGGGAAGTATGGAGAAAGTGTTGTTGATTGGCTTGCGGATATTGGGAGTGTTGATATGACTATTGCGATGCCCCATAGGAGGGTTGTTGATATTGTTGCTGGTTGTAATAGTTGTAATGATGGGGTGGTTGTTGATATTGTTGTTGATGCATAGTTGGCGGCTGTGATGGGCGAGATGGGATGTTATGTGGTGGTTGCGTTTGCGGGAATAAAATGGATGCAAGGAATGGAGATATGGTCAGGGCTGAAGGCCGAGGTTGATTTCCTTGTGGTTGGTGTTGTGATGGCTGTGTTGAAAATAGGGGATTGGCCAATGATTGTTGTTGAGGTGGAGGTGCAATTGAGATGTTGTGCGAGGGAGGTTGTTGAGCACTAGTGGGAGCGTAGGATTGGGGAGGTTGTTGGGATACGAATGATGATGATGGAGGGATGTTAGATTGGGATGGTTGTTGGGTACGAATACCGATGGTGGAGGAATGTTGGATTGGGACGATGGTGGAGGATTGAGTGACGATGGAGGAGGGATGTTGGATTGGGACGATGGTGGAGGGTTGAATGATGATGGAGGAGGGATGTTGGTTTGGGGCAGCTATTGAGATAGGAATGATGATGGTGGAGGATTTGTAGCCCCAAGAGGTGGGGGTACGGGAGTGAAAGGGTTGCCCCCTGTGTTGATAGGAGGCAGGTTCGAGGGGGGTGGTGCCGGTAGCATTAATGGTTGGTGTGGCGGGATGTTTTGCAGCATGCCATAGGAAAAATGATCATTGGGGTCAATGGTTTGGTGTGTTCCTGTGACCGAGATGGTGGGATGTGTGGGATTGCCAACGGGATACAGGACAGTGTTGCCGAACTCAGGTTGATGCCAACCTTCTATGGAAGGAACGTTGGGGACATACGAGCTACTGGGGATGTCATGTGAACCTTGGGGTATGTTAGATGTTGAGGTGCCATACTTGGATAAGTCGACACCTGACGGTAGCTTGACACCCTTGTCAATCAAGTGAGCCAATATTTTGTCCCCATGTCTTTTGAAGAGGCATTCTGTCATTTGTGCATTAACAGGGTTGCTAAAGTGTTCCTCAAACATGAGCTCGGGTTGATCGGCCATGTTTTCCTCCCCAGGGGGTGACGTGTTTTGACCATCCACATTGGATTGTGATGAGGTACCATTGTGGGAATTGTGAGGGATGTTCATTGTGCTATTGGGATCTTGAGGATTGTTTGATTAGGCATTCAGGGCTTGTTGGTCGGCCATTTTCTTTGCCTGTGATCGAGTCTGAACGAGCATGCAAGATGATGAGGTGGATCAAGATATTAGGACAACCTTGACAATGGAAGATCGATTCAATTTGATGAGAGATTAGTTGATGACGATTGGTCAGGCTAACATGGATTGGCTTGATGGAATATGATTAGATCGATTTGTAAACACTGGATTATTCTAGATGTCGGGTTTTTGATTCGGATAGACTTGATGATGTGGGGGTTGGATTGATCTGATGATTAAGACTGATGTGATGATAAAGATAATGAAGATCAAGATCTACAACCGAGTTTAGGAAGGATCCTTGGTAACACTAGGTATTGATCGAAAGATGGATGTATGATAACGATACCGAATCCAACTTGAGATAGAAGTGGATTGATTGGGTCAGAAAGGATAACTGTCTTAAGACGGATAGCAATCCTAAGCTAGGTACAATGGTTATGATTAGGGATGAATACCTAGGTCAACGCGGATGACTACTCCAACGGGGTTCATATGGAACAACGGAGATTGGATATGAAGGCGGATTTAGGACGGATGGGGAGTGTCGCAGGGTAGACAAATGGCTCTCGAAAAAACCAAAAGAGTGTCCAAGATAAATGGCCTTAAGAACGAAGGGATGGAGGTTTGGAACGGATGTTCAGATGTTTGTTTCAGATATTGAATGGTCGTATTGATGTTCAAAACAGAGGGGCAATGCGTGCCAAGTGATAATGTAGGTTGGTCAAAAGTCAAGTCCGCCACAGTATACAGACAGATCTGCCACTGCACATGGATAGGTCCGCCACTACACTAGGCCAGGTCCGCCACTACACAGGGACAGGTCCGCCACTGCACAGGGATAGGTCTGCCACTGCACCAGGATAGGTCTGCCACTACAGTAGGACAGGTCAGCCACTGCACTAGGACAGGTCCACCACAGCACAGGGATAGGTCCGCCAAAGGATAGGTTTAAGCTTGATTTTTTGATGGGTGGGTAAGGCAAAGGACCCAAAATATAGCAATCATAAAAAAAACTTGGCCAAACTGATAATCACTGGTTTTTGCACAAGAAAGACAATGCAAACAACACAACCCTAAGATTAGTAGAAATGGGTATGGTCAACAAAGTCTTCTACTTTAGGATGCACATGGTTTCTAAGGAGTCCTCGATATACACCCGGTACGTGAGGCCCAAACCGTGAACACCAACCCGTTACAAGCGTGAGTCGGGAACCTTAGCGAGATACTAAAGGCTCGGACCAACTCTTCACATCATCCCGACGCTTCGCCAATTACAATGTGGTTGGATTGAGGTACAACTTTCGCTTTCCCCCTTTATATACCTCGCCGGTACGCGTGGTTGGAATCATCCCTTGGGGTGATGATATCCCCAAGCAGGTCCCACTAAGAAAGTGAAAAAGGGTGACACAAAAGGACTTGGAAAGCTATGATTTCTCGTCACCCAAGATCGCCAAATGGCGCAAGGGGATTGGATACGTCAAATAGCCTTCCCAAACATGCCAAACAAAGTTTATTGACACCCCTTTAATTAAACTATGTTCCTATTTTACAAAAAGACAATCGGAAAAACTTGAAATTTTTACCTTCTGGAGGACAGGTCCGCTACTCTGTAGGGACAGATCTGCCACTCTGTTAGGACAGGTCCGCCAGTCTATCAAGACAGGTCCACCGCTGCAGGACAGGTCTGCCACAGTAGGACAGGTCCGCCACCAGAGGACAAATCTGCCACCGTGTCAGGACAGGTCCACCACTGCAGGACAAGTCCGCCACTGCAGGACAGATCCGCCACTTTGTCAGGACAGGTCTGCCACTGCTGGACAGATCCGCCACTCTGTCAAGACAGGTCTGCCACTCAGCAACCTGGACCTTGAAAAATGCAAAAAATAGCAAATGTGAAAGAAATAGACCCGTTTGTGGGTCCCACCAGGCATGCCAGAATGTGATAGGTCAAATGTGAGCATTAGAAGACAAGCAACAAGTAAAAGAGTGCAAATAAACAACTTAAAACAACCTACACCTCAAGATTAGCCTAAGTTGGAAACAATGCAAGATAAAAGCAACGAAATGGAACCTTATACCTTGAGTTGAGTCGATCCTTTGGTTGGCCCTTCGATCCTTGATGTGCATGATCCTTGGATGGCAAGTAGATGCAAGCTAAATGAAGTTGTGCGGATGAGTGCAAGTGGATGGAAATAAGAAAACGGCTAAGTATAAGATGAGAAACAAAATTGCAAGAGTTTGGCTAACAAAATGATCTCCCCAAAATGAGAGAAAAGAGGGGGTATTTATAGGATTTTTGAGAATTCCTAGGGGAAATGGACGGTCAAAATTGAGCCACAAATGATCAAGATGTAGGGCTAAGGTGATTTGAGAAATCACAAGCCCTCACATCTTGACATGTGGCATGTGATGAAGCCCTAAAAGGTGAAGTGGACATGAGGTGGAGGGAGAAGGACATGACATGGAGGGGGGTACAAAGTACCTTGGGATTGGACAAGATCTCCTCATAAAGGAGGTCCTTGTCCCCATGTGGGTGAGAGGACATGTGAGGAATTAAAAATTCCTCAAATATTCTCATGGGGAGATGGAAAAGAATAAAGAATAAGTGAAGGACATGTGGGGATAAGTGAAGGAATTAAAAATTCGTTTTGGGTGCCTTGGGGGATTAAAAGGTGAATTAAAAATTTACATGGGGAAGTGGAGTGCCTTGTCCAAAAGGAGAAAGCCATTAATAAGGTTGACTTAAGGACACATGCCATAAGTGGGGGAGGATTAGGTTAGGCTAATCAACTGATTAAGGTTGTGCAAGTACTCAGTTAGGTGGACTAATGAATTTTTAGAGGCAAGTGGGAGATTATGGAGGATGTGACCTTAATGATGGTTAAGGGTGTGCACATGCTAACCCTAGTTAATTAGAAGAAGATGGAGTAATTAAGATGGATTAAGGACTAACTTGCAAAATTTGGAGGATGTGACTATGAGAGAGAAAAGGGGAATTAAAAATGAATTTTAATTAAAAAGGGGAATATGACTAAATTAAATAAAAGGGTATATTTATTTAATTTAGAGGAGGAAGAGGGGTAAATTATTAAATTAAATACTTTAGGACCCTTGTGCAAGGTGCAAGGTATTAATTAAACAACTGGTTTAATTAATATTGACAGAGGGAATGAGCAATTAGATAAATAAGGAGACGCATTTGATCATATGGAAGTGATCAAATTGGATGTCTACATAAACCTTCAAAGTAAAAGTACTAAACACACACTTGAGAGTGAGAGAGAGGAGAAACAAGCATGTACCTTATTTCTTTCTATGATAATTTTTCAAGTTTTGATCACACCTCTTTTGTTCTTCTTCTTTTGACAATTTTCGTTGAGATGCATTTTTTCTTTTTCTTTGTTGTCCCATTTTCTTCTTCAACTTAAAGATGACTCTAAACAAGTCCTCTACCAACTTAGTTAAATTATCTTCCAAATTTTTCCTTGATTGATAAAAATGAAAAGTTGTCGAGCTCCAATATTTGCCTGCTTGATAAATGTGCAAAAACTTCTCCAAAATCTGCTCCAAGTGAATCAAAATTATTCAAGTGTACATGGAATAACTAGATCCTAGTTTAAATGAATCAAGTAGTAAACAAACAAGTTATTTCATTGTGGAGTTTGTTGTTATTTAATTCATAGGTATGCACAACATATCTAGTAATTTTAGAATTTTGGTAAAGTGTCAAAAATGTATAAATATTAGAGGTATAATTTGAATTGAATTTCAAGTTACTTTTCAAAAATGTATAATAGAGGTCTAATTTGAATTAAATTTTCTTAATTAAATATTTGAATTGAATTTCAAGTTACTTGTAAAAAAGGTATAATAGCTCGATATATTTTGAATTTAATTTTATTAAAATTATATTTGAATTGAATTTCAAGTTACTTGTCAAAAATATTATATCTTGTTCTCAACTCAATGGTTCATGTTGCTTAAATCATTTAAAAAAATATATTTATTGTGATCAACATGAATGAAATTAATTATAAAATGGCATTGATTTCCCTAAAATTCTATTAGAGATCAAATGCATATTGAATATAAGGAAGTGTAAGTTGTAAGAGATGATAAAATAAGAAAACATGTATGTATATTGAATATTTAAAGAAAACACATACATATATTACGTGTAAACATGTTTAAACCATAAGCAAACACATGTACATATATGTAAAGGGATTCAATACATATAAACATAGCACATATTATAAGAAAAGTGGCAAACGTATGTATATATCATATAAGAAAATATATGTACATATATCATAAAAGCAAAATGTAAATTTAAGATCATCAAATGTCGAATACTAAATATCAAAAAATAAGCAAATGTATGTATATCATATAAGCAAGTGTAAGTTAGAGATCATCAAATATCAAATACTAAATTTTAAAGATCATCATATAATCAAATACACATCATGTGGTAAAGATCATAAATCTAGAATGCATAGCCTAATATGAATGTCTACTCCTAGACGAATGGCATCTGAATGAGAATGGTCATCCTCTGATGGATGTGCTGAGCCCTGCAAATAAAATTGTGTACAAGATGTGTTAAATACATATAATTTTTATTAAATAAATTTTATGAAAGTTATTTTTAAATGAACTTGTATTTTTAAATATCAATCTAGAACTTGTATTTATCTATGCATACATAAATATATATTTTATGAAAACTCACATGTCCACTGATAGCAAATTCATCCATAGAGTCACATCGATCATGCACACGATCTGGACCAAGGCTAGGAGTGATATGAGGTATGTCCACCTGTAACAATATATATACACATATATATCAACTTACATGAATATCTAGTTAAAAAGAAATTTAAAAAATAATGAAAAAAGAATTGAAACATGCACATGCACACATACATGCACATCATCTGATATTAGATGACCTGAGTCCTCTGAAACATTCACCTCCACCATATCCACCAAACGATCAAGTGACGAATCAACATCTTCATCCATCTGATCTATCCCATGTCGTGCTAGAAATGATGAATGTAGAGGACTATGAAGGTGAGATGGTATCGCTGATGATGAACCAAAACCAATCAACATATCAGTAAAACCCATAGTCTGTGCAGCTACCGTATGAACTGTAGGTGGATTCTGATGCGCACTAGTGCTCGGCTGAGAGTGATGGGATCCTAGAACTGAACAACCTCTATGTCTCAAATGATCTCTAACATGCTCTATACTGATCCCATTGTCTGATGCAACATTTGTGGGCATATGCCTCCAATAGGTCCTAAACCAAACAATGTAGAGTCATGCGTGACATATCTCCTGTAAGTGCATCAAGCTGTGTAGGAGTAGGGATGTCAGCCACTGTAAAAGGATCCATGGTGGTCCACTGTGCTGAAAATGGTGTGGATCAAAAATGTCTAGATATCAAATACTAACCTACACGATCATCAGATTTCCTAGTGGTGGCAGCCGCAATGTCACCTACAGTGTCAATTGCTTCCTTTTGGGAAGCAACAACAACCTCATCTGCTATGGGGGCTAGAGCTGGTGTGAGAGCAGGAGACCTGTCACCACCCAATACCCTAAACATTGGGGGTGGTCTATCTACTCAACGATAGGTGGGCCTATCAACAATCCTACCATGTCCCTGACCAACATATGGTGGAATGTCCAGGTAGTTAACTTTGAGGCCCCCTCAACATACAACTGCTGAACAAAATACAATGGAATCTTGTCATTGTTTGGGTATAGACCATGTGCTGTGAGAAATCGTGGGTAGATCAATGAGGCCATAGCATGATTGACACATCTAGTGACCCGGTATCCCCTAACCTTACGCACATTTTGATAAAATGGAAAACAAGTGGTTTTTATCATTTCTTTGGTGACACTATCTTGTATTTCTTTAAGGGGAACATCACCATGTACTTCTTCCCACATGTGGGAAAGAATAGCAGTCACTTTGTCTGGGGAATATGCACTAGTCCTCTCAAGTTCATCTTTTAGTTTTTCTAGACTATGCAATATTAACATGCATGGTTCACTATATATCCCCGGGTTTGCACCCTATGCTAATGAATCTCTCAATTTTTTAATCTCATTACTAGTATTTGCAAACAAAGAATCTAGCGCAGGTGGAACATGATCTACATTTTCCATGTTATATATATATATATATACAGTACACCTAAAAACAATGAGACTTTGGTAAATAATATATCTAGATAAAGAGAATACAAATCTAAAATAGAACTTCTAATAATTCATCTACTCATCAATAATATTTTCATACTATTAACTTGATTTAAAAAGAATTGGAAGACAACTATAATCTATAACATAGTATCCTTAAATGGTTCAAATTTTAAACGAAACGATGAAAGAAAGAATAAGAATACAAAGATTAAAGTATAAAATCATTTGAAAATAATTGGGGATAAAAATATTTAATCTAATAGTTGTTAACATAAATGAAATTCAATTATATAGCCAAGAACATCAAAAAATTATAGATTGGAAAGCACAATAAATATGTCATATTACTCGAATCAAATCTAATAAATTTTGACTTCATTGCATACTTGTTATAAATATCTCATATGAACCAATGAAACTCAATGTGTCTCCAAATTACATAAGAAGAGAGAACCTAAATGTGAAAAAGAAAAAGAAATTTAAAATCCATCTTTTTATAATGATTTTGTTAAAATTTAAAAACATTCAAGAACCCCAAAATGGTTTGAAATTGATGAGCATAATAGAAATTCCTGAAGGCAAGAGGTCATCACAAACCATTTGGTTGTGGGCTTCACAAAATTTCAATGAATGGTTTTCCAATAAGATGTATTAACTAAAATATTCCAAATTTTTATACAATTACTAAAAATGTACAAAATGAGACCTTTACTAAATAAATTTCAAAATGCATCATTAAATGTATATTAACATCATCCGCACTCTAATTAAGAACATAAAAAACAACACCAACACAAAGAGATAAAATTAAAAAGTTCCAATTAATGATGTTATAATAATCCTCCCCAAGTTGATCCTCTCATCCCAATCATCATACTTAATGTTTTGGTACTTGAATCATGTTTATTATATTATGTGCTCCTCAACACTATGTAAATTAGAACTCTTAATAAACATGTTTTTTAAGAGGAAGCATTTTCTCTTTCTATTACCATAACGATTATTCTTGTTTTTTGTAACTTGGTATTTCTACTTGTAGATTTTCAACTTTTTATTATGTAAATCATTCTTTAATACCCAAGTAGTTTGAAGACCCTTTTAAGATGAAGAAAATATAGATTTATCATTTGTAATTCTCATCCGTCCTTGCTACATGAGTAATTTTTTTTATGAAAACCATGTTTAGGAATGAAAATATCCAATCCCCTATGCTTCTGAACTAAAGTTTGCAATGCTTATGGTTCTTTTGGCCTTATAGATTCTTGAATCATTTTATAATATAAAACCTGCATATAACCAACTTTGGCTCTAATAATTGTAAACCCTTTAGGAATTCCAAATTGTTACATCTTGTCTTGATTTTCCCACCATTGTTATTCCTTTTGAAATTTTTACAAATTAGGCAAAGAATCCTTGCACTTATATAGAGGATCCTTAGGTATGTTCTTAAAATTATTTAAGGTTAAATGACTTAATCTAAAATAAAGGCATATACGGATCTCTTGCAATTGTAACCTCTTTACTAGTGTGAACATATTTGATACCTTGATGGCATGACATAGATGATGTTGCTTGATATTGCTTTATCCATGGATACCCAAGTAAAATATGAGATACATCTAAAGAAGAAATAATATGACATAGAATAAGAACTTCCCTCATCTTTTAGACCAAAAAATTAAGGTAAAATAATGTATCCTATAGTTTCAATCAACATATCATTAGTCAATTTTAAATAAACCCTCAAATATGCATATGCTTGTTTATAAAATGATGATAAAACAAAAATTATTCAATGCATACATTTTATTGGTGAGTAAGATCAATAAACACACCCTTACATGGTTCATGATCCACACAAAACCAAAGGACCATTATAAATTTTATTTGGTAATATCTCACAATGTGAAAAAGGTGTCAAAAAAATAGCATACCTAAACCGTAAATTGATGTCATAAAGTGGGTGTGTAGCTTAGTGGTGGAGATTTGCATCCTAACTAGTTCATGGAAATTTCAACATGGTATTAGAGCCAAGCTAGGTGCATTTGACACCTTTGTTGTGGCTGAAGGGAGTGTGTTGGAGAAATGATACACGCCTAAGCCATAAAAGGACTCATCACAATGTGAGCCATTAGCTCAATAGTAGAGCATCCTAACACCAAATGGGAGGTCCTAAGCTTGAATACTGGTTAGTCCATAGAAATTTCTATAAAAGTCAATCACTAGTACATAAGAAGAAGAATAAGTACCCTTATAATTTTTATTAATACCAACAAATCATTCCTCACATGTAGGTGAATCAATGATTTCAAGCTCGTCAACATGTATATGTACCTCAATCTCATGACCCTCATATAAAACCATTTTATTATATTTATTTAGTGTAAAATATTTAAATTTTCATTAGGAGGAACAATTGAAGGATTGACCCCAATATTAACCCCCTCAACCTAATTTTTTTTATCAATCAAATCCTTAATCAATTATTCCTTAATCCCATAAAATGTTGAGTATAATTACAATTAACTCTACAATTTAATAACAAAATTCTTTCTCATTATATCTTTTGGGAATAACCTTAGATTTATCTAATGGCCTAATAGGAGGAAGTGTAATCATGTTTGCACTAAGTAAATTTTGAAGCACATTTTACAAAGGAAAAAGTTGGAGGCTTTAGAGTTATAATATTAGAAACATTTATAATGTATAGTTTGTACAATGGTCATTTCCATTATTTTTTACTATCCTTTTGGAAATAATTTTTCTTTTCAAATTTACAAGGGTAGGATGATGTAGATGAAGCATTAGAAGATCCATAATTAAGTGTGGTAGCCTCTAACAACTTTAGTTCTTAACATTCATCTCACTTGCACATGCAAATGTTAAGAATGTATATACTTTGTAGATCCTTGTTTACAGTCAAAAAATCTAAAATAATAAACTTCAATCCAACATTCCCAATATTTGCATTGACCAATTTCAATATTAAAAAATAGACCCAAATGGAAGATAATACAATCATTTAATAGCATAATATTTTAAATTTCATGGGAAGAACTTAGCCAATAACTTATCATCATACACAAAATCCAAATATGTAGCACTAAAGAACCTTGGATGTGTCATGGGATCTCCTTTAACATTGTGCATCTCAAATCTAGGATCCAAAAATCCAACAAAAAATGGATATGTAAAATTTTCAATAGAAATTGAATTGTGTTTGATTTTTATATGTATGTCTTTTTTTGTTTCCATTAGGTAAGGAATCAACATTACTTTTCATCTCAACAAGACTTTAAACATTAATGTCAAGGGTAGATAGAGGCACACTAGGATTAAGGACATGAATGAAAGTGGCAAGATGAGAAATGGAAGGTGGTGTATAAATTTTTTGTGACATAATAAATGAGTGTGGAGTGACAAAGACTTGCATAGGAATATCACAGTGAGGGGAACATGGGAAGTGTAAACAAAAATAATGAGAACTAATGTGGAGACAAGAGAACTATGTGCATCATAATAAGTAAGCATGAGATGAGATCTAGGAAAAAGGAGAGGATAAATTTGGGGAGATTTGGTGGAAGGAGAAATAAATTTCATTATAAGATAAATAGGAGTAAAACAATAAGGAGGAATACATGAAGAAGAAGCTTGGGATGGAGGGAAAATGGCACATCACTCAAAGGGATTGTTGAGCTTATCCTTTTACCTATTTAACTTTAAGTAATTTCTTTCCACATGGCTTATTAATCAACATAGTATATGAAGGAGATCAATCATTGTACTAGGATTAATATTACTAGCCAAATTTGCAAGATCCAAAGAAAGGTTGTGTGCATCAAAGCTATATCTTGATTACCATTTTCTCAACAAGGGCCTCATGGTCAAATGATTCTTCTCCATTATGATAAATTTAGTATCATGCATATTCCCAATCATACCAATTTTAGCTTGATTCACAACCATGGTGGGATTGAACTATGACTTCTTACTAGGAAAAGAGGATGATTTTGGTATTAGAAGGAAATAAGGATCAAACAATGTTTAGATTTGATTAAGAAATTAGACAATGAGAAAGCACTTAAACTTAAATATAAAAACTAAATAAGATTCAAGAAAACCTTTATGGCCAAATCGTAGGACATACCAAATTAAATGGCTTTGCCAAAATGAAAAGAAAATAATTTCTTTAGAGTTTTCTTTTCTAATTAGCTAGGATAAATAAATACAATAAGTAAATACACAAATTACCTTTGAACATACAATTGAATTTAAAAATACTAGACAAGCACACTATAGAATTGACAAAGAGGGTTAGGGTTTTTAGCTTCATTTGTTATATGGAGATATTTTATTGTAATGTACATAATCAATGATATGATTCTTGATTTTTTATAAGATTTAATATTATGACACCTTAACAAACCAAGATATGACTTTCATGGTTCATCCTACATGTATGGAATTTACATTTTCATCTACAAGTTTGACCCTAAATTTGTAGTTTTAAAATTATTTTGTGACATATGTGTTTAGTTTATTTGTTGTGTTATTAGTTGGATGATAGTTAAGATGTCCACTATAAAATGGTAGATGATGGGGAGGTGATGTTGGAGCATTTGACACTTGAAATAATGTTGTAGATGCATTGAAAAGGTGTAGATGCATTGAAATTATAGACCTCTCATCCCCTAATAGATAGTTGATAGTTTTGATATTCATTTTTCTCATGAAAGGTGTTTAACAAGACAAAAATATATGCAAAACGGGGAAGCAAAATACTATATTGAAAATTCTTTAAAAACTTTCAAACAAGTGCAATTTGAATTCAACAAATTTTAAAAAAATTGCATTTAGGGTTTCGAAATTAAACAAATAGATGCATTTTGAACTCTAAAAAAATTGAATTTTAAATACCTAGTGCTCAATAGTGCTCGATATGCAAACTGGAATGATGAACTTTGAAGAGACGAACGGAAATTTTCTTTCGTCGGAGAGAGAAACCTTGTTTGGTTGCCGTCATGGACTCTGTTTGCTGCGTGCACCAGGGACAGTGACTGGTAAAAGAACAAAGTAAAAGTGATAGTTAAAATGAAACAATTTTTGTTTTTGTCATATTGAAGGGGTTCAGTCGAACCCATTTTTGACCGAACCCATTTGAATATGTTTTTTTATTTGGGCTTTCCTTGGTTCGGCTAAACCATGGGTTCAGTATGGTGAATGGAAAAAATCCAAAATTTCCTTCCTCTTAGAAAGTGTAAACCACTATTCTAAGGTAACCCGTCTGTGGGAAGGGTTGTGAAGAGACTGGGAGGAATTTTACACATTGAAGTCATAATATCATTGTGAGTAGTGTATGAAGGCTATGTTTTAAGAGAATGATGAACATTTCTTACGCCAATTGCTTCTTGACCGAATTCAAATCTTAGAGGACTATGCAAAAATGAGGTAGTCGAGGGATGAATTTTTCCCACAATTTTGCATACAGTAGGCAGTTGTATGCTTTAGTGGTAATATTGTTTTTTTTTTTAGGCGAAGATATGATTCTTTGATGGATGTCCATACCCTATTCCAAAGCTCCCATTTTGGCATAGGCAAGGACGATATTGGTGAAGGTTATGTAATTTGGCTTTACACCTACCAATTGAATTTTCTTGAAAGTTGCTAAAGTCTTTTCAGCAAAAACATTTTGTACATATCCTGCAACCATTGCAATCCACGATAAAACATCTTTTTTAGGTATTCTGTCAAGCATAAAGAATATAGATAAATTATATTATTGAAATGAGTTTCTAAAAAAAACTATGTATATTTTGTTTTATCGTTGGTTCTAAATAGAGTTAAAGACTAACTGTTCAAACAAAATGGACAACCAAAAATGTAGACCAAATTTTCAAATAAAAAAGAACCATGTCTATGGAACCTTGGCAATGTGTGTTGGGTCGCTTGTTGGATTACTGGTTATATTATCATGTTGTTGTAATGTAAAAGTAGTGCCAACCTGCTTCATTTTTGGAGATTCACCGGTGGACACTGACAAAATGATTACGTTGTCATCACAGCTACTAGAATTGACTTCTATCCTTACGAAATAAATGATCATCTATGAGAAACTTGTAAGGTGAATTATCATGCCCTTATGCAAATGATTTACTACTCTAAGCATATCTCCTCATGAACATGTGTCATCTTTGGATTGTTGACACAAAATAATTGATATAAATTCAATCTCTCTCTCTCTCTGTCTTTGTCTCTCTTTCTCTATTCTTCTCTCTATAAATATCCCCTTCCCTTCTCTTTATTTTCCCCTCCCTCATTTCTTCCTTTATATCTCTTACCTCTTTCTTTATTCCCCTCTCTCCTTGACTCACTTTGTATTTCTATCTTTTCTCCCTACCTCTCTCTTATTCTTTGTTTTCCTAATATCTATTTCTCTTCTTTATTCTCTATCTTCCCCCCTTCTTTCTCCACTTCTATATCCCTCTTTCTCTCTAGTTCGTTCTCTCTCCCTTTCTCTATCTCCCTCTTTTTTTCTCCCTCTCTATCCCTCTTTATCTATCTACTTTTTGGTACATAAAGCTTATTCATTTGAGAGAGATACAAGGAAATCAAAGTTACAAAGGTTTCAATGGGAACATTGGGGACCATTTCTAAGGGATGTTTATGGTGGAGCAGATGTTTAAGTGGTCAATCATCTTGAAGTTCAAACATAAATCAGAGCTAAAAAATGCACTTATAAAGTCTACCAAAATGTATAAATTTGATGAAATATGTTGATACTCTTCAATATCTCTATTACACTACATAAAAATCAAAATCATCATTAATATCTAAAAAAATGTTATACATATTCAATTTGTCTTATTATTTTTATTTAAAAATCTAATACACAATTCTTATAATACATAACTCTATAAATTAAAAATCTAACTTTTATTAAATTTTTAAAAAATTGTAATATAAGAATAATTATTCCATTAAACTAAACCTTAACCCCTTGATTTATATATAAATCATAAAAGCAAAAAATCATTATGAAATATCTCAACAATACTACCAGATGTGTAATGGACACTTTCATGACCAATACATTAGCATTTCCACTATATTAATTGATTGATAAACAACAAGCATTTCTATTGTATTAATTGATTTATAAACAACAATAACAATAATCCTAAGGTGTTGGTAGCCCTTCATTCTTTGTTGCATGCCACAAATTCGCATAGCGTCTACGTGTTGCATAGACTATTCTCCAAAGACACAAATGCTTGAAATAGGTGACACATGCATATTAATCCAGGGAGGATTTTAGGGAAGATAAGTAGAGTTCCTGATCATATCTCTCTTCACAGTCCTCTGTTGAAAGGATCAAGATTGCAATAAGACATGAGATGATGGATTAGAGTTTCAAGGTAGACACTTGAGCCACTTTGGACAAGAAAGAATCTCATAGCACCAACTATCCTTAAGAGCCTTCTCTGAAAAAGATTTCACGAAAGGAGAGTTTTGGAAGAGGTGAGACAGATCATACATATGTGTGAAGCTTTGCACATATGATCTTGTGAACTTGGGAAACACCATCTCTTTAAGGTATTTATTCAAATAACACAACTTCCTTGTCTATACTTTTTAGATTTTTCATATATGTCTAGTAGGGAACTTGTAACTACATTAGACAACAATCCCCTTTTGATTATGCTTTGATGGATGTCCATGCCCTATTCTAAAGTTCTTATTTTAACACAGGTTTAGAGGATGCTACAAAAACTTGTGGAGTTTGGCTTTACTCCTGGAAAATGTGCTTTCTTATATGCTTTCATGGTCTTTCGTACATTTTGAACAATTAATACATTCCAAGAAACTGCATCTCTTTGAGACATTTTTTCAAACTCTTCACATGCCTATCCCATTTTTGGCATAGGCTGAGAGGCTATTGGAAAAGGTTGTTTACTTTGGCTTTACACCTATCATTTCCATGTAACTGGAGTATAATTTTCATCTTTATTATGTTGTACCTGTGAAAAATACGTCTCCCTTATTAGCGTTGTGAAACCCAATAATAAATTCACTATTGTTTAATCTCAGAAATTAGAATAATAGAAATCAAATGACTGAAACAAAGAACTAAAGCATGCACAACACCATTCACTAAAATACTGAATGCAGAGAAAACCAATCACACTTTGACACAATGATTTACCCTGGAAAACCCCTAACTCTAGGGAAAAACCAACATTCAAAGAGAGAGATTTTATTATAACAGAAAAGAAGAAATTTGCAATAACTGCCAGAACTTGGTATCCACAACGAAACTACAAACTTGGATAATATTGAACTCCTTCTGTTCACTACAATCTCCCTTTGTCTTGTGTCATTCCTGCAAAAAAAGACTTCATCTGTGTATCGCAAACACTCACATTGATCTCCTTTTTATAACCTCTCATCGCCTACAGTGGAGTAGAGATTAACGAAGAAAACAAAGCAAATTTGTTTTTCTAAAAAGGAAATTTTCCAAACTTGGCAAGTGCGTTGCATTGTAGACAAGGAAGATAAAGAAAAAAAAAGGAAAAATCTAGAGATGTCTATCTCCATAGCCGCTCCAGCCTAGGTGACATGGTTCTAGGCTGGAGACACCTCCGAGCTATGTTTTCAACACTCCCTCTTAGCGAGGAAGGTGTTCTATACTACACCTAACTTGTCCCTGAAGAAGACAAACTTGCTTTTCATCAAGGCCTTCGTTAAGATGTCTGCAACTTGCTCATCTGTAGATATATACTGTAGTCGAACTAATCCACACTGTACACAATCCCTGATAAAGTGATATCTAATGTCAATATGCTTCGACCTATCATGAAACAATATTCTCAGAGAGTTTTATGCAACTATGATTATCACAGTGAATGATGGTCGATTCTAGCTCTTAACCAAACAATGCTACTAACAACTTCTGAAGCCATATGGCCTCGCATGTTGCCATGCTTGCTGCCATGTACTCCGCTTCTGTAGAGCTTAATGCAATAGACTTTTGTTTCCTACTATACCAAGAGACAACCCCTGATCCCATGCTGAAACAACACCTTGAAGTGCTTTTCCTGTCTACTGCATTACCAACCTAGTCTGCATTAGTGTAGCCAATCAACTTGACACCATCACCCTGAGTATATCTCAACCCATATTGAACTGTACCATGTAGATACCTCAACACATGCTTTGTTGCTGTCCAATGTACTCTCTTTGGTTCTACCATGAACTGACTAAGAGAGTTGACTACAAAACAAATGTATGGTCTTGTATTGACTAGATACATCAATGAACCAATAAGGTGTCTATACAAGGTGGGGCCTACTGCCTCCTGCTTTGATGCATTGATCTTCCACCAATTTGTAACCATCGGTGTAGACATAGGTCTACATTCCAGCATTCTGAATCACTTCAAGATTTCCATAGCATATTTCCCTTGACCAAGGAAAATATCTCCCTCTATCTGCCACACGTCTAGTCCCAGAAAATAGTGCATCAATCCCAAATCCTTCATCTCAAACTTTGTTGCTAGGTCCCTCTTACAATCCTCTATGAGCCTCAGTGAACCAGTCATAAATAAATCATCCACATACAAAACTAGAATGAGTGGTTCACCTCCCACCATGAGATAGTAAAGGTTGGAGTCCACCTCACTCTTCATGAATCCCATGCTTTGTAAGTAGCTATCTATGCACTCATACCATGCTCTAGGTGACTGCTTAAGTTCATATAGTGCTTTCTTTAACCTGCAAACATGAGAATCACTCCCATGCACCACAAAACCTTCCGGCTGTTCGATGTACACCTCCTCCTCTATGATTCCATTTAGGAAAGCTGTCTTGACATCCATGTGATGGATCTGCCATCCCATTTGTGTTGCTAATGAGATCACAACTCATATGGAGGTATATCTGGCCACTGGGGTGAATGTCTCATCATAATTGGTTCCCTCCTTTTGAGAGAACCCCTTGGCCACAAACTTGGCTTTGTATTTCTTTATGCTACCATCTGCAACATGCTTGATCTTATAGATCTAGAGTGAGAACCAACCACTGCCTTATCTATAGGCCTTGGCACTACCTCCCAGACATCGTTCTTCATGATGGAGTTGTACTCTTCCACCATGGCATCTTGCCAAACCTGCTGCTATGTAACATCCTAATAACTGGAAGGCTCATTGTCAATGAGCTCACTTATTAATATCACATAATTTGAATATTTAGCTGGTGGTCTCCTCTCCCTGCCACTCATTCTAGGAGCTCTCATAAACTCCTGAGCATCTCGTGCAATCTGAGTTTCCACTCAGCTAGTCCTTCTCTCACCAGTAGGAGATACACTAATAAATGGAGCTTGTTGTTCCTTATTCTGCTACTCCTGATCCTGTAGACTCAACTCACCCAAGGTACTTGTATCTGCATTTGTTCTTGTCATAGTGCCCTATAACTGAGACTCCTGATCCACTTTTGGAGCTTCAATCTACTAACTCTGCTCAACTGCTAGAAAATCCTGAGATTTTATTAAGGCTTTCTCCTCCAGAAACTTCACATCACATCTCACTATGATCCTCCTCATCCCTGGAATAAAGATCATGTATGCCTTGGAGGTTTCATTGTATCCAACAAAGAAACCTTTCTATGCAGACAAATCTAACTTGGTTCTTTTCACTGATGGAACATGATAGTATGCTATACTACCAAAGATCTTAAAATGCCTGACCTCAGGCTTCTTCCCTATAAAGGCTTCTTCTGGGGTCATCTTCCCCAAAATATTATGAGGTACTCTATTATGAATATAGACTGTTGTGCTGCAAGCCTCTGCCCAAAGATACTTAGGTAGATCCTGGTCAAACAACATGGCCCTAGCTGCTTCAACAATTGCCCTGTTCTTATGCTCAACAACCTCATTTTGTTGTGGGTTGTAGGGAACAATCCACTCTCTCTTGATTCCTTCTCTGGTGTAGAACTCCTGTAAGGATTTTCTTTTATACTTACCCTCGTTGTTTGTCTGAAGAACCTTGATCTTCTTGCCTGTCAAATTCTCCACAAGAGCTTTGAATTCTTGGAAGCGACTGAAGACCTCATCTTTGGCCTTCAAGAAATATATCCAGGTCTTTCTAGAGAAATATTCAATGAAGGTTACATAATCCTCATAACCTATCAAAGACTGAGGAGACATGGGACCACAAATATCAAAATGTATCAAGTCAAGAACACCTGTACTTCTACTGTCACTTCTAGGAAAGGTTGCCTTTGAAAATTTCCTGAGTGCACACACTTTACATGCATCACCGTGATCTGCACTCAACTTTGGAATTCCTATCACGGTTTCTCTGAGCAATTTCAATGCCCCATGGTGTATATGTCCCATCCATCTATGCCATAGCTCTTCTTGTCCCTTTCTTTCAATTCAAACATTGACTAACATAATGTCCTAGCTTATCACAACCATAACATTTAATTTTACTCAGGTCTTTCTTTTTCTTCTTGTCTCCTTTTGATGTAGACTCACTGCTTGAGCCTTTCTTAACTTTTCCTTTGTTGGAAAGAGCAACATTCTCTTCCACCTTACCCTTACAACCACTATTGCTTCCTCCATTTAACATAACTCATTCATAAATCTTCCTGAGTGAAATCAGTCCACAAACGATCCCAATAAGGAATATCTTTCCGTCCGGATACAACTTTGATAAAGATGTCCCAATCTTTTGTGAATCATGCCAATGCAATCCTGACAACCTCATCATCTGGTATTGTTACCCTGATAGTTACCAGCTCATCTTTTACTGTTATGATCCCGGTAAGGTAGTCCACAATGCTCTCCCCTTTCTTCATTATGGTGTTTCTTAGCTTATCCCTGAGAATCAGCTACCTGTTCAAATTAGAACTCTGGTATAGGTTGAGTATGGCATCATACATATTTTTGTAGGTGTCTAAATCTGTAATATGAGGAACAAGGTGATCCTTGACCCCATCCATAACAATGCATCTAGCTTTGGCATCTTCTTTCTGGTAGGTCGCCAGTAGCGTAGCATCTGTCAGAACAAAAATAGTAGTGGTTGCATATTCCTTCAGACCATTCTCCTCCAGTAACAGAAGAATTCTTTCTTTCCACACGCCAAAGTTTGAAGCCCCCTCAAGTCTGTGTAAATCTCTTAATCCAGCTGCTGCCATTGTTGAAACCCTTGAACTTAAACCTTCCCTAGACACAAAAAGAAAATTGAAACTTGCACTTGTGTGATTAAACCCTAGTTTTCTCTTTCAGAGTATTAGCTCTGATACCATGTGAAAAATACGTCCCCCTTATTGGCATTGTGAAACCCAGCAATAAATTCACTATTGTTTAATTTCAAAAATTTGAATAATAGAAATCAAATGACTGAAACAAAGAACTAAAGCATGGACAACACCATTCACTAAAATAATGAATGCAAATAAAACCAATCACACTTTGACACAATGATTTGCCCTGGAAAACCCCTAACTCTGGGGAAAAACCAGCATTCAAAGACAGAGATTTTATTATAGTAGAAAAGAAGAAATTTACAATAACTGCCAGAACTTGGAATCCACAATGAAACTAAAAACTTGGATAATATTGAACTCCTTCTGTTCACTGCAATCTCCCTTTATCTTGTGTCATTCCTACAAAAAAAGACTTAATCTGTATATCACAAACACTCAAATTGATCTCCTTTTTATAACCTCTCATCACCTACAATGGAGTAGAGATTAACAAAGAAAACAAAGCAAAGCTATTTTGCTAAAAAGGAAATTTTCCAAACTTGGCAAGTGCGTTGCGTTGTAGATAAGGAAGATAAAGAAAAAAAAGGAAAAAATTGGAGATGTTTATCTCCACAACCGCTTCAGCCTGGGTGACATAGTTCTAGGCTAGAGACACCTCTGAGCTACATTTTCAAAAGTACCCAAGGTCAGGAAGACATCAAGAAGATGAACGATCTCACTATGACATCTATGTGCAAGCCATTTGCATTGTGAGGATGGACGGGGAAAAGCTTGACTATCGAAACCAGTAAACCTAGAGTAGATCGACAACGTCTTGCATATACCAACATTCCCCTTATGTATTTCCTTGCCATGCACACTTGGACTAGGCTTTGCCCCTTTCTCTCTACCATAGTATTGCATCTCACAGAATGTGGTTGCTATATGGCAGTGTAGAAGTAAATGCTCCTGATCTTGTTTTGAAGTCCATTTGAGATCTTCAAGTTTGCACATCATTTTTTTTTCAAGCATGTCACAAATTGTAATGATGAGTCAATTCAAACCATAAAAAATGGTAGGTAGAATGTTCAATTAAAATTCAATATTTATCAAAGAAAGTGTCATTTTTTATCTACACTACCATGCAATGAGGAGTATCAACGATAGGGAGAGTACCAGAGTACACAGACAAAATGTGAATGCAACAAGCAGAAAGTACCATATACATTTGAGGGAGGTGTATTCAACATGTATGAATGAAAAAATTGGCAAGAAAAATATCTGAGAGGAAGAACGGTCATGATCTTTCACACTACCTTGCTTCCCTTCTTCGAAAGTCTATGTCGTCCATGGAGAAAATGAGCTCATGAAGCTTAAATAGATAATGCCTCTGGCTTAATAATTGAAATGTTAACTGTTAATTTAAGGATAAACCCTATTGCATAGTTCCATGTTTTTTTATGGTGAAAACTCTAATATACAAGTATGGAGTTTTTAGAAATGAAGCCAATGCAATATTATAGTGTATAATCTCGAAATATAATATACTATATATTAATCAAAAGTAATGGCATGGGAGAGAAAGGTTAAAAGTGAACATGTGTATATTGTTTAGTATGTTGGTTGGCCCAACTATCAAAACTTGATGATCACATTGAGTGATCTTTTATATATATAGCTAAGCATTTATCTTTAATATATTATAGGCTTTAGGTTTTGGTTTTAATTCTATGTATCTTAAGGCTCATCAGGCTAGAGATAATAAAGATAGATCATAGATGAATCTCTTACTAATATTATTATTTTTTGTGTTATGAATTAAACTCTCTTTTATATCATATCACCTTATTTTCTACTATTAATATTTAACAACTATTTAAATAGATGATTTAGGATTTTTCACTAATACTAGTATTAGTGGTGATGCCAAGACTATTATCATGACTTGTGACAACTATTGGAACACATAATTGATATTTAATACACAACAAATCCTCAAAATTTCTCATGTGAACATAAATATCATCAACCAAACTTCAAGTGTCACACATAATACAATAATAGAATAGAACAATTTCTATAGAATTAAGAACACTCCTATAGTAAACATACCTCATCAAAACATAATAGTTTCAATCATGACTTTAGTTTAGGTACCAATACACCTCAATGCCCAATTATAAAGTTCAATTCATATTGGAGATGACAATGTTATTCCAAATTTAATCTAAATGCTTTATATATTGTAGTAACGGAAAAAGTAGCCTTTTCCTTGCTTGTTTGGATAATTGACATTAAAGTTGAACTAATGGTGTCTTGGAATGGTGTTGTAATGTGTGTGTACACATTAATGTCATTCTAGGACCTTTATTTAACTAAAACATGCCTTAATTGATCCTTTGCAAAGGTGTTGTAAAGTGTTGTAACACACTTTCACACTTTTCTACAATGTATCTACTTAATTAAGCCTTATGGGACCCTTTCTAAATGAAATATACACAATGTGTACCTTTTTAAAGTTTTGTAAAGTGTTTAGGTGGTATTAATTCATTGTGGTTAATTGGAGTTAGTAACCCTCTTTTTAGGCCTTAATTTTCACCTCTCGAAGATCTATCCTAACAATCATAAATTAAATAAAAAATTATTTCATTGGAAAAGTTTGGTCTTGGTAAGTTGATATAGGACCCATTCACCCTTGATGGTGAATGGGTCCTCCCTTAATAGGACCTCCTTTCTCAGTTGATCTGGAATGGGTTTTTGGCTTTCTTTCAGTCCCCTGAAGCTTGGTCCTAGAAACTTAGCCAAGACACATTCGCCCAAGGTGGCGAATGGGTCCTCCCTTAATGAGACCCCTATTTTTGAATTTCATTCTAGTGGGAATTTAGTTATGTTTCTTCCCATATCTGGTGTCAGCCTTAATTCTTTGAATTTTGGGGTTAATCTCCTAATTTAGTATAAATAAGGGGTTAATTCACATAGTTTTAGAGGAAGATTTTAAGTTGTATAGGGTGAAAATAGGATCCACCCTAATGTGTG
Organism: Sequoia sempervirens; assembly: GCA_007258455.2. Lineage (NCBI taxonomy): Eukaryota > Viridiplantae > Streptophyta > Pinopsida > Cupressales > Cupressaceae > Sequoia > Sequoia sempervirens. The sequence continues at coordinate 7,504,754 of VDFB02000002.1, forward strand.
GACAAAAGAGATGGATCACTTATTTTTCAAGGCCCTAAAAACCTCAAATTATGTAAAATATTATGCAAATAACAATCAGAAATCAACCCTAACTGTTATAGAAACTATGAGGAATGATTTGAGAGCATAAAAATCTATGTACCTATCCAAAAAGTTGTTGTTTTTGAGCTATGGAGGACTCATTCGCCTTCAGGGGTGAATGGGTCCTTTTAGGGTTTCAAAAAGCTAATTTCAGGATCTTGTACCTTGATGTTTGCACTCTTGAAATCCCAGTTATCAAATTATAGAAGCTTGTAGTTAATTTTGTAGATCTCTTTCTATGATTTTGCACTTTGAATGACGACTTTGCAACTTTCACAACTTTGATAATCTTGCTCTTCAACCTATAAATCTGCAATCACACACTCAATGATGGAAAACTTGTTGATTTGTTAGTGAATGGAGGTTTTCCTTAGTCAAACCCCTTGTAGGTAATTAAACCAAATGATGAAATGAGATAATGAAGTATGAACATGAAATAATGCAATTAGAACCTTGCCATGATGATATGATCTTTGAGTTGTTGCCATAAGCTATGAAGTCTGCCTTGAAATGCCTTGAAAAATCCTTATGAATTCTCTAAATCTTGATCACTTGAATGCTTGAATACTTCAAAAACTTGCTTAGATTGTGTTCAGATAAACAATGTGAATTAACCCCTTATTTATACTAAATTAGGAGATTAATAACTCTGAAATTCAAAGAATCAAGACCGACACCAAATATAGAAAGAAAGATAATTAAATTCCCACTAGAATGAAATTTATAAATTAAGGTCTCATTAAGGAAGGACCCATTCATCACCAAAGGCGAATGGGTCCTGGCTAAGTTTCCAGGACCAAGCTTCGAGGAGCTAAAAGAGGGCCAAAAACCCATTCCAAGTCAACTGAAAAAAGGGGGTCTTGTTAAGAGAGGACCCATTCACCATCAAGGGAGAATGGGTCCTAGCTCATCTTACTAGGACCAAATTTTTCCCAATGAAATAATTTGATATTTAGTTTGTGATTGTAAGGAAAGATCCTCGAGAGGTGTCAAAATGAAGGCCTAAAAGGGGGGGTTAATAACTCCACTTAACCTTAATGAATTATGACCACCCAGATAAATGTGAAAGTGCTTTAAAACACTTTACAACACTTAAACAAGGTGCAAATTATACTTATTTTATTTAGGAAGGGCCCATAAGGCTTAATTAAGCAAATAAGTCCTAGAAAAGTGTGAAAGTGTGTTACAACACTTTACAACACCCTTGCAAAAGAAAAATTAAGGCATGTTTTAGCTAGATAAAGGTCTTAAAATAGTGTGAATGTTTACAAGACATTACAACACTATTCCAAGACACCATTTGTTCAATTTTAATGTCAGTTATCCAAGCAAGCAAGGAAAAGGAAACTTTTTCCATTACTACATTTTTCCCCCACTTTAGTGAGAGGCTGACCCATGTCAAACTAACACTAAAGTAGACATCCAAGACACATAAGTATGCAATAATAACAAAGATACATGATTATACCCTATGAAAGGCCAAGAGAAAAATAAACAAAAAACAAGGATCAAGTGCAACCGATTCGACATGATGTGAAGTGGTGGTTGTTTGTCCATAACATACGTTTCTCACTCCTGGGCCACAAAAATTTATGTTGTATGTGGGGTGATTTTGTCCCAAAATATGTATGCTCACTCTAGGGTAGTGGAACCTCAGTCTTTCCACCAAGTGAGTTATCCCAATGAGGTGGAAAATGAGAGAGTCGAATTAGCCTCCCATACCATACCGAAGTCATCCTCATGACAACTTTGATAAGGTGCCACAATGAAAATGATTTGTAAAATGTTTTTGAATGTCAAGTAAATTTTTTTGCTAAAGGGTATTTTGTTTTGTTCATGTAATGGTCTTCTTCTTAGGGTGCATTGTGCATAATGTCTCCAAGAGAGCACAAAACAAGGTTTCAGATCGTCCATGGGATGCCTTGTTCACATCATGCCATGACAACATATCGTACACTCTTGTACAACATCAAAATAAATGAAACCAACAAGAAGAGGACACATCACAAGAAAAAAGGAAAATCATGCCAAGAATTGTTTTCCAAAAGATGTCATTGATATATGCCCCCACTTTAAAGCAATTTCTACACCATCACTATGAGCGATTGCTTTAAAGTAGCCAAAAAATTTTAGCCTAAGACATGAGAGCTTTCCTTAGAAAAACTTATTCCAAGTCATATGTTTTTGAAGCAAGCTGCATCATGAAATAAGAAGGGTTGCCCCCACAAACACATAAGGGATCTATGGATTTGGGGTCAGCATGTATGTGCTACAATGTTGTCATAGAGCACGAAGCTGTCATCATTCCCCAAATACACATAGAACTATCCAGAAGAATGACACAAAGAGAGAAAAAACAAAGAAAAACCTTTTAGGTCAACATGGAAGAAACACGAATGTTTTGATGCCTTGCATCATCCCCAAAAGGTAAACACAAGATAAATGAAAAAGAAAAAAGGAAAAGCTTTTGGGTCAACATGGAAGAGACATTTAAATGTCTCGAGGCCTTGTGTCATCGCCAAAAGAAAAACATAAGACAAATGAAAAAGAAAAATGAAAAGATTTTGGGTCAACATGGAAGAGACATAAATGTCTCAATGCCTTGCATCATCCCCAAAAGGAAAACACAAGAAAAATGAAAAATGATTATGACATCTAGAGAAGAATGAAGGTGCATATAGAAGAATTAAAAAAAAGAGACAGGAACATCAAACGAAATGTCACAGGGGATCACATTACACACATGCAATCATAGAAAAAGAAAAATGAAAAGGAAAAAGACTAGTAAGGCATAGGCGAGTAAACCCAAAGCAGGGCATTCGCCTCCCAATCTCGGTCAGTATAAATGGAAGGTGGGCAACTAGCCAAAGGGACAATGAAAAATGCAATACTAGGACAAGACTATCAAATTATTTCCCCCACTTTGTGCATGAACCGAGATAAGCGAGGAAAATGAGCTCCTTGCATTAGAGAAAATGATTTTCAATAAGTGTAAAACATGTAATAGTGAGAATTTTGTAAGATTCTACAACTATTACATGGCAAAGAGCGAGAGGGTGTATGTTATGCAATCACTCGATGACAATCATTGCCATCTATGTGAAAGTTTCTCAATACTAATTTGAATGCATGCCATTCATCAATACTATGTCCTAGGGTTCTGTGGTATCGGAAATGTGGAACATTTGCATCTTTAGGATATAGTATGAGCCTGTCTTTCATTGGTACTAAGGTTATGAGTTCTTTGTTTAGAAGCAATTGTAGTTTCCTTTCACTTTCAGGTGGTGGACAAGGGAATTTGAGTTTCTTTAACATGTAAGGCCTCTTGTGCTCACTAGATTCACCAAATAGAACTCTAAATGAAATTATGGAAAGAGATCCCAAGATGATCTTGTCTTTATTATCCTTATCCTTAGGAGGTATGTGTCACTCTTTAGGAAGGAGGACATTTATATCAGCGGGAGGATCTAAGATTATTGCACCATTGCTATGAAGCCTTAGGTATTCTTTAGGAGGTCTTGTGTTACGAGGGGGATCTTGATAGCTTAACCCTTTGGTTTCTTCAGTTGGTATTTTCTATAGGACTTGATGAATGTTATGTTCACTTGTTGTATCACATCCTTGTTTGTGTAAGATGGTGAATCCTTTGCCATATGTCTCTTCAAGTTTGATTGATGTGTTGGTTACTTTGTTGACATAGGATGGTTGAATGTTTGCTTGTTAAGAGGTACTAGGTTCACCTATGGTAGGGAACTTAGGTTCAACTTGTGACTCAGTTTCAGGATGTAAAAAATATCAAACATTTCAAGTTGTGTGGGTTGTTTCATTGAAGGATAAAATGATGCATTTGACTCAAGGTTGTTAAGGAAATAATTGATGAATTCATTCATGTTGGCATCATCTTCTCTAATGATGTCAACATCATGAGGAGGACATGCATTAGGAGTTGTGTGAGCATGAATAAGTTAAATTTCATTAGGGTCATTACCAAAAATGCAATATGAAACATCAACCAAAGAGAACAAATATTTCCACACATTGCCTAAATAGTTCTCCATTTTCAGAATTTCAAGCCTAAACATTGTAATTTATTGATTAAATAATGCAATGTCAAGCTGAAAAGCAATTGTTTTGATGCAATTTTTAATTTTTTACAATGCACTCAAATGAAGCAATTTAAGCTAAATGCAATGAAATTGATGAAACAACAAATCTGGAAACTGAAACAACAAGATGAATGCACCAAACAGAAGTTGGAAACTGATATTTTAATGTCTTGAAATTACAGATCTATAGCTAACAGGGACTCATTTTCCAGTAAAGGCGAATGGGTCCTAGTTAGGTTTTTCTGGGATCTTTATATGGATTTCAGAGTCAATTTTAATGTCTTTTCAATTGCTAGAAGCTTTAGGTTAAAGCTGATCAGGGACTTATTCGCTAGTAAGGGTAAATGGGTCCTTGTAAGGTCTTTTTAAACTATTTTTTAATGATTTGTAAGTTCTCATATATTTATTTTTCAATTCCAGGTTGTAAACAGTGAAAAGCGGCTTTAAAATTTTTAGAAATTCAATGAAAAAATGCAATAGAAAGGTGAAATGAAAGACCTAGTTTGAAATGCAAATTTTTATTTATTTTCAAATGGAATTGAATGAGGTCGAAATGAGATGCAAAATGACTATTTTCTTTTTTATATTTTTTTAGATTTAAGAAGTGCAAAACAATGTGAATCTAAATCCTATATGATATGCAAGATTTTAATGCAAAAGAAGAAACCCTAATTCAATACAAATCTAAATGCAATGAATGCAATATTTTAACTTGAAATGCAATGAAAGACTCCAAAATTTAGAAAAATGCATTTTTGAAAAGGTCAGGTTCACCAAATAATGTATAGGGTGAAAATTGGATCCACCCTAATGTGTGGACAGAAGAGATGGATCACTTATTTTTCAAGGCCCTAAACACCTCAAATTATGTAAAATATGATGCAAATAACAATCAGAAATCAACCCTAACTATTATAGAAACTATTTGGAATGATTTAAGAGCATAAAAATCTGTGTACCTATCTAAAAAGTTGTTTTTGAGATATGGAGGACTCATTTTCCTTCAAGGGCAAATGGGTCCTTTTAGCATTTTGAAAAAATGATTTCAGGATCCTATACCTTGATGTCTGCAATCTTGAAATCTTGGTTATCAAGTTCTAGAAGCCTGTAGTTAATTTTGTAGAGCTCTTTCCATGATCTTGCACTTTGAATGACAACTTTGCAACTTTCACAACTTTGATAATTTTTCTCTTCAACCTATAAATCTGTAATCACACACTCAAGGATAGAAAACTTGTTGATTTTTTAGTGAATGGGGGTTTTCCTTAGTCAAACCCCTTGTAGGTAATTAAACCAAATGATGAAATGAGATAATGAAATATGAACATGAAATAACGCAATTAGAACCTTGCCATGATGATATGATCTTTGAGTTGGTACAATAAGCTCTTGAATTTTTCCTTGAAATACCTTGCAAATGTGTTATGAATGCTCTAATTCTTTATCACTTGAATGCTTGAATGCTTTATAATCCTGCTTAGATTGTGTTCAGATAAACAATGTGAATTAACCCCTTATTTATACTAAATTAGGAGATTAACCCTTAAATTCAAAGAATCATGGCTGAAACCAGATCTGGAAAGAAACATAATTAAATTCTTGCCAGAATGAAATTCAAAAATTAAGGTCTTATTAAGGGAGGACCCATTCACCACCAAAGGCAAATGGGTCTTGGCTAAGTTTCCAAGACCGAGCTTAGAGGAGCTGAAAGAGGGCCAAAAACCCATTCTAGATCAACTAAAAAAAGGGGGTCCTGTTAAGAGAGGACCCATTCACCATCAAGGGTGGATGGGTCATGGATCAACTTACCAAGACTAAAGTTTTCCCAATGAAATAATTTTATATTTAATTTATGGTTGTCAGGAAAGATCCTTGGGAGGTGTCAAAATGAAGGCCTAAAAAGGGGGGTTAATAACTCCACTTAACCTTAATGAATTAGGAACACCCAGATAAATGTGAAAGTGCTTTAAAACACTTTTCACCATTAAACAAGGTGAAAATTATGCTTATTTTATTTAGGAAGGGGCCCATAAGGCTTAATTAAGAAAATAAGTCCTAGAAAGGTGTGAAAATGTGTTACAACACTTCACAACACCCTTGCAAAGGACAAATTAAGGCATTTTTTAGCTAAATAAAGGTCTTAGAATAGTGTGAATGTTTACAAGACATTAAAACTTGTCCAAGAAACCATTTGTTCAATTTTAATGTTAGTTATCTAAGTAAGGAAGGAAAAGGCAACTTTTTTTGTTATGACACAAGTGTTTAATGTAGCTATTCAAAGATCATATCATCATTTCACGGGTTTCATGCATGCATTCATGTTGTTGAGCTAAGATTGTGAGTGTAGCATTGAAGATCTATTTGCAACTATTGTTCACATCATTTCCAATGATTGTAGATCTACATTCTTCATGGCCACTCTGTGATAGTTTGTAGATTTGCTTCACAAGACAACATCCAAGGTGACATCATTTATATTATTTCATGTTCATGCTTCATTTCCTTCATTTCATCACTTGGTTTAATTACCTACAAGGGGTTTGATTGATGCAAACCCCTACTCACTAGAACAAATCAACAAGTTTTCTTGCCCTTGAGAGTGTGATTGTAGATTTACAGTTTGAAGATCAAGTTGAGGAAGATTTGGAGCAAGATTGTCAAAGTTGCAAAGTTGCTAAAGTTTTCACTCAAAGTGCAAGAACAAGGAAAGAGCTCTACAAAATTAACTACAAGCTTCCAAAACTTGAAAAACAGGAAATTAAGAGTGTAGACATTGAGGAACAGGATCCTGAAATCAGTTTTCTGAAACCCTAAAAGGACCCATTCACCACTGAAGGCGAATGATTCCTCCATAGCTTAAAAACAACTTTCTAGCCAGGTAAATAGCTTTTTATGCTCTAAAACCATCCACCATAGTTTCTATAACAATTAGGTTGCATTTTTGGTTGTTATTAGAATCTTATTTTGTATAATTTGAGGTGTTTAGGGCCTTGAAAAATAAGTGTTCTGTCACATTGTTCATACATTGAGTGGACCCTATTTTCACACTAATCATTTTTGGTGAACTTGACTCCTTCAACATTGCAATTTTCTGATCTTTGGAGTCTCTCATTACATCTTAAGTTAAAATCTTGCATTCATTGCATTTATATTTGCATTGAATGAGGTTTTTCTTCTTTTGCATTGAAATCTTGCATATCATACAAGGTTTAGATTTACATTGTTTTGCACTTCTTAAATTTAAAAATTACAAAAACAAAGCAGTCATTTTTCATCTCATTTAGATCAAGCATTCAATTGCATTTCAACCTAGGTAGATTGCATTTCATCTTTCTATTGCATTTTTGCATTGAATTTCTAGAAAATTTGAAGTTGCATTTCACTGTTTCAAACCTGGAACTAAAAGTCATAGCTGAGAGCTTGCAAAGCATTAAAAAACATTTTAAAAATACCTAACCAAGACCCATTCATCTTTAATGGTGAATAGGTCCCTAATCAAGTCTGGTCTATACCTTTTGGCATCTGAAAAGGCATTAAAATTCACTCTGAATTCCATAGAAAAATCCCAAAAACACCTAACTAGGACCCATTCACCCTTACTAGTGAATGAGTCCCTGTTAGCTACAAGTTTACATTTTCAGGACATTAAAATCTTAGTTTTTAGCTTATGTTTGGTGTTATTATGTTTTAGTTTCATTTTCCTGATTTGTTGTTTTCTCAATTTCATTGCATTTAGCCTAATTGCTTCATTTTAGTGCATTGTTAAAAGTTCAAAATTGCATCAAAACACTTCATTTCCAGCTTATTGCATTGTGTAATCCAGTAAATTACCATGTTTAGGTCTAAAATTTTGAAAATGGAAAACTATTTAGGAATATGTGGAAATCCTTGTTCTCTTTAGTTGATGTTTCATATTGTGTTTTTGACAATGACCCTAATGACATTGAACTCACTCATGCTGACACAACTCCTAATGCATGTCCTCCTCATGATGTTGACATCATTGGAGAAGATGATGCCAACATGAATGAATTCATAAATGATTTCCTTAACAACCTCAAGTCTAATGCATCCTTTTATCCTTTAATGAAACAACCAACACAACTTGAAATGTTTGACCTTTTACATGTTGAAACTGAGTCACAAGTTGAACCTTTAAAGTTACCTACCATAGGTGAACTTAGCTAATCTATAAAAGCAAATATTCAACCATCCTATGTCAACAAAGCGACTGTGTCGTAGAAAAATGGTCCCTTGTCATTTTCATGGCCTTTTAGGTCTTGTTTCACGGTGTTAGAACTATGTTGCTCTAATTTTATGTTGTAACACAACTTTAACATGCTTATTTAAGTATTAAAATTCAAAGAACAATGTCTTGTGAAGGTGTTGTGAAGTGTTGTAAGACATTTCTACATTCTTCTAGACTTAATGCATTTTACCTAAAAATCACCTTTTCATCACTAAACAAGTCCTATTTTGAAGTGTTGTAAAGTCTTGTAAAGGACTTTCATGCTTTTCTAGACTTAATCAACTTATTTCTCCCTAATTCAACATTATAAAATGTGTTTAATAACATTATTGCATCAATCTAGAAGGTTCTTAATGTGAACTTAACGATAAACTAGTGTTGTAATGTGTCTTGCACATTCAAATTGGTTTTTTGTGCTTTTCTAAGCTATATGAACCTCATTTTAGTGTTGTAAAGTGTATTTAATCACACTTTCACAATGATTTATGTGTCCCAAGCCCTATTTAACATTTACATCATCACTAATAGGTCCCTAATGACCCATATTGTGCATCTCGAGGCTTTAATTGATCAAAACCCAACAAAGTTGCAAATTAAACCTTATTTCCTTATTCCTTGGCTTCTAAGTTGTTGGAATGGCCCCTGTGGGACCCATTCACCATGCATGGTGAATCAATCCCATCCAGCTGGGACCCATTCACCATGTGTGGCGAATGAGTATTATCTAGCCCCATTTTGACCATTGAGCAGGAAAAAGTAAGATTTAAAGTTTAATTTCACTACGTGTCGGCATGTGATGAGGTATTATCGGATATTAAGGCACAATTGTCTATAAATAAGTGTTTGGGTATGTACAGGATCATGATGGGCCAAAAAGTGGCAATATGATGGGTATGTGTAGGGTATGTGGCTGACAACTTTTTTTTACCCAAAATTGATGAAACAAAAGGTTTTTTAAAGGAGATTCTCAGCTTTCCACCAATATAAATTATCCTTTACTTTGAATTTAATAAATATTTATTATTAATTTTTAATTTGAATTACGACTAAAGTCTTGATTGATAGGTTGATTGAAAAACATCTATAGCTTTCAAACGGTATCACATTTTTTGAATCCAAAACATGCGTCACATTCTATGCTTCGTATACTATAGGATTAAAAAAAAGAATTGAATTTCATGATGTTTTGACCAATTTAAGGTGGTCAAGCATACGGATTTTTATATTTTTTAAAATTTGTAATAAAAAATTCATAATTAATTATTTGCTTGGAAAAAAAACAAAAAAATATGCATCACATCGGGACATGAGTCCTCTACTTATATCTAAAATATTATAAAAAAATATTATCATTTTATTGTGGTTAGGGTGGTTAGACAGACACCTACTTCAAATTTTTTCCCTGAAATTTAAATACCATTGCATTGAAATTTCAAATTTTCACCAACTAGATTTAAAAAAAAAACATAAACCTAGTAGTTTAGAAACTACATTCAATTTGCTACATATTCTATTCTTACATATTTTTAAATAATATAGATAACTTATTCAAAATTTTACGTCAAATTGCCTAACTCTGATTTTTCTGATTTTCTCACCACTTAAGGGCTTGTTTTTTCCATCATGATCCTACACATACCCATTTTTATCCTCATTTTATATCTAACAACTCATTTTTACATCTCTCATCATTAATTCATCATCTATCTTCTCATCCAAGTCAAGAAAACTAAGGTATCTTCATTAGAAGTCATCAAGTAAGCTTTCTATAGCATTCAAGGGCTGAATCTTCCTCCATTCTTGCAGAATTTCAAGATAAAATAATCATGACAAGGTAATCATCTCCATTGTTGCATGTTTCACTAATTTATTTCATCACTTTGGTTTAATCATATCCTAACCTTCAACACTTTTTCCCCTTTGCATGTGTTTGTGTATGCAGATTTATCAAATGAGAAGGTGAGAAAAGATGTGCTTATCCCATCAAAGTCATTCAAGGTGTTTCAAGCCCTATTTCAAGCTTGGAGAGAGTCTACAGGTCCAGTTTTGCAGATTCAGATCCAGAGATTCACTGGAAACATAATTGCAGATCCTAAGCCACAAAATCCAATCCATATTTCTCTATTTTATAGAAGAAGACTCATTTTCCATTGATGGTGAATCAGTCCCATTTCTAGGCTTGAACAGTGATTTTTGAAGATATGGATACCCAACTCCCCGAAACTGGTTCCAACACTTTCTAGCAAAAATAGGACTAATTCTCCATGCATGGAAAATAAGTCCCAGTGAGCATTTCTGGTGTCTTCTACAAGTATTTAGAGCGTCATTCTAGCCTCTTCTAGCTTCTAGGTTCATATCTTCAACTGGGTTATTTTCTATTTCAGTTTATTTAAATTCCTAGTCAAGTTGTTTGAATACACATTATGTTTTCCAACAATTTTGCTTTAGGTTAGAATACATCCCTTAATCTGCATTTTCAATAAGTTTCCAACATTTAAACACATCCACACACACACTTCACACCCCTCTTTCCATTTCTTCTAATGTTAACAAAGTCATTTTGGCCCATTTTCCTCTCCTTCTAGGTGAAAAACCCTAAGGAGCAAGAGATTTTGTGGACCGAAAATCTTTGTTACATTTTGGTGAACGTACTATTTGAATTCCTTCTTTTCTAATTTTGGAGTCCATTAATCTTCGTATATTTTCTTGCATTGCATTTTATATTAGTTAGTTTGCATTCTAGGATTTCATTTTTGCATGGGTAAAAGTGCATAATAGGTTGCATTTTTGCATCTTTCATCATTGAACAACTCTAAAATTCTGCATTTTTCATTTAGACCTGCAACTTGGTACTCAGAACACATTAAAATCAGTTATAAATTTCTATTTTTTTTAAAAAGGTCCATACTGGGACTCATTCGCCACCCTGGGCCAATCAGTCCCTTCTGACCCTTGAAATAATGTTTTACAGACCTCATAAATTTATTTTTAGGCTTCTGTTTGGTGCCTTCACCTGTATATATCAATCAGTTACATTTTTGTAGCATGCATTTCATGATATTTGGCATAAATTAGCTCCTTTCATGCATTGTTTCAATTTCACTTTTGCATTTACAACATTTCATCTTTTAGAGTAGTGCATCAGTCAATTTCTTTGTTTCCAATTTGAAAAGTTGCATTGCATCCTATTTCTTTCAATTGCATTTTACATAGCTTCTCATACATTTAAATCATTAGCAATAAGCATCATTTACATTCATGGAAATTACACTTTTACAAGTTCCATTTTCAATCATATTTTGTAGTCCTTTTAGATCAGCTTACATTGAGGAAACTCTAGCAAATATCCATAACAAATCACACAACATATCAATAGAACCAATTGCAACACACATAACATCCAATCCCTTTAGTAGTGATGATTTTGCAATGTTAGATGAACTCTTAGATGACTTCCTCTCTTCTAAATCATCCACTAAAGATTTTCTCCAAAAGGATGCAAGCATTGATACTCATGATAATCATTATTGTTCTTCTCCTGATATCGCTCCCATTGGTGATGAAGGTGTCTTGATGAAAGAAGAAACAATCATTGAATATCATGAAAGTCTTACTTGTCTTCCTTCTACTCCCACTTGCAAACACATTATGACACAAAGCTTAAATCATTTCTCCTACCTTACCTAGTATCGATAATCATGATAATCAAACCCTTTCTTCTCCTAATATCTTCTCTACATATGAAGAAGATCATTTAGTGTTAGAAGATATCGTTAGTGAGACTCACGAAAATCTTATTCCTCCCTTTCCCGATGCCCCTACCATTTGGGAAGACCTATTTGAGCAAAAAGGTCCAATCATTAGTAACCATGAAATTCCTAGTTATCCTTCTATTGATGCCTCTCCTATGAGTGATGAAGTTATCTTGCCAAATCCACTTCTAACATGTGATGAACATATTAGCTCTCCTCCTAAGGTTGATATTATGGAACATAAGAATGGTACCTTAAAGAAAGCACACAACCAAATAGAGTCTCCTTCTCCTATCCTCACTCTTGATCCTTAGTCAAATCCAACCCTTCATCATCCCCCTATGTGTACTAAGAAACAATATCACAATACACCCACCCCCATTCTTCCAACTCATGGTCTTCGTGATTGTCCTTTCATAACCATTCACTCATCCAACAAATCTTCACTCAACATCCATACTATCACCAACCATTTCACCAAGAAACCTTTACCCTTGTTACATCCTAAATCAATACATAAATAACATTAGTTGTTACCCCTTGCCATGTAATAGTTGTAGGATCATAATATTCTCACTATTACATGTTTCACATCCCTTGCAAGGGGCAGCATACCGTCATCCACTTTAGGCTCACCTTCATCTTACACTAAGTGGGGGCAAGGGGTTCGACAACCTCATCCCTATATGCCACTTGTTGTTGTCTCTTTCGACTACTCGTTAACCTTTCATGAATATATAAAAGCAAGCTTGAGATGTGAACGATATGGCTTAAGATTGACTCGCATGTGACATACTCCCTTTCTTTTAATGACATAGCTTATTGAAAACATATGACTTGGCATAGGGCTTTTCAGATAAGCTATCATGTTCTTATCTTCTACTTTAAAGCAATTTCTCACAACAATGGTGTTAGCAACCGCTTTAAAGTGGGGGGAATACAATACCATAATTCATTTGCATTCTTGGTTCCTAGTGTAGTATTGTCATTTATGTGATGCATTCGTCACTTTGTGGATGACATTGGGTATGATGTCCTTCATAAGTGTGATCTTTCTTAGAATATTACATTCCTCTTGGCGGCCTGATGTGACACACTACATCCCCTAAGTTGTCAATATTCTATTACATTCCTCTTGGTGGCCTAATGCAACACACTGCATCCCCTAAGTTGTGAATATTCTATTCTTTGATTGGTCCTCTTTTGGAGACATTAGACATAATGTTCCCTAAGTAATAGACCTTGCATAAATTGAACAAGACTCCTTTGAACATATTTTACACTTTACATTTTTTTTGCCACCTTGCATAATGCAACTTGCATGACTGTGGTACCTTTCCTTTTTGTTCATGAGCATTTTTCTTTGTGGTGCCTTGTTAAAGTTATCAACGGGTATAACTTTGGCATGGTTGAGCAAGAAGCCCACCTAGCGGCATGACTTTCCCCACAACCACTCTTGTGTTTGTAAGTGCATACCAACTAGCGTATGTATCTTACCTTTTTGGGATTTTGCACCCTACAAACAACTAGTTTTGTGGCCCCAAAGTGAGTATACCATTGGTATTTCTCACCCGGAAGACAACCAAGAAGTTTCATTGGCCGAGAGTGAGTACATCTTTTCCATCTTGTCTTTCTTTTTATCTTGCCATTGCATGATTTTGTATCTCGGGGGCTTGACTTGGGATCTTTATCCTAGGGGCTTGATCATCCCTCTTGATAATTTCCATTCCATCTTGTTAACATAAGAACATTTGAACCCTCCCCTCAATGTTCATGGCTACTTTAGTGTGAGTTTGAAATAGGTTCATAGTCTCACTAAAGTGGGGGCTAAATCTGCCATAGAAAAATGGTCCCTTGTCATTTTCATGGCCTTTTAGGTCTTGTTTCATGGTGTTAGAACTATGTTTCTTTGATTTTATGTTGTAGCATGGCTTGAACATGCTTATTTAAGTATTAAAATTCAAAGAACGATGTCTTGTGAAGGTGTTGTGAAGTGTTGTAAGACATTTCTACATTCTTCTAGACTCTATTTAATGCATTTTACCTAAAAATCATCTTTTCATCACTAAACTTGAGTCCTATTTTGAAGTCTTGTAAATTCTTGTAAAGGAATTTCATACTTTTCTAGACTTGATCAACTTATTTCTCCCTAATTCAACATTATAAAATTTGTTTAATAACATTATTACATCAATATAGAAGGTTCTTAATGTAAACTTAATGATAAACTAGTGTTGTAATGTGTCTTTCACATTCACATTGGTTTTTGGTGCTTTTCTAGGCTATATGGACCTCATTTTAGTGGTGTAAAGTGTGTTTAATCACACTTTCACATTGATTTATGTGTCCCAAGCCCTATTTAACATTTACATCATCACTAATAGGTCCGTAATGACCCATATTGTGCATCCCAATGCTTTAATTGATCAAATACCTAACAAAGTTGCAAATTAAACATTATTTCCTTATTCCTTGGCTTCTGAGCTTTTAGAATGGGCCCTATGGGACCCATTCACCATGCATGGTGAATTATTACCATCTACGTGGGACCCATTTTCCATCTATGGCAAATGAGTCCTATCTGACCCATTTTGACCCTTGAGTGGGAAAAAGTGGAATTTAAAGTTTAATTTCACTACATGTCGGCCTGTGATGAGGTATTATCGGATACTAAGGAAAAATTGTCTATAAATAATTTTTTTTATCCTCATTTTACATCTAACAACTCATTTTTACATCTCTCATCATTAATTCATCATCTATCTTCTCATCCAAGTCAAGCAAACTAGGGTTTCTTCATTAGAATTCATCAAGTAAGCTTTCTAAAGTATTCAAGGGATGAATCTTCCTCCATTCTTTTAGAATTTCAAGATCAAATCATCATGAAAATGCAATCATCTCCATTTTTGTATGTTTCATTACTCTATTTCATCACTTTGGTTTAATTACCTAAAGGGGTTTGACCAAGGCAAACTCCCATGTCGTAACCTTCAACGCTTTTTCCCCTTTGCATGTTTTTGTGTATGCATATTTATCAAATGAGAAGGTGAGAAAAGGTGTTCTTATCCCATCAAAGTCATTCAAGGTGTTTCAAGCACTATTTCAAGCTTGAAGAGAGTCTATAGGTCCAGTTTTATAGATTCAGATCTAGAGATTCATCAAAAACATAATTGCAGATCCTAAGCCACAGAATCCAATCCAGATTTCTTTGTTTTCCAAAAGAGCAATCATTCGCCATTGATGGTGAATCAATCCCATTTCAATGCTTGAATAGTGATTTCTAAAGATCTAGATACCCAACTCCCTGAAACTATTTCTAGCACTTTCTGGAAAAAACATGACTAATTCGCCATGCATGGAAAATAAGTCCTAGTGAGCATTTATGGTGTCTTATACAAGTATTTAGAGCCTCATTCTAGCCTCTTCCAGCTTCCAGGTTCATATCTTCAACTGGGTTATTTTCTATTTTAGTTTGTTTACATTCCTAGCCAAGTTGTTTGAATACACATTGTGTTTTCCAACACTTTTGCATTAGGTTAGAATACATTCCTTAATCTGCATTTTCATTAAGTTTCCATAATTTAAACACATCCACACACACACTTCACACCCCTCTTTCCATTTCTTCTAATGTTAAAAAAGTCATTTTGGCCCATTTTCCTCTCCTCCTAGGTGAAAAACCCTAAGGAGTAGAGATTTTGTGGACCCAAAATCTTTGTTACAGTGACCAACACATCAATAAACCTTAAAGATACATATGGAAAAGGATTCACGATCTTACACAAACAAGGATGTGATACAACAAGTGAACATACAATTAATAAGTACCAAAGGGATAGGATATGAAGATCCCCCTCCAAACATAAGTACTCCTAAAGAATACCTAAGGCTTCATAGTGATGGTATAGTAGTCTTAGATCCTCCTCCTAATATAAATATCTTCCTTCCTAAAGAGCAACATGTACCTCCTAAGGATAAGGATAACAAAGACAAGATCATCTCTGAACCTCCTACCCTAATCCAATCTAGAGAAGTTGGTAAATCTAGTAAGCGCAAGAGACCCTACAAGCTACAAAAAATAAAATTTCCTTGTCCACCACCTAAAAGTGAAAGGAAACTAAAACTACTTCTAAACAAAGAACTAATAACATTACCAACAATGAAAGACAAGTTAATGCTATATCCTAAAGATGAAAATGTTCCACATTGTCGATACCACAAGACTCTTGGACATAGTACTGATGAGTGTCATGCATTCAAATTAGTATTGACCAAATTTCACTTCGATCGAAATTATTTCCATCAAGTCATTGCATAACATACACCCTCCCTCTCCTTGTCATGTAATAGTGGTAGAATCTTAAAACATTATCACTATTACATGTTTTACACGTATTGTAAATCATTTTCTCTAATGCAAGGAGCTCATTTTCTCACCTATCTCAGCTCATTCTTGTCTTGCAGAAAGTGGGGGAAAGAATTTGATAGCATTGTCCTAGTAATACATTTTTCGTTGTCCCTTTGGCTAGTTTCCCGCCTTTTGTTTATACTGATCGAGATTAGGAGGTGGATGACCTGCTTTAGGTTGACTCGCTCATGCCTTACTAGTCTCTTGCTTTTTCATTTTTTTCCTTTATGTGATTGCATGTGCGTAATGTGATCCCCCGTGACGTTTCATCTGATGTTCCTCTCTCTTTTGTGCATTCTTCTATATGTACCTTCATTCTTCTCTATGTCATAATAATTTTTCATTCAAGTCTTGTGTTTTCCTTTTGTGGATGATGCAAGGTATTGAGACATTTATGTCTCTTCCATGTTGACCTAAAATATTTTCCTTTATCTTTTTCATTTATCTTGTGTTTTCCTTTTGGGGATGATGAAAGGCATTGAGACATTCATGTTTCTTCCATGTTAACCCAAAAGGTTATTCTTTTTTTTCAATTTCTTTGTGTCATTCTTCTAGTTCTATGAGTATTTGGGGAATGATGATAGTTCCATGTTCCATGACAACATTGTAGCACAAACATACTAACCCCAAATCCATAGACCCCTTATGTGTTTGTGGGGGCAACCATTCCTTCCTATTTCATTACGCAACTTGCTTCAGAAATATATGACTTGGCATAGGGTTTTCCGAGGAAACCTCTCATGCCTTAGGACAAAAACATTGGCTACTTTAAAGTAATTTCTCATAGTGATGGTGTAGCAATCGCTTTAAAGTTGGGGAATACATCGATGACAGCTTTTGGAAAATTTTGTGGCATGATTTTCCTTTTCTTGTGATGTGTCCTCTTCTTGGTGGTTTCATTAGTTTTGATGTCGTGCAAGATTGTACGATCTACTGTTATGGCATGATGCAAACAAGGCATCCCATGGGTGATGATCTGACACTTTTGACTTTTCCTCTCTTGGAGACATTAGGAACAATGCTCCCTCAGAGGAAGACCATTACATGAACAAAGCAAAATCCCCTTTAGCAAAATTTTTACATGACATTCAAAAAGAATTTACAAAATAATTTTCATTGTGGTACATTATCAAAATTTTTAGGAGGACAACTTCGGTATGGTATGAGAGGCTAATATGATTCTCTCATTTGCCACCTCATTGGGATAACTCACCTAGTGGACAGACTGAGGTTCCACTACCCCAGAGTGAGCATACATATTTTGGGACAACTCACCTAGTGGACATACTAAGGTTCCAGTACCACAGAGTGAGCAGTGTATGTTATGGACAAACAACCACCACCTCACATAGTGTTGAATTGGTTATGCTTGATCCTTTGTTTATGTTTATTTTTGTTGGCCTTTAACAAGGTATGATCATGTATCTTTGTTATTTTTGCATAATTAAGTTTCTTGGATGTCTACTTTAGTGTGATTTTG
Organism: Sequoia sempervirens; assembly: GCA_007258455.2. NCBI lineage: Eukaryota > Viridiplantae > Streptophyta > Pinopsida > Cupressales > Cupressaceae > Sequoia > Sequoia sempervirens. Next base: position 7,522,830 of record VDFB02000002.1, read on the forward strand.
ACATGGGGTCATCCTCTCACTAAAGTGGGGGAAAAATGTAGTAACAGAAAAAGTATCCTTTTCCTTGCTTGTTTGGATAATTGAAGTTAAATATAGTAATAGAAAAAGTAGCCTTTTCCTTGCTTGTTTGGATAATTGACATTAAATATGAACTAATGGTGTCTTGGAGTGGTGTTGTAATGTGTTGTACACATTCACGTCATTTTATGACCTTTATTTAACTAAAACATGCCTTCATTGATCCTTTGCAAAGGTGTTGTAAAGTGTTGTAACACACTTTCACACTTCTCTAGGACATATCTACTTAATTAAGCCTTATGGTCCCCTTTCTAAATGAAATATACATAATTTGTACCTTGTTTAAGTGTTGTAAAGTATTTCTAGGTGGTCTTAATTCATTATGGTTAACTAGAGTTATTAACCCTCTTTTTAGGCCTTAATTTTGACACCTCCCAAAGATCTATCCCAACATTCATAAATTAAACAAGTGTCACGTAGTGGCTAGTACTTTCCTTTATAATATTGTAATTGTTGTTTTTTAAATTTGATAAAAAATAAATGTGAGTTTTGTTAATTGAATAAAAATAAATGTAAGTTTTGTTAATTATAGTATTTTAGTATTGTTAATTAGTTAATTGCATGACCTAACCCTAACCCTAATCCTAAATCTAACCCTAACAATAAATTCTAAACCATTATTCCAATACTAGACCTATCTCTAACCCCAACTATGATCATAACACTATCCATAACTATAAACCTAATTTTAATCACTAAATTTTAAATAAATAATATATTTAATAAATTTTATATTATGAATTATAATATATTAAATAAATTTTATAAATAAAATAAATATAACAAATACTAAAAATAATTAAAAGTTAGATATTACGTATTGACAATGTTTCTTCTCTTATTATTAATATAAAATTATTACATATTAAAATGATTATTTATTACAATTTGTTTACTTTTAATTATATATATATATTAATATATAAATATTAAAAAATAAAATATATTATATTAAATTATCAAGGTTTGATTCGTAGTAGACACAAGTGCAACTAAATATTTTCATTCAAATCAATAATTATTAAATATCAATGAATGATTATAGATGGTATGACACAAGTGCAACTAAATCTCTTCATTCAAATCAATAATTGTTAAATATTAATGAACCAATGATTATAGATGGTATCATTTTTCCAAAGTCTATGAATGATAGAGTAAACACTTTTAATTTAAACTACGTATGCTCCTTCGAATCAACGTTTCAAACCACACTCAATGATTCATCGTAGTAAGAGGATAATGAAAAATATGATTGTAGAAATGATGTTAAGAAGAGTTAAGTGGTGGGAAAGGGTAGGGAGGGAGGAGATTAGAAAATGAAGTAAAAGTGAAAATAGGAAAAAAAAATTGAAAAAATAGTTCATAAGAATGAATAATATAGTAAATGATATAACGCAAAATATTACCTATAATATAAGATATAAATAAAAATAATATATATAAATTTTACATTAATATAGGTTATATTTATACATTAATATTACCTATAGAGAATAGTGGATTAAAATCTAGAGCTTTTTGGGGAGCGATGTTGGGTGTGTACGAAGGACTAAGTGCAGGCCTGCCTAGCCACGACCTGTGAGGTTGGGGCTGCATGCCTCTATTTATCTTTGCATGTGTGTTGGGTCGCCTGGATTGCTGTTGGAAAGGATTTCTTCTTGTGTGGGGGGGTCTTGTTTTACATCAAAGGTTCTTCTATGGGCTGATTTTCTTTCATTGGTTGTCGATGTTTGTCCTAGCGTTTAGTGCATAGTGGTGGACGGTCTAGTGGGTGGACGAACATCATTCTCTTGGTGTTCTGTATGGCCTTTGCTCATAACCTCTTTGAGGATTTTTGTTTTCTTCTACTTGGTGTGAATTGTTGGTGGTTGTGTGGAGGGCTCTTGTTTCCAGAGGATGGCATTGCAAGTGTTTCTGGATTTGTAGAACCCTAGTTCTTCTTCACCAAGGAGAGATCCATCTTCCTCTTTTTTGGATAATTCCAATGTGGGTGTGCCTAGAAATGGTGGATTGTGTTTGAAGAAAGTTAATGGGTGCTTGGAGAGATCACAAGACCGTCTGGTGCTGGTAATACAACTAGAATCCATTGCTGAAGATGTGAATTACAATAGCAATCATGTGCTTATTTGTAAGTTTATGGGGATGTGGGTTTCACTTCCATTTTTGGACTCATGGATTCGAAAGACTTGGAATCTGAAAGGGGATTTTGACATTTTACTAGTGGCCAATAATTTTTTTCCTTGTAGATTTTTCATGCGTGGTAGATAGGAATCAGGCCTTTGAAGGTGGGTTATATTTTCATAATCAGGTGGGCATTTTTATCAAACCTTGGTATATGGGTTTTAACTCTGCAGAGGAGATTTCATCTAGGGTTCCAGTTTGGGTTTGCCTTCCTTTCCTGCCATTGGAATGCTAGAGACGTGATATATTGCAAATGATAGCTCTTTTGATTGATAAGCCTATTGGGCCTTCCCAACAAACATTGACCAGACGTGTTCTTTCTTATGCTCATGTGTGTGTTGAGATAGACTTGAATAATCCACTATTAGATTCACTTGATATGAGCATAGGGTCATTTTCCTGGACTCAGTAGTTGGACTATGAAGCTTTTCCATTTTGGTGTCGTTTGTGTCATGAATATGGTCACCTTCAATGAAAGTTCCCCAAAGCTGCAAGGTCTTCTAGATATGCTCCTCCCCAATCATATTCTATGGATGACAAGGGTAAGACACCCACTCAAGGTGAGGTGGCAGAAAAATATGGGTTTATGCCAGTTAAGCCGAGTAATAGAAGTTGAGGGGAGAAGAGGACCCTCAAAGATAGGGAAGAAGAGGAGAGGTTTAATAGGTTTGATGCTTTGGATGAGTTAGTTCATGAGGAGGGGGTCCCTTTTGATATATAAGTTGAGGCTGCCCCTCTAGTTGAGCACCATATTGATTCTCAACCAGAAGTTACCCCAGCTTCAGTTCCGGTGGTTGATTATGGGGCATTGTTGGATTCTAAAGCTCTCTCTCTCTCTCTCTTGTTGTTGTGTCTGGGGATTCTGTTGTGCTGAAGGAGACTCCAGGTAATGGCCATGCAAGTGTGTCAGGATTGGTTGAATTTGGTAAAAATAAATCTTCCTCTTCTTCTCCTTTATTGGGTTTGCAGCAAAAACCCATGAAAAAGAGTGCTCCAGAAAAGCCTCAGAAGGTAGGAAGAAAGAAGGATCAGGAAAAGATAAATTTGGTTGCTGAGATGCTAGTTGAGGCTAGTTCAGTGAAGATGTTGGATTCTCATTTCTCCCTCCCTCTGCAAAGTTATTGTGCTATCTTGGAATGTATGGGGTATGAATAGCATCCCTAGACAAAAGGCTATTCATGATTTGGTTCATGTTCATTCTTCGGATCTAGTCTTCCTCCAGGAAACCAAGTTGTCAATTGATGGTATGATGCAGTGTGCTTCTAGGATTTCGAATAGAGGGCTATTCTAGTGTGTGGGTACATAGGGTAGCTCTAGTGGTCTTGCATGCTTATGGGATCCTTGGTAGGTTACCCCCATTTGGTGGTCCTCCTGTAGACATTCTATCTCTCTCATGGCATCTTGGAGTTGGGGAATATAATTCTCTTCTCCAACATTTATGCTCCTTCAGACATCCCTGATAAGGTGTTTTTGTGGTATCATCTTAGTTAGATCTACAATCTTTGGATCCTTTTCTTCCTTTTCTTCCCTAGATTATGGTAGATGAATTTAATGCAATTTCCTCCCTTGAGGAGAAATGGGGTGGTATTGCTTGATTGGACCCTTCCTCTGATCTCCTAAGGGACAATATGGCTCACTTGCAGTTGGTGGATATCAAGCCCTCAATTGTTATTTTTACCTGGAACAATAGGAGATTTGGTGAAGATGCCATTTTGGAAAGGTTAGAAAAGTTTCTAGTGTCCAGCTTTTGGGTTGGTGATATGTGGATGACGAGCTCTAAAATCTTGGATTGGTGTGGTTCAGATCATTGGCCAATTAAACTCTCTGCCCAAATGGCTTCTGCTCCTCGTAAGCAGTCTTTTAGATTTCAATTAATGTGGCTTAGGGATGAGAGGCTCTATGATCTCATTCCTAGATGGTGGATTGAAGGGAGGCCAAATTTTGGTACTACTATGTACTCTTTTGTAAAGAGATTCCAATATATTAAATACAGGTTGAAGCATTGGAATAGAAGTAATTTTGGCAATGTTTTTCTTGAAAAAAGAGCTGCTCAGGTGCTCTTGGATTCTATTACCCAAGAAATCAAATATCATGGGATCTCAACTGAGTTGGGTAGGTTAGAAGCAGTTGTGGTAAAGGAGGTGAAGGAGTGGGAGCTTAGAGAAGAAGTTTTTGGAAACAAAAGTCTCGAATTGATTGGCTGCAAGAAGGTGATAGAAATACCTCCTTTTTTCACAACTCAGTGAAATATAGAAGGAAAGGTAATGTCATCTTTTCTCTTCGTTCTCCTATGGGAGTTGTTCTCTCTTCCTCTTTCGAGATTTCAAGGGAGTCTATTCATTTCTTTTTTTCTCTTTTCTCTGAAGATTCTCCTCCTGCTAGTGAGGAGGAAGCATCTATTTTGAATTGTATCCCCTCTCTGGTAACCAAGGACATGAATGATGCTCTTATCAAACCCATTACCTTGAAGGAATTAGAGACCGTTGTGTTTCAGTTGAAGAAAGGAAAGGCTCCAGGCCCTGATGGGTTCCCAACTGAGTTCTTCTATGAGTTTTGGGAGGTAATCAATCCTGACCTACTTGAGGTTGTTTAGGAGTCCCATAGGAATAAGCAACTGTTGCGTGCCATGAATGCCACTTTTCTTGCTCTTATTCCTAAACAGGAAGGTGTTGATTCTTTGGATCTTTTTAGACCAACTGCTTTGTTCAATGTGGTGTACAAAATAATCACCAAACTGATTGTTGAGTGTTGAAGCCATGGCTGAACAAGTTGATTTCTGAGGAACAAGGTGGATGTGTTGGTAGTAGACAGATCTTGGATGGGGTTGTCATTGCAGTTGAGACTATTCATTCTATGGATTCTTCTAGGGAGAAGGATATGTTTATTAAGTTGGACATGGCCAAAGCATATGATCATGTAAAATAGTCCTTCTTATCCAATATTTTAAGGGCTTTTAGATTTAGTAGTGATTGGATTGATTGGGTCATGAGTTGTGTTACCTATTCTTCTTTCTATGTTCTTATTAATGGGGAGGCTTTTAATATGTTCATGGCGTCTAGGGGCCTTCTGCAATGGGATCCCTTATCCCCTATTCATTCTGATGGCGAAAGGATTGAGAAGATTCATTAAATCTCAAGTGGAGTGTGGTCTTATTCAAGGATGGAAGTGGGGTAGTGATTTTCCTTCTCAAACGCATCTGTAGTTTGTTGATGATAGTGCCTAGATGGGGCTGGCTAGAGTGGATGAAGCGATTAAATTTAGGAAGACTTTGGATTGTTATTTAGCTACTTTGGGGCAAAGCATCAATGAGCATAAATCTTGTATTTACTTTTTTAATACCCCAAAGCTTATTCAACAAAGAATTGCTAGGATTTTAAGGTTTCAGATTGGTTCACTTCCCTTTAGTTATCTTGATATTCCTTTGGCTGTTCGCTCACTCCCATGGGGTTACTAGCAAGATGTGATTGATAAATTTCATAAAAAAATTTGTCATTGGACTTGTAGGTGCCTCTCTTCGGCTAGTACAGTTACTCTTCTGAAGACTGTGATTCAGGCCCTTCCGATATAGAAATGTTTTGTGTTGTCTTCCCCGACTAGTTTCATCAAAGACTTTGAGAGTCTTTTTCATCAGTTTCTTTATTCTGGAAATCTTCTTTCATGGAAGTGGAGCTTGGTCAAGTGGGAGGTTGTTTGTCAACTGCAACATGAAGATGGTTTGGGATTGCGAAGGGTAGATTGGAATGGTCAAGCCTTGGTGGCTAAGCTTTATTGGCATTGGTGCTCACAACATCACTACTGGGCCAAGATCCTTACAAATATTTAGGGGATGTGGAGAGAGTGGAGGTTCCTATATTTAGTCTTTTGGAGAAAGGTTCCATGATTTGGAGTACTCTCAAAAGAGGTGCCAAGTTGGTTAAACATGGTCTTTTTTGTATTTGCAACAGAGGCTTAGATGCTCTTTTTTGTATGATTCTTGTGATGGCTTCCCCCTTATCTTGTCTTCTCATCCTCACTTACAGGATTTATGTAGGATCTTTCTGGAGGTGGGGTAGAGCAAAGTGATGGACTTTAAAGCTCCTTAGGCTTTAGGGTAGGTTGTTGGATTTAGGTGGAAGGACCTATAGGAGTGGCCACTAGGGGGTTCCATTGATGATCGACATGAGTTTGCTTCTATCTTGGATAGAAGGGGTTGGAGTTCTCTTCCTGAGAGGGATGTTCTTGCCTGGGTTCATGATCCGAGAGGTAAATTTTATGTTGCCTCTGGTTATTGGATGTTTGATAAGTAGGCTTTTGGCAATGCTGGGGTTCCTTGGTGGAAACAGATTTGGAATAAGTTTTCTTGGCCCAAATGCAACTTTTTCTCATGGTTGGTGACTTATAATAAATGCTTGACTTGGGAGATTCTCTGGAAGCACGGGATTCAGGGCCCTTAAATGTGTTTCTTGTGTTCAAATAATGAAGAGACTTCCTCACATCTCTTCTTTTAGTGCCCCTTTGCTAGGACAATTTGGCATTTGTGGTGGGAGGCTTGGAATCATCAGTGTAGACATGCCTCTTCCCTAGAAGAGTTCTGGTGGGGTCTTGTAGTCCTTCCTATTAAGACCTCCTTCATACAAATTGCTTGGTCCATTGGTCCTAGGGCACATTTGGTTGGAGCGAAACCACATGATTTTCTTGGATAAGAAGCTTCAAGTGGGTCAGGTGTGGTTGTGAGTTTTGGGTGCTCCCTAGGAGACTTCAACTGTCAAATGTGATTTTTTGGTTCGTGTGGACCCCGGTGATGCAAGAGTGGTCTAGTGCCTAGGGATTTTAGTTGGTGGAAGGGGTAGGCCCAAGCTTGGACTAGGATAGAGTTCTAGAGGAAAGATCTCCAAGGAGGGACACTAGATGCCCTCTCTCACGAGGGTTCTAAAAATTAATACTGATGGGTCTTCTAGAGGCAATCCTAGGCATGTTGGGGTTGGTGGAGTGGGCAGGGATAGTTTTGGAGTGGTTGAGTTTTTCTTCTCTAAATATAAGGGGAAACATTCTAATAATCTTATAGAGGCTTTGAATATTCTTTTGGTTTTGAAATGGGCTTGTGCCCTTGGTTGGAGGAGATTTATTTGCGAATCTAACTTTGAGATTGTGATTGACTTGCTGAACAAGAGTCAAGTTGATGATGTTAGCTGGCAGTTAGCTTTGGTGGTTAAGAAAATCACCTGTCTTGGTGCAGTTCTGGATTCTATCACCTTCTACCATATCCAACTTAAGGCATGTTGTCTACATCCCAAGCTTGCTCTTATATGTTCATGAAAAGTTAACGACTAGCCAAAAGAGTCAATGAAAAGTGACATACGAGGACAAGGCTACTAAACCCCTTGCCCCCATTGAGTGTAGTACAAAGGTGAGCCGTTTGAACGATTGATGAAATGTAGGAAAGAGTGAAAATTGGTATCAATTAGAGTAATTAGGTGCCCCCACAGAAGGAGGAATACCAAACTCCTGAAAATGTTTGATTTTACGACTCAAAACCTTACATTCATTAGTGAAATGACCATGAACTCTATGATAGGCATAGAATGAAGTATTGTAATAGCATTTCTTACGAGTTTTGGGAGGAGGGTGATCAAGTGATCTTGCAGGAGTCTCAACAATATACCCTCTTGATCAATGGTAGGAGGTGGTCTTGTAGTTGACAACAAAGATATATCTTGCTTAGTATTAGTTGTCATACCTACATAAGACCCTTTAATTGCGATATTTTGTTCTCACTCTTACAGGAGGAGGGAAAATCTATTGAATGTAAATCATTAGTGTCTTGCGAAATGACATTGACATTGAGTGAAGAGTTCGTTGTTTGTGTCATATTGTGTAAAGGATGATGTTCAAGACCACTTGTGTTGAGGAGTTCAGGATGGACGATTGTTAAGGATGATTTAGGAGTATGTTGTGTGACATTGTTGATGTTGAGTGAAGGCTTGGTGATTTCTATCAAAGGAAAATAACCAAGACCATTATTTGTTTGTTGTGTGATAGGGTCTATAGGGTTGTAGATACCTTTTTCTCGAGCAACACATATTTTTCCATTATATCCAAGTTGTTTCATGAGTTCATAACCTTTTCCATAAAGCTTCCTCATTGCTTTTGAAGTTAGTGGTTCTTCATGATTATGTTCATCAAAGGTTGTTCGGTAATTTGCTTTGTTGGCTAAAGTGGTTGAGGCAGATGCTTTCAAAAGGTCGTACAAATTTTGTGTGGACATTATTTTTGTTTCTCTTCCCTTATTTGAATATTTGTGGATGATTTTCTACTCCCCCATGAAGTCATGTTCAAAATCTAAGGAACCCCAATCATCTTTTGATAGCATCATGACTTGTTCAATATGTTTTTCTTTGTTGATTTGTTGTACGGGTTCCACTGGTGTAGCTGATGTTGATGTGTTTAAGGAATTTTCTTTGTTTTTCTCAAGTTGTAAGACACCATTAGGTTCAAGATCAACGTCAAGTGTGTGGACTGTGTTGTTGTAGATGTATTTCATTTTGCGATGAACAGTGGAAGGCACATCTTTCATTACATGAATCCAATGTCTGCCTAAGATAAGATTACATGAAAGTTCATAAGGAATAACATGGATTGGTGTATTCAGGGTGGCCACTCCAACGGTAAGAGGTATAATGATCACCCCTAGTAGTTTCTTTTCGACATTCTCAAATCCCTTAATAGATAAAGAATCAAGTTGAATGGTTGATTGATCAATGCCAAGCCTATCCAAAAGGTTCACACTACACACATTAAGGGCATAACCAATATATACAAGAGTTCTCTTTATCCATTTTTGTTTGTATTGTGCTATGATCATGAAAGGATCATTTTTTTTTGCACATCCAAAGAGGGGAGTTAACTTTGGTGGAAAACAATATCAACATTTAGTCCTTGAATCATGGTTGCTATATCAGTTGGTGGCACATTAGAAAGGATAGAAACTTGTTGTAAGGTTGTTTGGATCATGTTATGATAGTGAGGAGAGGCTTGAATAAGGTCCCACAAGGATATCTTAGCAGGAGTATTCTTAAGTTGCTCAACAAGATCATACTCCTTGCGAATTGGCAAGAAAGGGTTAGGTGGGATAGGATTAGGCAATGGTAATGGTCTTGGGCTTGGTTGTAGGGATTGTAGATTGTTTCGAGTGTTATAGGTATGAGCAACGGTATTATGAATTAGTTGCTGTGAAAAATTATTTTGAGGAGAGTAAATGATAAGTTCAAGTTTATTTTGAGGGTGTTGTTTGTGTGAAGGTGGGTAGAGAATTAGACGGTTGTTAGGATGTCCCATGTGGTATGTATGAGGACCATTGATCGAGGGGGATCTAAGGGACACTTGCACATTCATAACCTCAGCGGTCTTGGTTTGATGTATCTCTAATAAAGGGAAATCTAGAATCACCTTTTTATTGAAGGAAGACACATTATTATTGTTGTCATTTTCTAGAACCATGATATTCTCCCTAGAAGGAGTGTTTAAGAGAACACCAAGCCACATGTTCTTGACAAGTAAGGCTTGGTCCTCACAAAATGACTTCAACGCCAATAGGGGAATGATCAATGATGGGATTATCAAGAGGGGGAGGATTAGGAGAAGGTGTTAGTTGAGTGTCTATTATCTTTAAGGTCTCATTCTCTTGTGCCATGTTATCTACCCTAGTAGGAGAGCTTGTAATATGTTCATCCAAGTTCAAAGTTTGTAAAGTAGCTTCATCACAAGTGGGGGAGGCATCAAGAGGACCACTATGATGTTCAAATAGATTATCCCAAATGGGAGGAGCATGAGTGAAGGGAGGGTCAAGGGTTTCATGACTTTAAATAGGGATGTATTCTAACACTAACCTATCCTCTTTACATCGAGGAGGAATACATGAGAAGGACAATTTTGATGGTCATGGTTATGGAGACTAGGTAAGGTGATATTTAGAAATGTGTTTATGATTTCATGTTCTTGTTGTCTAACATCTTCCAAAGAGGAATGAGGAGATGGACAATCAAAACTCTCAATGATTATACCTTCCTTCACCAAGATACCTTCATCACTAGGAGGAGAGGTATCGAGGGAAGAACAAGTATGATTGTGATGATTTTCTACACTACCATTCTCACCAACGGGCAATGTAAGATTAAGGATTGTACCAATGGTTTGATCACGTTTCTTAAAGACCTCATTGTTGTAATCAAAATTGAGCTCATAAGAGGGAATGTCGTACTTATACAATCCACTATTAACGAAATAAAAGCCACATCTTTTGAAAGAAAGCATGTTGTAATGAAAAAGGAAAAAAAGTACAATACAATGACTTAAAAGGAAATGCAATTTTTTCAATTTTTAAGTAAGCTAATTTTCTGTTTACACAATGCAACAATCTAAAAATGAAATGTTGTGAATGCAAAAGTTCAATTAATCAATGCATGAAATGAGCTAATTTAAGCTAAATCTAATGAAATGCATGTTATAGAAACTCAGCTAACTGATATAGGTAGGTAAAGGCACCAAAAATAAGCTTAAAAATAGGGTTTTCAATTTTGTAAAGGGCAATTTCAGGGGTGAAAAGGGACTGATTCGCCCAAGGTGGCGAATGAGTCCTAGTATGGAATTTTTTCAAAATTTTCAAAAATGTTTGAGTGATTTTTATGTTTTCTAAGTTGTATGGTGCAAACCTAAGTTTAAAATGTAGAATTTCAGAAAATTTAAATGAATTTAGATGCCAAAAATGCAACCTAAATGCACTTTTTATGAATGCAAAATTTGAAACCTAGCATGGAAATGAATCCATGCAAACCCTAATGTAAGATCAATGTGAGGCTAGATCTATGATGAAGAACTCCAAATCATAAAAGTATTCAAAAATTAGGTTCACCAAAATGAACCATAGATTTTAGTGATTTAGGGATGCTATCTCTCTTTTACTCAATTAGGGTCTTTCACCTAAAGGAAAGAGAGATCCCACACCACAAATCTAGGTGGTTCACTCAAATAAAGGAATGTATGATTGAATTTTAACTAAATGACATGATCTAAATGCAACTAAGTGATGGAATTGATTGATTATTAATGAAAAACTAATGAAATGTGCAATGTTTGAAAATACAGTATGATATGTAGAAATGAACTCGAAATGAATAAAAATTGCAACAAAAAGGGATGAAACTGAAAGTGTGCACCTAAGATATTGATGAATATTGGAAATGACTTCTGGAATGCCACTGATCCTAATTTTTAGGCCTGGTGGGACTCATTCACCATTATGGGAAAATCAGTTCCAGTTTTGTGAAACTGTTCTGGAGCCCGTTTCAGACAAATTGGTATCAAAAAATGCAGAAAACCAAAATCAAGCTTGGAAGTGAGACTCATTCACCACCCATGGTGAATGAGTCCACTTTTGAATTTTTGAAGATTCAAAGGTGGAAACAGGAGCTTTTGGTTTGCACTTTCTACTTCTCCAGGTGTCTAGTTCTAAAACTGTCGAATTCGGGCCTAAAAGTGACTTTTTGTTGATGTTTTTCCTTATCCAATGAAGGGATGACTTGAAATTTTTTTTTATGCAATCTTCAATGATTCCTAAGACTCCAAAATATCTAAATATGCAAACACACAAGACAAGAAAGAGAAATGTTGGATGCTAGGGCATGGGGGTTTGCCTTGGTCAGACCCCTTTGTAGGTAATTAAACCAAATGAGGAAAGAATGTAATGAAGCATGCAATAATGGAGTTATTACCTTTCCATGATGATTGTTCTTGAATTTTTGCATCAAAACATGAAGAATCGGCCCTTGAATGTCTAAAAATTGTTATCTTAATGACTTGAAATGATCAAACCCTAACTTGCTTGACCTGAGATGGAAGAATGATGGATGAATAATGAAGAATGGTTATGATTTAGGCTTTAGAGACTTGATTTTATAAGAAATTCACCTTATTAGCTCATAAATTGGATTCCCAAGGCTGACATGAAGAAAAATGAAACTTAAATTCCAAAATAATGGGGTCTATTAGTGATGATGTAAAGAGTAATTAGGACCTAGGACACAAAATTCAATTTGAAAGTGTGATTAAATACACTTTACAACACTAAAATGAGGTCCACTTAGCCTAGAAAGGCACAATATCCAATGTGAATGTGTAGGACACATTACAACACTAGATTAACATTTAATTCAAAAACCTTCTAGATTAGTGTGATAATGCTATTAAACACATTTTATAATGTTGAAGTAGGGTGAAATGGGTCCATTAAGTCTAGAGAGGCCTGGAAGTCTTTTACAACACTTTACAACACCTTTAGAAGACATAAATAAATACATTTTAAGTTTAGTTTATAAAGATCCTAGACCTAATGTGGATGTGTAAAACACCTCACAACACTAGATCAAGGAAAAATTAAGTCCATTTTATCATCAATTATTCCCAAATCAAGTAAGTTTCCTTTTTTCTATGATACACAAGGTTTAATTACCAAACTAGGGGTTTGAACGAGGCAAACCCCCCATGAGAAAATCAATATAATATTCTATTTTGCAGGCTTGTTGATAGGTTCAGATCTACAAACCAAGTTTGGAAGGTATAGCAAAGATAGGAGAACAAATTTAGATCTTAACTTTCTAAAAAAAGTAGAATGGGACCGATATGCTAATTGTGGTGTATGAGTCCCCGTATAGTTTTTTTTCTAGATTTTGGGGGATTCAGACTTGTCATTGTGGAATTCCAGTTTCTTCCCGAAAACCCTAACCTAGGACTAAATCACCCCTACTAGCGTATGAGTCCCAATGTGCTCTAAAAGTCAATTTTTTAGGTTTTCAGACCTTATTTCAAGCTTCTCAGACTTCCAGGTGCACCTTTGTCCTCCAATTTGTTATTCTGATTTGAGTTCATTTTCTAGGTCATATCATTAAGTTTTGCATGTTACTTTCATTACTTGTATTTCCAAGCCTTTACTTGGTTGTGAACCCCCTTATTGTCTTAAATCACACCCCGGGACACCTTATTGCAGATCTCTTTCCCTAATTCCATCCCTACATTGAGATCTCTAAGGTTTCCTTGAATGAAATATGAAGCAAATAGGTGGAAAGGTCCTAAACCCTTTAGCTCTATCTCCCAAAAGATATAGCCCCCTATTTTTCATCATTTCAATTAACTTGAGGGGATTTTTTGATTTTCTATAATTACTCCCCCTAAACCAATGCCTAGGTTTAATTTTTGAGAGAATTATTTGCATAGGAGGGTGATACAGATTCATTTGCAGTTTTTTATTCTTTCTTGTTCTCAGGCCCATCTTTCTTCCTCTAGATCTTTTCCATTTCTTTCTTTACATTTGTCGGATCAATCTTTATGACTAGATTATTTCCATTTTTAGGATTTTTCTTTCTTATGTCTCTACAAAATCTAGCAATATGTCTAGATTTGTCACAATTGTGACATACAATATTCCTCTAAGAGTTACTCTTTTCGTTCATTCTAGATCTGTATTGGTTAGCCTTATGTCCAAATCCATGACATGTATAACAATAGCCATTGAAGGATTGAAATAGTTTTTCTATTGGTGTAAGTATTCCTCATTTGAGTTTTGCATTGACTTGCTCTATGTCCAAACTTCTTGCAAGTAAAGCATTGACCAGTACGAGATGAAACATTCTGATTTATTTTTCTTTTACATTTCATTGCTTTATGACCAAACTTGTTGCAAAAATAACAAATACCATTGAAAGATGAGTACCTTTGAGCATTTGGTTGTTTGATAGGAGGTCTTCTTGCATTATTTAATTGATTCTGATACATGTCATTGTTCTTCTTATCTTCGGTCCTCTCAGGTTCACTAATATTTCTAATTTTGAACTTTCGCCTATCTCAAGTGCCAAACCACTTTTATCTGTAAATGCTTTTTGACTGGCAATCAACTCATCAAGCATTGTAGAACTCGTCTTATACTTGTCTTCATGAATTATTTCTTTTTCTAAATTTTCTCTTAGATTTACCACTTCTTGTTCAATCCTGATGCATTCATCAGTTTTTCTTTTTACCATAGTATTTAAACATTCCTCAAATCTTTTCTTTTCTTCCACTTGTATTTTTAGTCTGGTAATGTCTTCATTTACTTGTCTCAACTAATCACTAACTTCCTTATGCCTTTCTCTAAATTTCTTGGTTTGCTCTCTTAGTTTCTTGATGCATTCATTAGATTCATTGAGATTTTCCTTCATATCTTTGTTTTCTCCTTCAATTCTATCAAGATCTTCAAGAAGAGCTTTAAGTTCTCCATCTTTGTCAAGTATGCAACCATTGTCATCCATGTGCTCAAATTCCAAGATCTTCCCAAAGAGGTTAAGCTCCTTTAGGGGAACCAAGCTCTAATACTGATTGTTGAACACCCGAAATACTGAGAGGGGGAGTGAATTAGTATTCCTAGAAACCATTTGATTACCAACCATCCAAATAACATAACATACTTAGAAATTAACAAAAAGAAAAGCATAAAAAACTCATAACATATGCAACATATGAATATGAGAAATCTTAAATGGAAATCCCAAGATGGGAAAATCCACGGTGAGGATTAGCTCACAATATAGTATGATTGGTCATAAAAATATTACATAAAGGCTCACTGTAAGGAGGAATCATTGTCCAAGTGAACTCAATGTTCATAGCAAAAAGTAAGACAAGAAAAGTGGCTACATAGCCAATATTTGAACAGATACAAAATGCATCTATCATATGCTGAATTTAGTTCCATTGAAGCTCAGGATTATGATCCAAATAACTTTTCCTGATACAAAACACAAATCTCTACTCAAAATTATATTCACATATCCTTTTTTCAATCTTCTACAAAAATTCACTTTTCTGCTTGCATTCAGACCACTTCACTAACACACCTCTCTTCTTAACCTCAAAATGATCTTCTATATATATACATGAGCATCATCACAAAAACTAATTGGTTCAACCTTATTAGATGATGCCAAAGGAAATGCAAAACATTCCTTGTTGGAACCCAATTCAAAATTTCAAATACCTTTGCGCCACAAACCTATGAGATATAGGTCAACATGGACCCATAATAGTTCCTTCTTACATTTTTGTCAAAATTTTAATCTCCACAACCTTTTACATATTTTAGGTCAGCCAGGCATAGGACCTAAAACAAAATACTTCAATTGATCATCACACATAGAGCACATGGATCTAAAAATATCATGCTAGCTAGAAATCTTAACCCATAGACACATGTAAACATCATCACAAAACTACAAGACCTAGAACACACTCATGGAGAAGTACGGATAGAAAAGGCCATGCCTATTACACCAAAAAATGGGAACACTCTATATACAAAACTTTTGTCATATTCAAGTTTTTAACCATTTGTCCAAACAAATCAAAATTCTAGATTTAGGGTTAATATCATCCACAAACAATACATTGGAATCACAAAGAGGGATTTGTACATGCGATGAAATGCAAACCAATGTATAGAGGACACAGAGAGAAAAAACTATTGATGTAGACACATAGAAGAAGTGTTTAACTGTGAATCAATTCAAATGAGCGAAACATTCTTCATACCATTCTGATATTCACCATGTAGCATTGACATTAATGAAAATACATGTCTTCTTCATTCTTTCAACATTTTCCCCTTTTCAAAACCAAGACTAGATTTTACATTTGATGGCTTTCGAGAGTTAATCAACTCTTCAAAAATTTCAAAACCTCCTCTCAGTTTCAACTCCTTGAACTTGTTCTTTATCTTTTTTTAGCCCTTTTCTCAAGGTTGGAACCTCTTCTTCAAGTTTTGAACATTCAACAATTTTTCATTGAGCTTGGTATTCAAGTAATCTTCAATCCTATTGCCTTTATCAACCTTAACTTTCAAATTAAAGATCACATCTTTTCCCTCCTTAAGTTCAATTTCACATCCTTTGCCTCCTTTTAATTCTTCTTTTGATTCTCTAGCTTGTTCCTTCAATTTGACAATTGTCTCCTTTGATTTTTCAACCAAGCTTTCATATTCCTTATTTAATGCTCTTGCTTCATTCAGATCTTTAAGACTAGACTAGACTTTTCCTTCAAAATCTATTTTCCAAACATCTGAATTGAAGTCCCCTCCTTAACATTCCATTGTCTCTATATCCAATTATGAAGAAAATATATCATTAAACATTACTTCAGATCCCATGTGTTCAAATGTAGGACCTACCTCAACTGTTAGGCTACTCAAAGGCGCTTGTCCCTTGAAATTTTTCTTTGTCTACTTTCCCTTTTGACACTCCTTTAGATGATAGAAATTTCCATTTGTCCTAGCATCTTCTGCAACTAATCTTTCAAACCTTGCCTTCCTTATCTCATATCCTTTGGCATGAAATGTGAGGTTATATGCTTTGTTGCACATCTAATTGACATTGAGGAGATTATGTTTTAGACCTTTGAAATATCTAGGACATCCTCAATCTTGTTTTGTTCAACAATTGTTATAGTACTCTTTCCACAAATCAGTGTCGACCCATTGACACCAAACTTGACACCACCACCATTACACTTCTCAAGGCTGATGAAATTTCCCTTGTCACTAGCCATGTGGTTAGAGAAACCATTGTCAATTATCCAATCATCTACTTCTTTTTTTTCCATGAAAAGTATTCCATGCAACCATTGATTTCTCAATATATCCTTGTCAGTCTACAAGGTACCAAACTCCTTACTTTTTCTAATTCTCTATTTGTCACCAAATTTCAAGGCCATGAAAATTGTGTCATCACCTAACTCATCATGATCCTCATCTTCTGAAGAGCAACTGTTCTTCATGGAATAAAAAATTCTTTTGTACTTCTATCTTTTATTATCATCCTATGATTTTTTAAAAGGGAATTTAGGGGTAAAATGACCAACTCTTCCACAGTTAAAACATTTTAAATGTAACTTACCTTTGTACTTTCCCATGCCTCTCTTCAATCTTCTCATGAAGTTTGCTTCAACCTCATGAAAGTCATTATCCTGACTAGCTACTTCATCTCCTACCTTCTTACTGACTTTGAATGTTTATTCCTTCTTTGGAACACCTTTGTTAAATTATCTCATTTCAAAGGTTGTGCGAGCACCGAACAATTCATCTATTGAATACTTATCCAAGTCCTTATATTCTTCAATAGCAAACAATTTATTACTATAAGATTTAGGGAGAGATCTCAGAACCTTTTTCAAAATCTCATCTTCTTTCACTTCTCCACCAAGATATCTAATGCTAGTAACAACTTCATCCACCTTGAGCATATAACTTGAAATTTCTTCATCCTTTGTCATCCTCAAGGTCTCAAATCTACTCTTGAAAATTTTCATCTTGGATTGCTTTACTTTATTGTCTCCTTCATAGATGCTACTAAGTTTTCCCCAAACATCTTTAGTAGAACTATAATCCATGCACCTTCAAAAGTTATGAATTACCTAACCCATAACATTCTTAGCCTTGGAATTTTTCTCATACAACCTGATCTGAGTTGGATATGTAGGAGGAGAAACAAGAGAAAAATAACCATCATTGATAGATTACCAAACACCAAACACTAGAGAGTTTAGATGGCCTTCGATTTTCAACTTCCAAAAGGGGTAATTTGTCCCATCAAACCTAGGACCATTGTAAGCTCCATCATGTGCCATCTTGGACCTTTCCTCGAGTGGTTAAGCTTCTTCAAAGGAACTTGGATCTTATACCAAATTTTGAACACACCCAGAGACTGGGAGGGGGGTGAATCAGTCTTTTCAAAATATAAACCCTTCAACAAGCTCAAACTTCTTTATCAGATTAAAAACTCTCAAATAAATTTAGTTTGTTGACAAGATTAGCAACCCTCAACAATGAAAGATATAGCAATTCAACCTTTAACCATATCAGTAGCAATAAAAAATTAAACAAGGAACACACATCCACAAGATAACACCATATTTATTGTAGAAGTTGAGAAAGCCAACTTTACAGACCCCAAAGATCACCTACATGCAAATAACCTGTCATAGAAAGGAAGAGATGGAGACAAAAAAGCAAGGGTGCTCTGTAAGCTTCAAGAGAGATTGCATTAGCAAAATTGAAATAATTACAAAGAACAATCCTTAAAAGGAGATCATACAAAACCTAAAAGTAACCCTAATAGGCAGACATTTAATAATTAATATAATTATTAAATGTCACAATATGCAAACTAAAGTGAAATCTTAAGAGAGGAATAAAGGTAACTTAATTAACATAATTAAGTTGAAACCTTTACTCTAACACCCCCCCTTAAGATGAGCAAGAGTGCAGATACAAACATGTGCAAGAAAGAAAAGGTAACTATAATGCATGAAGGTAAAATTAGGTCCTGACATCTAGGCCTGATTAGGTGATCGAATACAACCAAATCTCTATAAAGCGGAGTAAATAGAGAAAACCTCATGGGAAAAAATCTACTCTAAAAAGAAATGAAATACATGAAGAATGTCACTGAAGTAGAAGAAGCTACAAACAACTGTCAAAAGATGACTGCTATGGTGTTGAAGAACCTCCTCTAAAGATAGGATGATCAGGATCAAGAAGATAACAACCTGCATGAGTGCCCCCAATGACACTACTTGAATCAGATGTCAAACAAAGGAAAACACCTGGAATGAAGATACAAATGGCACAAGTACCAATAGTCTAAAAAAATTTGATCAACTGAGAATGTAAGATTCCTTCCAAGGCGAAACCAAGGAAGCATTAGCACGAACAGTATAATACCCCCCCATAATGTTGATTGAGAGAGCCTGATAGATCCACTGAAATGTTGTGTAACACCCTGTAGTGCATGAAGGAGAAGAAACATCTGAAAGTGCACAAGAAAGCACCTGCAACTGAAAAAGTGGTGTGCATAACAAAGCACACATGCATGAGGTTGGAATCATATGGATCCACTGTCATCGTGGAGGGACACTCACCGGACAAAGGTATGATGGAAAAAACAAAGGCACTACACAACCCCCCCATGGCACTTTATAATATAGTGCAAGTACAAAATATGGCAACACCTTATGTGTAAAATCCCAAAAATACATGTACAATAGTGTGGCACTTTATCTCAGTGTGTTTACATAGAAAATATTGCTTACAAATGATGCTCAAAATGCCCATAAAGGACAAAAAATTGGAAATACATGAAGAACAACAAAAAACGAAGCATCCCATGCAAACGAGAAGTTCCCAAGAGCTAATATGTCCAGGTAATCCACCAGAGTGTGTAAACACAAAAAATTGAATAAAATGTACCTGGAGTGAAATCTGGAAAAATTGCATGGATGGAACTGAAGAGCTCTGAAATACAGTTCCAACGCTACTGAGATCACAAAAAATGAAGAAACTGGTCAAAAGTTACGAGCTAGGGACTAAAAATAGCTCCTCTGACTTCAACTAGACGTAGAATGCACCAATAGAAAAATGAAGTGATGAGACCCACACCACTGGAAATTTGACGGAAGCAGCTTTCCGACGATATCTCATTTGCCAAAAAATGATATCGTATGCCCAAGTTATGGACTCTGGAAGAAAACAACTCCAAAGGGGAAAAAACTAGTGTGGCATTAAATTTGATGTCCAAACGGTCGTCACAGCAAAATTCGAAGCTTAAAATTTATGGTCAAATGGCCTTCAGCACTTTTTCACAACTTGGCTTATTACAGAAAAAAAAAAGTCTTTTATATAAAAAAACATTTACATATGTTAATTTTTTTTGTAAAAAAAATTAATAAATAAAATGAGCAGGGGCCCGCATGGGGGCTGTCGCCTGCCAAGGTGGCAAGGCGGTACCCATATGGTACCAACTACTATAGGGGGTGGGGCCCAAGGGGCTACCGCCTACCATAATGGCGGCGGTACCCTTGGGTACCGTCCTAAAACTTTTTAAAAAACCTTTTTATTTAATAAAAAAAACTACATTTATTTTTAAGTTTTTTCAAAAACTTTTTGAATGATTTAAAAAAAAAGAAATTTGTAGAAAAAATCAAATGATTTTTTTAAAAAATCACCTCGAACTACGTGCAGATGGCGAATAGGTCGTACAGGTAAAAAAAATTGCCTTAGAAATCAAATGGACCAAATATGGGTGTGTTTATAGTCAATCTTTAGGTTTTTGGCCGCTTCGGACGCAACGATGAGGTCCGTTTGGGCTCAAAATGCTCCAAAAAATTGAGCACCCCCTGGATTTGGCAAAAAAACCCTTTCTTGAAACCCTCAACAAATGAAAGCCAAATTTGATGAAACAAAGGTCGATCTTGACTATTCTGGCAGCTTTGGTTTCAATGGAGAGATTTGATTTGACCTTGGATGCACGAAAAATGCCCACCTCTTGGATCAAAAAGGAAAACCCAAAACCCTTGAAGCTCCAAAAAATCCTTCAAAACATGAATAGGAAGCAGCAGGTCTGGAGCTCTGATACCATGTAGAAGTTGAGAAAGCCAACTTTACAAACCCCAAAGATCAGTTGCATACAAATAACCTGTCATAGAAAGGAAGATATGGAGACAAAAAAGCAAGGGTGCTCTGCAAGCTTCAAGAGAGATTGCATTAGCTGAATTGAAATAATTACAAAGATCAATCCTTAAAAGGAGATCATGCAAAACCTAAAAGTAAACCTAATGGGTAGACATTTAATAATTAATATAATTATTAAATGTCACAATATGCAAACTAAAGTGAAATCTTAAGAGAGGAATAAAGGTAACTTAATTAACATAATTAAGTTAAAACCTTTACTCTAACATTTATGTGGAAAGTTCCCAATGAGAGGAAAACCACTATGAGAGTTAACTCACAATATATGAAGCTCACTACCTACAAAATTTACAACAAGGATCACTACCAAAAGACTTGTAAACTAAGGAACGCAACCTTAGGAAAATATTCAAAGAACTTGTAGATTGAAGCATACAACTCCAAGGAAAGATACAAAAGACCTAATGAAACTCACTATCTCATTGAAAGATACATGAAGATTTAAAATTTACAACAAATGTTAACAATACACTCTGTTGATTGAGGCATTAAAGAACATATGATCTATTTTCCACACACTTTCACATTGCTTTTGCAAGATCTTCAATACATTCTACCCTATCACACTTTGCAACTGATTTGATCTTTCATTTATATGCACCACAAGAACACGAAACATTAATTAGGTCATCCAAGAAGAAGATAAACAATAATCTCAACAACTTGGCCATAAAACCATAGTGTGGTCCTATCCAAGACCAAAAATAATATTATTACATTTTTTAATGTGATCCCAAACAACTTACATGCTAGCGCACATCAACTCAAGTCTGCAACAAGGAAATGTGTAGATAAAATGTGTAGCACAATACTAGTTTCCCAAAAACAAACTTGCAACTAAATTTTACTCAATGTGATTCTTAACAAGATAGGTCAAGACCCAAATCCATCTTAACACAACTTCATATGTTATGCCCCGCCACACAACCCTAGAGGAAGTTGCAATTAACTACTCAAACGTACTATTTTTTTTTGTTTAAGTACAAATAACATGCAAGTTCACTACCCATTGCAACAACCTCTAAGGTTACAAGACTGAGATTACTTTAAAACCCAAACAAGAAACATGAATTGAAAACATAACATTTAATTACTTTATAAATTAAGTACACATACATTCCATACATGATAAATTACATTCAAGCATAAGAGATACCACATGATTTCAAATAACAATCATTTAACAATAAGATTACAACTCTCATTCCCCGAATGAGGTAAATCCAATAAACATGGTTACATAATACATCTTCCACCTTGATAACAAATGAGGGGTAATATATTACAATATCAACTGAAATGAATAAATCATGAAATGAAATTGGATTCCATGAGCTCTCCAACTGGAAATCTCATCCACATGAACAAGAAGAAAACCCAACAGAGTAAGGTGCACATTCCACCCAACCAAGTGGTACCTGAAGGCCCACCCCCTATGCTAGGAGATAGTAACAAGGAAACCCATACAAGGCCATCAACCTCTAGACACAATCTAACTCACACTGACACAACCAATCACATGAACCAAACAACCATAAGAATAACACAAGTACAACCCTGACATCACTGACATAAGTCACATTGCTTCTAGAAATAAAACAGATTAGGTATGATAAGAAGACCATACACATAAAACCAAATACCAACTGTTGTCGTAGAAAGAGTGTCATTACACAACTCGACATGGGATATCCTCTGAGAATCTTCATAGGCTCTGGCCCCCACTATGGGATATCTTGGTGGCCTCAACCGAATCCTGGCCCCCATACTCGCTCATGCGGAATTAAATACCTCTCATAAATACAAGATAGATGACCTTGTCATTCCAAGCCTTCCCACTCATCCCAAGCCTATACGAGCACTTGTGTCTATGAGTGAGGCTAAATTATCTTGATTAATGTGAAATACTACCCAAAATTCTAAGTATATTGTTTTAGTTATCACTTGATTAAACCACCTCCGAAGGTTATCCAATTTACCTCTTTGGGCTCTGGAGCCTAACAGAAGACACTCTTCTACTTGACAACATACCAACACAAAACCAATCACCAAGGGTGCCAAAGTGCATACAAACAAGATAAACAATCACTCCAACTCTAGGAGGAACATATAATGAAAACTCACTCCAAACACTGGAGGCAACAAAACACATAATCCACTCCTTCCAAAGGAGGCACAAACCACATAAACCACTCCTAATCCAAAGGAGACACAAACCATCCATGTTCGTGAAAGCTGGGTAAAACAACATGATACAATTATAGGCACTACCCAAGGAAATACAAAGGTTGACTAACATAATAGAACCCCAAAAAGTTAAACCCCTTCTGGAATACTTAACAACCCTTCTAATCAACTTCCCCAAAGCGAAAATAGAAGAAGTGTACACTCAAGAAGGGCAATCAAACACGAATTAAATCTATATTTGGATTTCCTAAATCCACTTCCTTTAATAACATTCAATAGTTTATTGCCACAATAAAACTAATTAAAATATGTCTCTTTCAGACAAAGGATAAAATTTAACTAGATATTTAATTCCCTAATTGCTCTTAAATAGTAATAAACATTTACTTCTATGATCCATAACCTATCATTTAAACATAACTATTGGTCCTTTACAAAATAAATCATTTTAAAATCAAGTAATCTCACTATTAAACTCCTTACATTTAAATCCAATATTTGTCCTTTCAAATATATTATTTTACAGTAAAATCAATAATTTGACTATGAACACAATATTTTAAATTTCTCAATTACACATTTTATGAAAATAACTAACCTTATCGTACATTCGTTTGCAACTAACAAGAACTATAAATAAAAATCACTCTCTTAAACATTTCATTTCATTTAATACGAATATCCCTTTCCCTTAAAATCATTCCCTTATTAAATAACTATTCAAGCATTTGACACATAATAATAAATAAAATCTAAGGGTCTACTTTAGTTTCCCGATAATATTTAAATATAAAAATCTCATTTCCCCATTGAAATCATTTCATTAAAAACTAAATACTTGCACATAGAAATGCATCTCTATTAATTAATATTCATTTAAATAACAATGTGTTTCTATTTACATTTAATATCCATTTCTCATAATTAAATATTCATCTATTAAACCACATGCATATTATCCATTTTCCTTTATTACCCAAAATGATCAAAATCAAGTTTTTAAATAAAATCATTTTATGATAACATCAATTTTTATTTTTATTTTTGCATCTTTTCTAATAAAAATAATCTGAAAATAATTATATTCAATTATATGATTAAACATATAAATTTTATTTAAATATTTTGCAAAAACCTTATATATTTCCAACAAAATCCAAATAAAATCCAATTATTTAAAATATATAAAAATATATGCATATTATATATAATACATATATATTAAATAATAATAAAACAAAATTTATTTTAAATAATAATATAATATATATACATATATATATATATATATAATAAAAATATTATATATAATATAAAATAAAATAAACAAAAATAAAATAAAAATAAAATAACAAATTTTTTGTTGACCCCCGGGCCCCTAAAGGGAGGGGGATGCACCAATAGCTGGCCATTGCTGTGGAAGCGCTCCCCCACACAGTGGGAACCAACAATGCTCCGGGTGGGCTCCGCCCTCCCCCATTTTTTAAATTAAATTCTTTAAAAAACATAGAGAAAAATTTCTCTATTTCTGGTAATTCCCATAAATCAAAAAAAATATTTTCATAGAAATTTTCTTTCAAACAAGGAAAAATTTCCCAAATAACTTATACAACAATTTGTGTGTATATATATATATATATATATATATATATATATATATATATATATATATAAAAACATATATATATATATACCAAATTTTCATTTAACACTCAAATTGGACAAATTTTCAAAAGGAAATTTACAATAAAATAAATTTTCAACATGATTTCCTGATTTCAATTTCTGGAATCTCCAAATCCAAAAGAGAGGTTTCCCTAATTTCATTTTGTTTCCTTTCCATTTTCTATTATTAAATTTGAGAATTTCAATTGAAAGAATTTGTTTTTCCCCAAGAATCTAAATTCTTTCATGATTTCAACAGGGTTTTTAAATTTGTTTCCAAGCAAGTTTTCAAAATTGAAAATCCTAAATTTCAATTCATTAAAACAAGAGAGAACATGTTTGAAGCTTGAAGAAGAAATCTGGTGTTGAGCTGCAATTTCCAATTTGCCAAAATTCCTCCAAAGACTTTACTCCAAATCCAAAAATGCATCTCCAAAACAAGAAAACCTCTATTTCTTTTTACAACAATCTTTTTTTTAAATGAAATATCTTCCCCAAATTTAGTCTACCTTCAAAATATCCCATCCACCATAGTTATTACTCCCTCTATGCATTTTGGAGATATTTTGTTTTTTTTTTAAATTAAAAACCAAATTTCTTTTCAACATGATTTTATTTCTTTTTCAAAAATTTCTATTTCAAAAAGCATTTGAAACTTTTAAACTTTTCAAATTTTCTTTTCAAAAATCATTTTAAATTCCAAAATGAATAACTTAATTCAATTCCACACAATTAATTTAATTAATCAATAACATAAATCAAATCCAAGATTAGATTATGTTATTAATTAAATTAAATTAATTAATAAATTAAATAACATTTCTAACATTATAACTAGATTTATTTAATAAGCAACTTAAATACATAAAGCCATTTATTTACCTTTTCCAACTTGCAATTAAATAAAATCAAAGAGAGACAAACAACAAAGAAGCAACTTAACCCGACTAAAACCCGATGACACACTATGACTAGGGTGATGACTTGGCATGGAAAACCTAGCTATTATCTCCCAATCGAATACCGTTGGCTAATGGACACGCTCAAACCTGTGATACTAGGTGGAGTCGATGTCCTGTACCTGTCAGCCTGTGAAAAAAAGTATATCGAACATGCATATATATAACATAATAAAACACACCATGAAGAGGAAATCTCAGAATTGTAGGGAACTTGCAAGCGAGTGATGCGATCTCGTCCCCTTCACCAATACACTCATCATAGACTGATAGTTCCATCATAAACAAATATCTCATGCAATAACATGCTACAATAACTAATCATCATTACACCAATTAAAACATGAAAAATAAAGCATCAGATAAGATACATCACATCGAGTTTGCCACAATAATGGGTTACACTTTTTGGGACATCATTTTTTAAAATCATATTTTTAGAAAATACATGATTTATGCTTTAAAGGTTCATTTGATTATTTTAATTAAAGGGGTTGATCAAAAACCCCCTTGGATAGAACCTTGTTAGATTTAATCCATACCTATAATCAAGTCTCCTCTACACCTATCAAAATGCTGATAAAAAACCACTTTTGATTTACTTTTGGGTGATCAAATGAATTCATTTAAAATTTATTTTTTGTAATCCTGTAGCCCTTATTATAAGCTTTCCAAAAAGTATAATTTTAAATATTTTTAATTTGATTATTATATTTATTTTTTTATTTCTTGTGAATGTAGGATTTTCAATGAACATCAAGTTCTTTATTTCACACATATGAAAAAATAGAAAAATAGAGAAAAAAAATTCTAAAAAATACATGTCCACTAGGTATTGAAGTCCTTATTCCAACAAAAAAAAAAAGTTAATTCAAATGAATACAAAAAAAGTTATGCGTGCCGAAGTACACCTCTGTCCAAATTATAATTACGCTGACTTGAAAAATTAATTAAAAAAAAATATGTAACAAAAAATTATGAAAAAATATCCATCCCCTAGATATTGGTGTGAAAAAATTGTATTTTAAAAATTAGAATTGTATCTTATCTATAAAAAAAGTTACGTGGGCCGAAGTAAACATCACTTTTTAAAAATGTCGATTAGTAGAAAATATAAGTTATTAAAAATTACATAAAATGATTCACAATTTATTTTTTAATTTATTTTTTAAAATATAATTAGAATCTACAAAAAATATCTAACATATAAATATTTTGATTCACCTTCAAAACCTTAATGGTTTCGCTGCTATAGGTGTAAGAACGTGAATGTCTGGTGAAAAATCCTGATTTTAATGTCAAGTTTGGCCAAAAGTTGTAACCCATTATTGTGGGATCACCCATCACACAAATAGACTATCGCTCTATCAATAGCAATCAAATAACACACACATGATAAAGTATCTTATAACCAAAAAGTACATCAAAGCAAACAAGGACACATTGTCTAGCCAGAAAGCAAAACAAAGGGGTATTACATCATATGTTAGAACAAACCCCTAAGCACATGACACAAGCAAGAGAACCAACCCTATTGACTAAATATCCACAAATAGCACAAAAGACCAACTCAACACAATGCAACACCAAAGAGATCAACAGTTGATGTGTGGATCACAAACAGATGTTCCTTGAACATTCAACAACACTTCTAGATACTTCTCTTATACTATCATGATACCAACAACTACCACAAACCAAAGAGGAGTAGAACACTTCATCCGATAAGCATAAAAAATACACAACCATAAGATATATCATTAATAGATCAACTTGCAGACCATATCAACACATGGAACTTGAACTAAGATATAACATGTAAACATTGAGAAAAATTTCAGCAACCCACAAGAGTAGAGACATCAATGCAAAGAAATGTAGAGCATTTTTGCACCAATCCAAACAACCAATAACATTACCAACCTTTTGTAATTAACATAAACCTCCTCGAAAACATAAGTGACCTAAAAATATAGGAGTGCAACATCCATAGAGCATAAACACTAAATCTAAAACTACAAGACCATATCTTCAACAACAAAGGAATGCAGAGGATTTTCCCAAACAATCTTGACAAAAAATTTCTGAATCACACTTTCTACCAACTTGTAGAGGCCAAACATAACTTGTTGTAATACTTACTTCCTCAAAAACAATATAAGATATCATACATCATATTATAGATCATCATCAACATCTCTCCACCATCAGCATTAATTATAATCCTCATCTTAATATATCATCATGATAACATATCTGCTGACAACAACCATACTCAATACACCTTTTCTTGACATCAAGAAAGCATGATATCCAACTATGAACATCAACAATAAATACAATCAGTGTCAACCAACAATCTCATAAACATGTGCAACAATCTCCCAAATGTTGACAACCAATGTCAATAGCCTCACCAAGTGTTGATATCACAACAATTTCCTCAAGTGTTGACATCACAACAATCTCCTCAAGTGTTGACATAAATGACAACCAACTCACTAAGTGTTGACATCAATGAAAACCATTTGCAACAAATTTTTCTCTTGATCGCTCTTGAATTGATTTTTCAAGTATTTTTTATCAATAATTTTTCTCATTATTTTTCTCTCTATATTAAAATTGTGAAAATATTGTTTATTTATATGCAATTCTTCTAATTTACCAAAAATAAAATTTTTATAGCCAACAATGGAAATTAGAAATTTAAATAATACATTACCGACACCGACATATTCAAAATTTGGAGCAAAAAATGTTGGTCTAGGGTGTAAAACACCCTAGACTAGATTCCTTCTTTTTAGGTGTCAAAAGTGTCGAGGGAAAAATATTAAATTCATAGTTTGATGTTCTATGTTTGATTTTCCAAAAGATTCTTATAAAATAAGTAGTTAATGCATAATTAGGCCCAATCACATAAGGGGAGCAAAAAATTAACATGGAATTGTCAAGGGTGATACTTTTCAATGCTACAATTGGCTAGGGTATTATTATTTTTGTTTCTAAGTTTCTCTAGTTTGATTTTATAATATTTATGTAATGTTTCTTTATTGAACTATTGTATCTGATTCAAGGCCCTTCCTTTCTTATCTAATAAAAAACATACCAAACTATAGATAAATGTATATGCTTAATTAAATAATCATAATTAACATGGCTCTAGACATAGAAAATATTACTGATAAGAACTATATGAATACAAAATAAAATGATAAAATAACTATTATTAATGTAATCAAGAGTATGAAAACAACTAGCAACTTGAGATCTACAATCTTGATTACATAAAGGTCACCATAATAATTAATCCATGGCTTATACATAAAATCACACAACAACAAAGGCGGGTGCATGAAGTTGGTCACACTTTTGTGGCCAAATGGGGAAAAAATGGGGAAACACGTAATGCTCTCACGTTATAACGTGAGATCATTATAACGCAAGCGCGTTTTAACATGAGCACATTTTGTGCTTTTAAAAGAAAAAAAAAAGTGAAATGTGTATCATTTTCTTTTCACTGTTTCTCAGCTCTGCCCGCAGCCAAAAACCCTCATTTTCACGCTCGTGTTCTAGGAGGAAGGACTTCTGCAAATTTCATCAAGAAAAATTGGATTTTGTTTGAAAATATGGTGCCACAACAACGAAGAGATGCGGGAGGTAAGTATTGTTTACTATTTGTTTTGAATTTGTTAGTTTGAAATTGATTTTGTTTGTTTTAGGTTAGATTTGATTTTTTTTTTTTAAATCTGTACGAAATCCTGCAAATCCTCAACAAGAAGAGGAGGTAAATCCTCAATAGCAAAATACTCAACAAAATCAACCTCAACAACAAAATCAACCTCCCCCACCATTCTCTCAATTCCCTCCTGGTACTCAAGAAAATTTGAGGAGTGAAATTGAGAACAATAGAAAACAACTTGAGGATCTTATTAGTAGGTTGAGTGATCCAAATGCTTCAACCACAAAAAGAATGTTTCTAGCAAATTCATTGAAAGACATGTTAAAAAATGTAGATGCAATCACCCAACAAATATCTGGATGGCAAGATAGGAGGCAAACAGCTAGGTCATATTATGCAGCCAAATTATCATATAAACAAGTAAAAGATTTAAAAATTACTAAAGGTGATTTGTGCTCTCTATTCACTGACCCTAAAAGAAATCAAAATCTTACCCTCAATGCAAAGAGGTTTCCTATTCATTGGTGCCACCACCAAGAGATTAAGAACTTTTTTTATGAAAAACATCTGGTATATGGTCTTTGATTACCCACCGTGCAATAATTGTGAAGTCCCCCACTATTTTTTTAGGAGACTATACAGTGAGTTTGTATTGAACTAAATCCCAAATTATTTTGATATGAGGGAGTTCTAGGGGAGAGGTGGGAGATCAGATCAGGATAGGCCTGGTGCATAGCTGGATCCTACGCGGCAAGGGAGACAACCTCTTGCTAGGCTTCCTCGTGAGTAGATTGTGATGCCTGTCATTGCAAAGGAGAGTGCCGACATAGAGACATTGCAAGCAATCACAACTTTGACCTGGAGTGTCATCCATCACACTAGCCCTATTGTACAGCGCTATCCAGGGGAGTCTTCATGTGGTGGCCTTCGAACCCATGTGTGTCAATCTTGTGGGGCGACTTGTTCATATGACCCTATCGGCACTCAAGAGGGTGCTACGTAAGATCCATATGCTACTATGCAGCCTAATCTATATGCATCTACGGGGATGGAGAGGACGGCTGACATTTTGCATGATGCATATGGCATTGACACTCAGGTAAAATTCAGCATGTTCATTGAATTTAATTTATTAAATTTTAATTGTGAAATGCAAGATTAACTAATTTAGTTTTATTATTTTAATAAAATTGGAAGGTCACATTGTAGAGACTGGATACACTAGTCATCCACCTACGTATTTTTGCAGTACACCTATCGGTGGGGTATGTAAAGTTAGTAAACAATTATAAATTTATTACATGTGTTAATAGCATTGTTTTATGAATGGTATTTTAATATGTGATTTTGGATGTTGAATAGGGTACTGTTGGAGGTTTCAAGGAAACACCTCCGAGTGCCGTAGATTTGATCAAATGTTCACAGAGGTAATATAGAATTTAAAGAGAACTTAAGTAATGAATTATAAGTTTAATAGATTTGTGTAGTTTATATTCATATTGTTGACCTTATGTTGCATTACATAGATCATTCAAAATCAAAGCATTACTTCAAATTCGATAACTAATAATTAGAAATATATCTGTTTAATACTTGTACTCAAAATTTTGTTCATTAAATCTCATACATTATAAGTCATCACATGGATCGCTATTGTAACTTTTTTGTGATCGAATAATTTGTTGTTTTATTTTCAGATGTTGGTGATGGAAACATTGCCAAATGTTACGAGGGCAATGGATATTGGTGTTTCCTCTGCTATACAATCCTCGATGGCTCTGATAGGGGAGGTATGAGGCAAATTACTAAATTTCAATTTACATTCATTGTTATAGATGAACTAGTTCTAGTGAAAAGTCAAACCATTATTGATTCGTAGTTTAATTCCTATTTGGATGGTTTATACAGGGCTTGAGCATGCCTGACCATCGGCATGCAAATATTTCCATTGAGAAGAGTTATCGTGAGATAGTCGTAAGTGATTATTTTGTTAAATATATTAATTTTTATAATGTAATTTCTATATATTATTGTCTTTACTTCTTATTGTAATAGTTGAAACATCACCAGAAGCTAAACACTAGGAGGAGTAGCAAGAGCATTGCTCGAGCACAGCAAAAATGGGTGATAGACTTATCGCCATCAGATCACCCAGCAAAGGGAAAGAAAATTGTATTTGAACCATAGCATGGAGAGAAATGAATTTTGAATGCACAGAGCCCTTTGTTGTATGCCTACATGGCAATTTTGTACATATTTTGTATTGGATATATTTGACATTAAATTCCTATATAGCATTCTCATAAGTCTATATGGCTATTTTGTAACTATATTTTATACTTATATCGACATATATTGATGTATGCGTACATGGCTATTTGCTTAATACAAATCTTTTTATCGATGGTGTCCATATTTGCAAATTATAAATTCATGGTTCAATAGATATGAGTTACGTGTATTCAAGTGTATACTTTACAACTTACGCACATATATTTTTTGACTTACGTGTGAACATCAAAAAGTGTGAAAATTTTGTGTTTGGAAGTCAAATGTAAATAATTTGCAATTCTCGGTTCTTGCATACTCGATCTTATGGACTTATTCCTTCCTAGCACATATTGTGAATATTTCTCATTTGGGTGCTGAAGACAAATTCCTCATTTTTGAACCAATCATAGCAAAGAGCTTCACAATAAGACTTTAGCATTGGAACACTACTCCATACTTCTTTTTGTCCTGAACCATGAGTTGAAAATTCTTAATTTGATGCAATGATAGTCGTGAGATGAGAATTTATATAACCATGCCTATTTTGAAACTTCACATCTAATACTGTATCAACAAGAACTTAAGAAGTGTTGCATAAGAGTGTTAGGTTTGATAGGCCTTCTCTTCCCTAAGGGAGGAGAGCCTATATCTTGAATTTTGAACAAAATTTTAAGAAGCAAACATTTTACCTAAAAGCTTCAAACCTAGATGACATATTTGGCTAAGTCTATCATGAAAATTATCAATGTGTTCAAACTCTAAAGGAGATTCTCCCTGAAAAGAAAACTTTACCCTTTTTCCCAAGGAAAGAAATTGCAACAAGTTACATGTGATTTATCTTATTTCTTTCTCACAGTTCCTGGTCAATCATTCATGGCTCAGGATAGTTCCGTTCCAAGGCAAGGACACCCAAAAAATCACTGAGATTCTTCTACGATCTGCAAGAAAAAGGTTTTGGCTCTTTCACAATGTAAATAATTATGTAGCTGCTTGTTTTCTTGTTTTCTTTCCTACGAGGAGAAAATGTTCGCACTTTTCAGTTGACCAATGATCAATAATGGCTGATTGTAAAACGCGAGCATTTTATGAACTTTAATTATAATTTTGTATCATGACATGTCAGAGTAGATCACTAATATTTTAATATTTCGCTATGAAAGTGATGGTGTATTTTTTCTATGTTATTTGACTATTAATATGGTGGTGTATTATGAACTTGATTGCTGTTGTAAATATGTATATATATATATATATTTATATGTTTTTGTATGACCAAACCCAAAACGAACCCAAGCCCAAAAAATAAATTTCCCAAACCGGCGAACTGGGTTCTTGAACCCGATCCCGAACCCAAAACTAAACCGATAACTTAGTAAAAAATAGATTTTTGTAGTTTATATTCATAACGTTGATTACATTGCATTGCACATCTTTCAAACTGAAAGCATTGCTTCACATTTCATAAGTAATAACTAGATGCTTATAGATGACAAAATTTCAATTACAATATAGTTTTTACAAAGTCAACCTAGGCAGTTATGCAATTACTTCACATTGCATAACAAATAACTAGGAGCAGCTACCAATTGCATTTGGTTGTCATGGCATTCTATGAGACCACATTTCTTTGAGGCATTTTTTCAAACAATTCACTGCCTTGTCTATACTTCCACATTTTTCATACATGTCTACCAAAGCATTTTGTCAAATAGTTCAAGTGTTGCCTTGTTGCTATGGATGCTTGAAAAAAATCTATCAAAAGCATAATAGTAAGCAATATCATAGACAAGGCAGTGAACTCTTTGAAAAAATGCCTCAAAGAAATGAGGTCTCATGACCTGATGGAATGCCATGACAATCAAATGCTTTGATAATCATGGCATTCCATCCCCACCATGAGACCTCCCATTTCTTTGATGAATTTTTTCAAAAGAGTTCAACATGTCTATGCTAACACATTTTTCATACATGTCTATCAAAGGAATTTATTAAACAGTTCATTTCTTGCTGCTATGGCTAAAAGCCTAAAATAGGTGCTTCCAGGACAAGCTATGGATGCTTAAAAAAAATCTATCATACAACATAATAATTAACAATAACATAGACAAAGAGATATTTGTTTGAAAAAATGCCTCAAAGAAATGTGAATGCGATGGTGGTGGAATGCCATAACAAACGAAATTGTTGTGGATATCATGGCATTCCATCACCATGAGACCACATTTCTTTGGGGAGCATTTTTCAGGGTTCATTTACCTTGTCTATGCTACTACATTTATCATGCACATGTTTACCAAAGCATTTTTGTAAGCAGGTTAAGCTACGTTGCTGTGGCTAAAATCATAAAATAGGTGCTTCAAAGCTATGGATGCTTGTGGAAAAATATATCAAAACATACTAATAAGCAATAGCATAGAAGAAGAGGCAACAATTTGTTTTGGCTTTTTCTCAAAGAAATAATAGTACTCAATGGTACGATGGAATGGCAATCCATAGCAATTTTCTTATCATGGAATTCGTCATGCCATTCCATCACCATGAGACCTCATTTATTTGAGGCATTTTTTCAAAGAGTTCACTGCCTTGTCTATGTTAACACATTTTTCATACATGTCTATCAAAGCATTTAGCCAAACAGTTCATTGCCTTGCTGCTATGGCTAAAAGCCTAAAATAGGTGCTTTCGAACAATCTATGGATGATTAGAAAAAATATATCATAGCATAATAGTAAGCAATAGCATAGACAAGGGAACGAACTATTTGAAAAAAATGCCTCAAAGAAATGTGGTCTCATGGTGGTGGAATGCCATGATGGTGCAGGAGCACCCAAGCTCCTTGAGGATCATTTGGAGAGTCAGGAGATGGTAGGGGTCTTGAAGGCCTATAAACCTTTCCAAAGCATCAATTATAGCATTTTGAAGCCTATAATGGCATTTGGCATGGATGAGTGTAACAGGAAGATCAAAAGTCCTAAGGGTCCTGATAAGGACCATAGAACCAAATTGACTTGTAAATGGAACAATGATGTTTTAGGAGTTTAAATAGGTATATGATGTTTTAATTAGGTTAAATAAGGTTGAATGATGATATGTAATAGTTTTGGAAGCTTTATAGTTAATAGGAGTTAATAAATTGTAATGTTGGAAATTCAAATTTTTGAAATCCAACTTTGGGCAGAAAAGTGAGTTTTAGGAGTTTTAATCACAATAATGTAATAAAATAAATTCTAATCAGTTGGGACAGTTGTAGGATGAGTCTATAAGCCTGGAGAAAGAATTTGTACGGAGGGTTGGCTGATATTGCAAGTGTTGTACAGAGTGCTACAGAAAATCAATAAAAACTTCAATCTTTTTACATTTTATTGAGTTTTTCTGATGAATCTCTTATTCCTTTTGGTGTCATGCTCATTTTTATGGTTTAATAACTTGTATTTACATGCATTTAACCTTTTGAATGACCTGAAAAATGTTGGGAATCAGTTTCTTGTGTTATACTGCTGATTGTCCTCAAAAAGTACAAAATTTTCACTAGTTTTGAGAGTCTTCATGAATAAATGATCCATTTCATCAGAGAGTGTGACTTAAAACTTGTGAAATGGATCATATCTAACTTTTATTATACATATCTAACAAGTTATTGTGCAGGAAAGAGTGATTCTTGGGTGTACACTGAGTTTTAGCAAGGAAAAGGGCATGAAAATGGTGCCTAAAGTGTAGCAGCAGGAGATCTACCTTAATAAGGGGTATATTTTTGAGTTGAAGGTGTTTAGATATGTTGATTTATTGGTGAAAATTCCAAGAGAAGGTTCTGGAAGTGTTGGGAAAGCTAATTTTCAAGAGGCCCTAGTTTTGGAGCAATTTATTGAGGGTTTTGTGATTTAGGGTGTTAAGGGTGTCAAAGAAGACTAATACCTTGAAAATATTTGGTTTGAAAATTTTTTAAAACATTGTTGAAAGTTTCATAGTCAAGGGATAAGTTTAGAGAGGGGTTGCTTTGAAAAAGTGGGCTAATTAGGCCTTAGATTTGAGGAAACAACAGATTTTGGTAGGTTTGATCCATAACAAGTGCCATAAAATGATTTGATATGTTGTTTATCATCATGAATCACATCTGAATCAGTCATTATATTTGGGATTTCCTTTGGGAAGTTGAGTGAAAAGTCAAAAAACCATGCAGCTAGAAGCCCTAGTTGGGCTAGAAGCCTGGTCAAGGTGCAAAAGTGAGTTTTGTCACAAGGCGAGAGAGTTTGGGGATTTGAAACCATTCAAGATAAGTTTTTGAGTTCCTTGAAAGAGATCCTCCAAGGGTTTTGGGTCCATTAGGAAAGCATCTAAGTTATAAGTGCACTATTGGGAGGCTTGTCTCCATTACAGGGTGCACGGAAGAGTGTTTGAGATTGCATCATTGTAATCCTTGGAGCTTTGAGTTTGACTAAAGTCCCATCCCCTTTGCATCACATGACAAGGAATTTTTGGATTTTCATGGCATTCCATCACCATGAGATCACATTCTTTGAGGCATTTTCCAAGCAGGTTCGTTGCCTTCTCTATGCTAGTACATTTATCATACATGTTTACCAAAGCATTATATCAAAGCGGTTAGCTTCCTTGTTGCCTTGCTATGGCTAAAAGCCTAAAATAGGTGCTTCAAAACTATGGATGCTTGGAAAAAATCTATCAAAACTTATACCCTAATAAAGCAATAGCATAGAAAGGCAACCAAACTATTTGAAAAAATACTCAAAGGAAATGTGGTCTCAATAGGTGATGGAATACCATGACAATCCACAACAATTTGTCATGGCATTCATCATTACACCATTCCATCCTCATGAGACCACATTTCTTTGAGGGCATTTTTTTTCAAAGGAGTTCACTACCTTAGCTATGCTCTTATGAAATAAATTTATTGAAATTGAGATGCTCTTAATGTCTCACGTCATAGGTGGTCATGATAAGGTTAAATTCAAATGAATAGCGAAATTTCCTCATCAAGCTTCGCACACACTTTTTAATGGCATAAAATCATAATTGAGATTTTTCAAGATCATCAAAATAAGGATGTTACATTTCTTTTCTGCTTGAGATTCTCTTGGATGGCTCATAAATCTGCATTTTATGCAAGGGGACATAAATCAATGTGTGCCTAGTTACATACAAATACACAAAGTAAAATAAGATGATAGCATTGGCATCCAACCAAACTGGCGTGGATACAGAAGTGCCAAATTAATAATAACCATTGTGCATATACTAAAATTAATCCAATGAACCATGCAGATTACGCTCTACTCTTTATTGTGTCAAGTATTGCCTCATGGTCAGACTCACAGACCTTCCACAAGGTCTTGTTCAAAGGTCTACCCCCATATTTTCTCAAACGAACATTGGATGCCACAACAAGGTTTGAGTAATGAAGAATCATGCGATGCGTGTCAAATTCCTCAAACAACCAATGTTTAACACTCTTATGTGGGTACCTTCTCAACCATGTTCTAGTAACAACAACTGAGCCTGTAGGGTATTCAATGTTTTCTCCATCTATAATTAGGGCTTCCAATTTCTTTTTTGCCTCAACACAACACAAGTAATAGTATGTACCCTCTTCGTTGTCTTCATCTGCAATAACTACATAAACATGCCCTGCATTTATATGTGCGGCGTATCTCTTGAAATTATTCAACATTATTAATATAGTACAAAGTAAGATAACAATATGGAATTTCAAATACTAATAAAGTAGATATATTACCTGGATGAACTAGATCCGATACATGGTCAAAGTCGACCAATGATTCCATTTGTGTTAGTTCCAATGCCATCGGAGGACGATACGTGTGAAGTGGGCTAAGATAACTTGTCAACCATTTGTCAACCCACTCCCCTAACTCACAATCATTCCAGGCTTGCATTGTACATGAAGAACAAAAGCATGCCATCTTACGTGTATCGATACTCCATGAACCTGCATTTGAGCTAAGGAAAGAGTGCAACTCACTTGATCCTATTAGTGTACAACAATCCTCATATGGTGCAATTTTAGTATCATCCATCAACCAAAAAAATATACAAACTGAAGACGTACCTTCATTACCTGGACCCATTGAACCATTACACCACTCGACGATTGACCTTGCATCTATCAATTGTGCACTATCTTTATACTTTAACTCTTCTCGTGCTAATGCTCTTTTCACACATACTACTGCACCGTCATGCTCTCCCTTTCCATGTCCGGCCTCACAAAAGTTCCACATATATTGAACACGTGTAGTGAGATGCATCACGCACAATAGTACAGAACATCGCCGCGTTCTTGGTATGCTGGGATTATCGACCATATTATATGTCGATCATATGATATGCCCCTTTAAGCCAAATGATTGTAGAACATCTGGAAGCAACCTTGCACAAAATTTGGAGAATGTGTACGATCATCACTAATATAAAAGTGATACTCCCTCAATACCTTCCTTTCATCCTCTGTACTTTCAGCTGCATGTATGAATGCTATGTGCACAAATATTGAAACCTATGTGGAGTTGTAATACTGTGACTGCACCTCACGCTATGGATGTAGAGTGTAGTTCTCTACAAATTCAACCACTAATACTCTGCTACCAAGTGGAAAGGTGTCCTTACATAGCTTGAATTGTGTGTCCATCCATCGGGCTCTATGGGTATGCCTTGTATACTCATACACTAGATTCTCATGAAACATGGACATGAACTGATACACTGGAATCTTTTGAATACCCAACTCACACATTTTTTGCTTCAGACCCATTTTTTGTAGCATATGCCACTATTTTATACTTCCCGAACTCTACTAGTTTTTGTCTCGCCTCATATGTTCTTTCCATATGTTGACATACTACCATTCGTTGCAAGCCACCGCAACGCTCGCATGAACCATCCAAGCATGTTGTCCTATAGAGATACCTA
>VDFB02000002.1:7561477-7609863 GCA_007258455.2 Sequoia sempervirens
TTTTAATCCACTATTCTCTATGGGTAATATTAATGTATATATATAACCTATATTAATGTAAAATTTATATATATTATTTTTATTTATATCTTATATTATAGGTAATATTTTGTGTTATATCATTTACTATATTATTCATTCTTACGAACTATTTTTTCAAAAAAAAATTCCTATTTTCACTTTTACTTCATTTTCTAATCTCCTCCCTCCCTACCCTCTCCCACCACTTAACTCTTCTTAACATCATTTCTACAATCATATTTTTCATTATCCTCTTACTACGATGAATCATTGAGTGTGGTTTGAAACATTGATTCAAAGGAGCATACATAGTTTAAATTAAAAGTGTTTACTCTATCATTCATAGAATTTGGAAAAATCATACCATCTATAATCATTGGTTCATTAATATTTAACAATTATTGAATTGAATGAAGAGATTTAGTTGCACTTGTGTCATACCATCTATAATCATTCATTGATATTTAATAATTATTGATTTGAATGAAAATATTTAGTTGCACTTGTGTCTATTACGAATCAAACCTTGATAATTTAATATAATATATTTTATTTTTTAATATTGATATATTAATATATATATATATATAATTAAAAGTAAACAAATTGTAATAAATAATCATTTTAATATGTAATAATTTTATATTAATAATAAGAGAAGAAACGTTGTCAATACGTAATATCTAACTTTTAATTATTTTTAGTATATGTTATATTTATTTTATTTATAAAATTTATTTAATATATTATAATTCATAATATTAAATTTATTAAATATATTATTTATTTAAAATTTAGTGATTAAAATTAGGTTTATAGTTATGGATAGTGTTATGATCATAGTTGGGGTTAGAGATAGGTCTAGTATTGGAATAATGGTTTAGAATTTATTGTTAGAGTTAGAGTTAGGATTAGGGTTAGGGTTAGGTCATGCAATTAACTAATTAACAATACTAAAATACTATAATTAACAAAACTTACATTTATTTTTATTCAATTAATAAAACTTACATTTATTTTTTATCAAATTTAAAAAACAACAATTTCAATATGATAAAGGAAAGTACTAGCCACTACGTGACACTTGTTTAATTTATGAATGTCAGGATAGATCTTTGGGAGGTGTCAAAATTAAGGCCTAAAAAGAGGGTTAATAACTCTAGTTAACCATAATGAATTAAGACCACCTAGAAATACTTTACAACACTTAAACAAGGTACAAATTATGTATATTTCATTTAGAAAGGGGCCCATAAGGCTTAATTAAGTAGATATGTCCTAGAAAAGTGTGAAAGTGTGTTACAACACTTTACAACACCTTTGCCAAGGATCAATTAAGGCATGTTTTAGTTAAATAAAGGTCCTAAAATGACGTGAATGTGTACAACACATTACAACACCGCTCCAAGACACCATTAGTTCATATTTAATGTCAATTCTCCAAACAAGCAAGGAAAAGGCTACTTTTTCTATTACTATATTTAATGTCAATTATCCAAACAAGCAAGGAAAAGGATACTTTTTTTGTTACTACATTTTTCCCCCACTTTAGTGAGAGGATGACCCCATGTCAAAATCACACTAAAGTAGACATCCAAGACACTTAAGTATGCAACAATAAAAAAGATACATGATCATACCTTGTTAAAGGCCAACAAAAATAAATATAAACAAAGGATCAAGCATAACCAATTCAACACAATGTGAGGCGGTGGTTGTTTGTCCATAACATATGCTACTCACTCTGTGGTACTGGAATGTTAGTATGTCCACTAGGTGAGTTGTCCCAAAATATGTATGCTCACTCTAGGGTAGTGGAACCTCAGTCTGTCCACTAGGTGAGTTATCCCAATGAGGTGGAAAATGAGAGAATCATATTAGCCTCTCATACCATACCGAAGTTGTCCTCCTGAAAATTTTGATAACGTACCACAATGAAAATTATTTTGTAAATTCTTTTGAATGTCATGTAAAAATTTTGCCAAGGGGATTTTGCTTTGTTCATGTAACGGTCTTCCTCTTAGGGAGCATTGTTCCTAATGTCTCCAAGAGAGGAAAAGTCAAAAGTGTCAGATCGTCACCCATGGGATGCCTTGTTTGCATCATGCCATGACAGTAGATCGTACAATATTGCACGGCATCAAAACTAATGAAACCACCAAGAAGAGGACACATCACAAGAAAAAGGAAAATCATGCCATGAAATTTTCCAAAAGCTATCATCGATGTATTCCCCAACTTTAAGGTGATTGCTACACTATCACTATGAGAAATTACTTTAAAGTAGCCAATGTTTTTGTCCTAAGGCATGAGAGGTTTCCTGGAAAAACCCTATGCCAAGTCATATATTTCTAAAGCAAGTTGCATCATGAAATAGGAAGGAATGGTTGCCCCCACAAACACATAAGGGGTCTATGGATTTGGGGTTAGTATGCTTGTGCTACAATGTTGTCATGGAGCATGGAACTATCATCATTCCCCAAATACTCATAGAACTAGAAGAATGACACAAAGAAAGTGAAAAAAAAAGAATAACCTTTTGGGTCAACATGGAAGAAACATGAATGTCTCAATGCCTTTCATCATCCACAAAAGGAAAACACAAGATAAATGAAAAATATAAAGGAAAATATTTTAGGTCAACATGGAAGAGACATAAATGTCTTGACACCTTGCATCATCCCCAAAAGGAAAACACAAGACTTGAATGAAAAATGATTATGACATAGAGAAGAATGAAGGTACATATAGAAGAATGTACAAAAGAGAGAGGAACATTAAATGAAACGTCACGGGGGACCACATTACACACATGCAATCACATAAAGGAAAAAAATGAAAAAGCAAGAGACTAGTAAGGCATGAGCGAGTCAACCTAAAGCAGGCCATCCACCTCCTAATCTCAATCGGTATAAACGGAAGGTGGGAAACTAGCCAAAGGGACAACGGAAAATGTATTACTAGGACAAGGCTATCAAATTCTTGCCCCCACTTTGTGCAAGACAAGAATGAGCTAAGATAGGTGAGAAAATGAGCTCCTTGCATTAGAGAAAATGATTTGCAATACATGTAAAACATGTAATAGTGATAATGTTTTAAGATTCTACCACTATTACATGACAAGGAGCAGGAGGGTGTATGTTATGCAATGACTTGATGGAAATAATTTTGATCGAAGTGAAAGTTGGTCAATACTAATTTGAATGCATGACGCTCATCAGTACTATGTCCAAGAGTCTTGTGGTATTGACAATGTGGAACATTTTCATCTTTAGGATATAGCATTAACTTGTCTTTCATTCTTGGTAATGTTATTAGTTCTTTGTTTAGAAGCAGTTTTAGTTTCCTTTCACTTTTAGGTGGTGGACAAGGCAATTTTAGTTTTTGTAGCTTGTAGGGTCTCTTGCGCTTACTAGATTTACCAACTTCTCTAGATGGGATTAGGGTAGGAGGTTCGAAGATGATCTTGTCTTTGTTATCCTTATCCTTAGGAGGTACAGGTTTCTCTTTAGGAAGGAGGATATTTATATTAGGAGGAGGATCTAAGACTACTATACCATCACTATGAAGCCTTAGGTATTCTTTAGGAGTACTTATGTTGGGAAGGGGATCTTCATATCCTATCCCTTTGGTACTTATTAATTGTGTGTTCACTTGTTGTATCACATCCTTGTTTGTGTAAGATCGTGAATCATTTTACATATGTCTCTTTAAGGTTGATTGATGTGTTGGTCATTGTAACAAAGATTTTGGGTCCACAAAATCTCTACTCCATAGGGTTTTTCACCTAGAAGAAGAGGAAAATGGGCCAAAATGACTTTTTTAACATTAGAAGAAATGGAAAGAGGGGTGTGAAGTGTGTGTGGATGTGTTTAAATTATGGAAAATTAATGAAAATTCAGATTAAGGAATGTATTCTAACCTAATGCAAAAGTGTTGGAAAACACAATGTGTATTCAAACAACTTGGCTAGGAATGCAAACAAACTAAAATAGAAAATAACCTAGTTGAAGATATGAACCTGGAAGCTGGAAGAGGCTAGAATGAGGCTTTGAATACTTGTAGAAGACACCATAAATGCTCACTAGGACTTATTTCCCATGCATGGCGAATTAGTCATGTTTTTGCCAGAAAGTGCCAGAACCAGTTTCAGGGAGTTGGGTATCCAGATCTTTAGAAATCACTATTCAAGTGTTGAAATGGGATTGATTCACCATCAATGGAGAATGAGTACTCTTTTGGAAAATAGAGAAATATGGATTGAATTCTGTGGCTTAGGATCTGCAATTCTATTTCTAATGAATCTCTGGATCTGAATCTGTAAAACTAGAAATAGGGCTTGAAACACCTTGAATGACTTTGATGGGATAAGAACACCTTTTCTCACCTTCTCATTTGATAAATATGCATACACAAAAACATGCAAAGGGGAAAAGGTGTTGAAGGTTACGACATGGGAGTTTGCCTTGGTCAAACCCCTTTAGGTAATTAAACCAAAGTGATGAAATAGAGTAATGAAACATACAAAAATGGAGATGATTACCTTTTCATGATGATTTGATCTTGAAATTATAAAATAATGGAGGAAGATTCATCCCTTGAATGCTTTAGAAAGCTTACTTGATGAATTCTAATGAAGAAACCCTAGTTTGCTTGACTTGGATGAGAAGATAGATGATGAATTAATGATGAGAGATGTAAAAATGAGTTGTTAGATGTAAAATGAGGATAAAAAAACTTATTTATAGACAATTTTCCCTTAGTATCCAATAATACGTCATCACAGGCTGACATGTAGTGAAATTAATTTTTAATTAATGATAATAAGTTTCCACAATCCATATTATTCAACTGTATAAGTTTTTATGGATTTGATTGTGTGCAATTTTTTTAACATCAACGTTTCGGATCACATTACATGATCCATCATCAGGATGAAGAGATCATGAGAAATCTCTTCATCCTGATGATGGATCATGTAGTGTGATCCGAAACGTTGATGTTAAAAAAATTGCACACAATCAAATCCAAAAAAACTTATACAGTTGATTAATTTTTAAATTTCACTTTTTCCCACTCAAGGGTCAAAATGGGTCAAATAGGACTCATTTTCCATAGATGGAAAGTGGGTCTCACCTAGATGGGAATAATTCACCATGCATGGTGAATGGGTCCCATAGGGGCCATTCTAATAGCTCATAAGCCAAGGAATAAGGAAATAAGGTTTAATTTGCAACTTTGTTAGGTATTTGATCAATTAAAGCATTGGGATGCACAATATGGGTCATTAGGGACCTATTAGTGATGATGTAAATGTTAAATAGGGCTTGGGGCACATAAATCAATGTGAAAGTGTGATTAAATACACTTTACAACACTAAAATGAGGTCCATGTAGCCTAGAAAAGCACCAAAAACCAATGTGAATGTGAAAGACACATTACAACACTAGTTTATCATTAAGTTTACATTAAGAACCTTCTATATTGATGTACTAATGTTATTAAACAAATTTTATAATGTTGAATTAGGGAGAAATAAGTTGATTAAGTCTAGAAAAGTATGAAATTCCTTTACAAGACTTCAAAATAGGACTCAAGTTTAGTGATGAAAAGGTGATTTTTAGGTAAAATGCATTAAATAGAGTCTAGAAGAATGTAGAAATGTCTTACAACACTTCACAACACCTTCACAAGACATCGTTCTTTGAATTTTAATACTTAAATAAGCATGTTCAAGCCATGCTACAGCATAAAATCAAAGCAACATAGTTCTAACAACATGAAAATGACAAGGGACCATTTTTCTATGGCACATTTATCCCCCACTTTAGTGAGACTATGAACCTATTTCAAACTCACACTAAAGTAGCCATGAACATTGAGGGGAGGGTTCAAATGTTCTTACGTTAACAAGATGGAATGGAAATTATCAAGAGGGATGATCAAGCCCCTAGGATGAAGATCCCAAGTCAAGCCCCCAAGATACAAAATCATGCAATGGCAAGATAAAAAGAAAGACAAGATGGAAAATATGTACTCACTTTGGGCCAATGGAACTTCTTGGTTGTCTTCCGGGTGAGAAATACCAATGGTATACTCACTTTGGAGCCACAAAACTAGTTGTCTATAGGGTGAGAAATCCTAAAAAGGTAAGATACATACGCTAGTTGGTATGCACTTACAAACACAAAAGTGGTTGTGGGGAAAAGTCATGCCG
The DNA here is from genome assembly GCA_007258455.2 of Sequoia sempervirens. Taxonomy (NCBI): domain Eukaryota; kingdom Viridiplantae; phylum Streptophyta; class Pinopsida; order Cupressales; family Cupressaceae; genus Sequoia; species Sequoia sempervirens. The sequence goes on from VDFB02000002.1 coordinate 7,567,717, forward strand.
CTAGGTGGGCTTCTTTCTCAACCATGCCAAAGTTATACCCATTGATAACTTTAACAAGGCGCCACAAAGAAAAATGCTCATGAACAAAAAGGAAAGGTACCACAGTCATGCAAGTTGCATTATGCAAGGTGGCAAAAAAATGTAAAGTACAAAAATGTAAAGTGTAAAAGATGTTCAAAGGAGTCTTGTTCAATTTATGCAAGGTCTATTACTTAGGGAACATCATGTCTAATGTCTCCAAAAGAGGACCAATCAAAGAATAGAATATTCACAACTTAGGGGATGCAGTGTGTCGCATTAGGCCACCAAGAGGAATGTAATAGAATATTCACAACTCAAGGGATGCAGCATGTCGCATCAGGCCACCAAGAGGAATGTAATATGCTAAGAAAGATCATACTTGTGAAGGATATCATACCCAATGTCATCCACAAAGTGATGAATGCATCACATAAACGACAATACTACACTAGGAACCAAGAATGCAAATGAATTATGGTATTGTATGCCCCCCACTTTAAAGCGGTTGCTAACACCATTGTTGTGAGAAATTGCTTTAAAGTAGAAGATAAGAACATGATAGCTTATCTGAAAATCCCTAAGCCAAGTCATATGTTTTCAATAAGCTATGTCATTCAAAGAAAGGGAGTATGTCACATGCGAGTCAATCTTAAGCCATATAGTTCACATCTCAAGCTTGCTCTTATATATTCATGAAAGGTTAACAAGTAGTCGAAAGAGACAACGACAAGTGGCATATAGGGATGAGATTGTCAAACCCCTTGCTCCCACTTGGTGTAGGATGAAGGTGATCCTAAAGTGGATGATGGTATGCTGCCCCTTGCAAGGGATGTGAAACATGTAATAGTGAGAATATTATGATCCTACAACTATTACATGGCAAGGGGCAACAACTAATGTTATTTATGTATTGATTTAGGATGTAACAAGGGTAAAGGTTTCTTGGAAAAATGGTTGGTGATAGTATGGATGTTGAGTGAAGATTTGTTGGATGAGTGAATGGTTATGAAAAGACAATCACGAAGACCATGAGTTGGAAGAATGGGGCTGGGTGTATTGTGATATTGTTTCTTAGTACACATAGGGGGATGATGAAGGGTTGGATTTGACTGAGGATCAAGAGTGAGGATAGGAGAAGGAGACTTTATTTGGTTGTGTGATTTCTTTAAGGTATCATTATTATGTGCCATACTATCGACCTTAGGAGGAGAGCTAATATGTTCATCACATGTTAGAAGTGGATTTGGCAAGATAACTTCATCACTCATAGGAGAGGCATCAATAGAAGGATTAGGAATTTCATGGTTTCTAATGATTGGACCCTTTTGCACAAATAGGTTTTCCCAAATCATAGGGGCATCGGGAAAGGGAGGAATAAAATTTTCATGAGTCTCACTAATGATATCTTCTAACACTAAATGATCTTCTTCATATGTAGAGAAGATATTAGGAGAAGAAAGGGTTTGATTATCATGATTATCGATACTAGGTAAGGTAGGAGAAATGATTTAAGCTTTGTGTCATAATGTGTTTGCAAGTGGGAGTAGAAGGAAAACAAGCAAGACTTTCATGATATTCAATGATTGTTTCTTCTTTCATCAAGACACCTTCATGACCAATGGGAGCGATATCAGGAGAAGAACAATAATGATTATCATGAGCATCAATGCTTGCATCCTTTTGGAGAAAAGCTTTAGTGGATGATTTAGAAGAGAGGAAGTCATCTAAGGATTCATCTAACATTGAAAAATCATCACTTTTAAAGGGATTGGATGTTATGTGTGTTGCAATTGGTTCTATTGATATGTTGTGTGATTCGTTATGGATATTTGCTAGAGTTTCCTCAATGTAAGCTGATCTAAAAGGACTACAAAATATGATTGAAAATGGAACTTGTAAAAGTATAATTTCCATGAATGTAAATGATGCTTATTGCTAATGAATTAAATGTATGAGAAGCTATGTAAAATGCAATTGAAATAAATAGGATGCAATGCAACTTTCAAATTGGAAACAAAGAAATTGACTAATGCACTAATCTAAAAGATGAAATGTTGTAAATGCAAAAGTGAAATTGAAACAATGCATGAAAGGAGCTAATTTATGCCAAATATCATGAAATGCATGCTACAAAAATGTAACTGACTGATATATACAGGTGAAGGCACCAAACAAAAGCCTAAAAACAAATTTCTGAGGTCTGTAAAATGTTGTTTCAAGGGTCAGAAGGGACTGATTGGCCCAGGGTGGCGATGGACCTTTTTCAAAAATTTCAGAAATTTATAACTGATTTTAATGTGTTCTAAGTGCCAAGTTGTAGGTCTAAATGAAAAATGCAGAATTTCAGAGCTGTTCAATGATGAAAGATGCAAAAATGCAACCTATTATGCACTTTTACCCATGCAAAAATGAAATCCTAGAATGCAAACTAACTAATGCAAAATGCAATGCAAGCAAATATAGGAAGATTAATGGACTCCAAAATTAGAAAGAAGGAATTCAAATAGCAGGTTCACCAAAATGTAACAAAGATTTTTGGTCCACAAAATCTCTAGCTCCTTAGGGTTTTTCACCTAGAAGGAGAGGAAAATGGGCCAAAATGACTTTGTTAACATTCGAAGAAATGGAAAGAGGGGTGTGAAGTGTGTGTGTGGATATTTTTAAATGATGGAAAATTATTGAATATGTAGATTAAGGTATGTATTCTAACCTAATGCAAAAGTGTTGGAAAACATAATGTGTATTCAAACAACTTGACTAGGAATGTAAATAAACTAAAACAGAAAATGACCCAGTTGAAGATATGAACCTGGAAGCTAGAAGAGGCTAGAATGAGGCTCTGAATACTTGTAGAAGACACCAGAAATGCTCACTGGGACTGATTTTTCATGCATGGAGAATTAGTCCTATTTTTGCCAAAAAGTGTTGGAACCAGTTTCGGGGAGTTGGGTATCCAGATCTTCAAAAATCACTGTTCAAGCCTAGAAATGGGACTAATTCACCATCAATGGAAAATGAGTCTTCTTCTAGAAAATAGAGAAATATGGATTGGATTTTGTGGCTTAGGATCTACAATTATGTTTCCAGTGAATCTCTAGATCTGAATCTGCAAAACTGGACCTGTAGACTCTCTCCAAGCTTGAAATAGGGCTTGAAACGCCTTGAATGAATTTGATGGGATAAGCACATCTTTTCTCACCTTCTCATTTGGTAAATCTGCATACACAAACACATGCAAAGGGTAAAAAGTGTTGAAGGTTAGGATATGATTAAACCAAAGTGATGAAATAAATTAGTGAAACATGTAACAATGGAGATGATTACCTTCTCACAATGATTTTATCTTGAAATTCTGCAAGAATGGAGGAAGATTCAGCCCTTGAATGCTTTAGAAAGGTTACTTGATGACTTCTAGTGAAGAAACCCTAGTTTTCTTGACTTGGATGAGAAGATAGATGATGAATTAATGATGAGAGATGTAAAAATGAGTTGTTAGATGTAAAATGAGGATAAAAACGGGTATGTGTAGGATCATGATGGAAAAAACAAGCCCTTATGTGGTGAGAAATTCAAAAAAATCAGAGTTAGGCAACTTGACGTAAAATTTTGAATAAGTTATCTATATTATTTAAAAATATGTAAGAATAGAATATGTAGAAAATTGAATGTAGTTTCTAAACTACTAGGTTTATGTTTTTTTTTAAATCTAGTTGGTGAGCAATGCAATGGTATTTAAATTTTAGGGAAAAAATTTGAAGTGGGTGTCTGTCTAACCACCCTAACCACAATAAAATGATAATATTTTTTTATAATATTTTAGATATAAGTAGAGGACTCATGTCCCAATGTGATGCATATTTTTTTGTATTTTTTTCCAAGTAAATAATTAATTATGAATTTTTTATTACAAATTTTAAAAAATATAAAAAACCTGTATGCTTGACCACCTTAAATTGGTCAAAACATCATGAAATTCAATTCCTTTTTTTTAATCCTATAGTATACGAAACATAGAATGTGACGCATGTTTTGGATTCAAAAAATGTGATACCGTTTGAAAGCTATAGATGTTTTTCAATCAACCTATCAATCAAGACTTTAGTCATAATTCAAATAGAAAATTAATAATAAATATTTATTAAATTCAAAGTAAAGGATAATTTATATTGGTGGAAAGCTGAGAATCTCCTTTAAAAAACCTTTTTGTTTCATCAATTTTGGGTAAAAAAAAGTTGTTAGCCACATACCCTACACATACCCATCATATCGCCACTTTTTGGCCCATCATGATCTTGCACATACCCAAACACTTATTTATAGACAATTGTTCCTTAATATCTAATAATACCTCATCACATATCGACATGTAGTGAAATTAAACTTTAAATTTCACTTTTTCCTGCTCAAGGGTTAAAATGGGGCTAGATAGGACTCATTCACCACACGTAGCGAATAGGTCCCACCTAGATGGGATTAATTCACGATGCATGGTGAATGGGTCCCACAGGGGCCATTCCAACAACTCAGAAGCCAAGGAAAAAGGAAATAAGGTTTAATTTGCAACTTTGTCATGTTTTGATCAATTAAAGCCTCGGGATGCACAATATGGGTCATTAGGGACCTATTGGTGATGATGTAAATGTTAAATAGGGCTTGGGACACATAAATCATTGTGAAAGTGTGATTAAATACACTTTACAACACTAAAATGAGGTTCATATAGCCTAGAAAAGCACAAAAAACCAATTTGAATGTGCAAGACACATTACAACACTAGTTTATCATTAAGTTTACATTAAGAACCTTCTAGATTGATGTAATAATGTTATTAAACACATTTTATAATGTTGAATTAGGGAGAAATAAGTTGATTAAGTCTAGAAAAGCATGAAATTCCTTTTCAAGACTTTACAACACTTCAAAATAGGACATGTTTAGTGATGAAAAGGTGATTTTTAGGTAAAATGCATTAAGTCTAGAAGAATGTAGAAATGTCTTACAACAGTTGAAAACACCTTCACAAGACATTGTTCTTTGAATTTTAATACTTAAATAAGCATGTTAAAGTTATGTCACAACATAAAATCAGAGCAACATAGTTCTAACACCATGAAACAAGACTTAAAAGGCCATGAAAATGACAAGGGACCATTTTTCTATGACATAGTCACTTTGTTGACATAGGATGGTTGAATATTTTGTTTTTTAGATTAGCTAAGTTCACCTATGGTAGGGAACTTTAAAGGTTCAACTTGTGACTCAGTTTCAACATGTGAAAGGTCAAACATTTCAAGTTGTGTTGGTTGTTTCATTAAAGGATACAAGGATGCATTAGACTCGAGGTTGTTAAGGAAATCATTTATGAATTCATTCATGTTGGCATCATCTTCTCCAATGATGTCAACATCATGAGGAGGACATGCATTAGGAGTTGTGTGAGCATGATTGAGTTCAATATCATTAGGGTCATTGTCAAAAACACAATATGAAACATCAACTAAAGAGAACAAGGATTTCCACACATTCCTAAATAGTTTTCCATTTTTAAAATTTTAGACCTAAACATGGTAATTTACTGGATTAAACAATGCAATAAGATGGAAATGAAGTGTTTTGATGCGATTTTGAACTTTTAACAATGCACTAAAATGAAGCAATTACGCTAAATGCAATTAAATTGAGAAAACAACAAATCAGGAAAATGAAACTAAAACATAATAGCACCAAACATAAGCTAAAAAATGAGATTTTAATGTCTTGAAAATGTAAATAGGTATAGCTAACAAGGACTCATTCACTAGTAAGGGTGAATGGGTCCTAGTTAGGTGTTTTTGGGATTTTTCTATGGAATTCAAAGTGAATTTTAATGCCTTTTCAGATGCGAAAAGGTATAGATCAAACTTGATTAGGGACCTATTCACCATTAAAGATGAATGGGTCTTGGTTAGGTATTTTTAAAATGTTTTTTAATGCTTTGCAAGCTCTCAGTTATGAATTTTAGTTCCAAGTTTGACACAGTGAAATGCAACTTCAAATTTTCTAGAAATTCAATGCAAAAATGCAATAGAAAGATTAAATGCAATCTACCTAGGTTTAAATGCAATTTTATTTTTATTTTCAAATGCAATTGAACGCTTCATCTAAATGAGATGCAAAATGACTACTTTTTTTTGTAATTTTCAGATTTAAGAAGTGCAAAACAATGTAAATCTAAACCCTGCATGATATCCAAGATTTCAATGCAAAAGAAGAAAAACCTCATTCAATGCAAATATAAATGCAATGAATGCAAGATTTTAACTTAAGATGTAATGAGAGACTCCAAAGAATAGAAAATTGCAATGTTGAAGGAGTCAGGTTCACCAAAAATGATTAGTGTGAAAATAGGGTCCACTCAATGTATGAACAATGTGATAGACCACTTATTTTTCAAGGCCCTAAACACCTCAAATTATACAAAATAAGATTCTAATAACAATAAAAAATGTAACCTAATTGTTATAGAAACTATGGTGGATGGTTTTAGAGCATAAAAAGCTATTTACTTGGCTAGAAAGTTGTTGTTTTTAAGCTATGGAGGAATCATTCACCTTCAGTGGTGAATGGGTCCTTTTAGGGTTTCAGAAAACTGATTTCAGGATCTTGTTCCTCGATGTCTACACTCTTAATTTCCTCGTCAAGTTTTGGAAGCTTGTAGTTAATTTTGTAGAGCTCTTTCCATGATCTTGCACTTTGAATGAAAACTTTAGCAACTTTGCAACTTTGACAATCTTGCTCCAAATCTTCCTCAACTTGATCTTCAAACTATAAATCTACAATCACACTCTCAAGGGAAAGAAAACTTGTTGATTTGTTCTAGTGAATAGGGGTTTGCATCAATCAAACCCCTTGTAGGTAATTAAACCAAGTGATGAAATGAAGCAAATGAAGCATGAGCATGAAATAATGTAAATGATGTCACCTTGGATGTTGTCTTGTGAAGAAAATCTACAAACTATCACAGAGTGGCCATGAAGAATGTAGATCTAGGATCATTGGAAAGGATGTGAACAATAGTTGCAAATGGATCTTCAATGTGACACTCACAATCTTAGCTCAACAACATGAATGGATGAATCGAACCCTTGAAATGATGATATGATCTTTGAATAGCTACATTAAACACTTGTGTCATAACGAAAAAAGTTTCCTTTTCCTTCCTTGCTTAGATAACTAACATTAAAATTGAACAAATGGTTTCTTGGACAAGTTTTAATGTCTTGTAAACATTCACACTATTTTAATAAGACCTTTATTTAGCTAAAAAATGCCTTAATTTGTCCTTTGCAAGGGTGTTGTCAAGTGTTGTAACACATTTTCACACCTTTCTAGGACTTATTTTCTTAATTAAGCCTTATGGGCCACTTCCTAAATAAAATAAGCATAATTTTCACCTTGTTTAAGTGGTGCAAAGTGTTTTAAAGCACTTTCACATTTATCTGGGTGTTCCTAATTCATTAAGGTTAAGTGGAGTTATTAACCCCCCTTTTTAGGCCTTCATTTTAACACCTCCCAAGGATCTTTCCTGACAACCATAAATTAAATATAAAATAATTTCATTGGGAAAACTTTGGTCTTGGTAATTTGATCCATGACCCATCCACCCTTGATGGTGAATGGGTCCTCTCTTAATAGGACCCCCTTTTTTTAGTTGATCTGGAATGGGTTTTTGGCCCTCTTTCAACTCCTCTAAGCTCGGTCTTGGAAACTTAGCCAAGACCCATCCACCTTTGGTGGCGAATGGGTCCTCCCTTAATAATACCTTAATTTTTGAATTTCATTCTGGCAAGAATTTAATTATGTTTCTTTCCAGATCTGGTGTTGGCCATGATTCTTCGAATTTAAGGGTTAATCTCCTAATTTAGTATAAATAAGGGTTTAATTCATATTGTTTATCTGAACACAATCTAAGAAAGTTTATGAAGCATTCAAGCATTCAAGTGATCAAGAATTAGAGCATTCATAAGGCATTTTCAAGGTATTTCAAGGCAAAATTCAAGAGCTTATTGTAGCAACTCAAAGATCATATCATCATGGCAAGGTTTTAATTGCATTATTTCATGTTCATATTTCATTATCTCATTTCATCATTTGGTTTAATTACCTACAAGGGGTTTGACTAAGGAAAACCCCCATTCACTAACAAATCAACAAGTTTTCTATCCTTGAGTGTGTGATTATAGATTTATAGGTTGAAGAGAAAAATTATCAAAGTTGCGAAAGTTGCAAAGTTGTCATTCAAAGTGCAAGATCATGGAAAGAGCTCTACAAAATTAACTACGGGTTTCTAGAACTTGATAACCAAGATTTCAAGAGTACAGACATCAAGGTATAGGATCCTGAAATCAATTTTTCAAAACCTAAAAGGACCCATTCGCCCTTGAAGGAAAATGAGTCCTCCATATCTCAAAAACAACTATTTAGATAGGTACACAGATTTTTATGCTCTTAAATCATTCCAGATAGTTTCTATAATAGTTAGGGTTGATTTCTGATTGTTATTTTCATCATATTTTACATAATTTGAGGTGTTTAGGGACTTGAAAAATAAGTGATCCATCTCTTTTTCCCACACATTAGGGTGGATCCTATTTTCACCCTATACATTATTTGGTGAACCCGACCTTTTCAAAAATGCATTTTTCTAAATTTTGGAGTCTTTCATTGCATTTCAAGTTAAAATATTGCATTCGTTGCATTTAGATTTGCATTGAATTAGGGTTTCTTCTTTTGCATTAAAATATTGCATATCATATAGGATTTAGATTCACATAGTTTTGCACTTCTTAAATCTAAAAAAATATAAAAAAGAAAATAGTCATTTTGCATCTCATTTAGACCTCAATCAATTCCATTCGAAAATAAAAAAAAATACCCTTACTGGTGAATAAGTCCCTGATCAGCTCTAACCTAAAGCTTATGGCAATTGAAAAGACATTAAAATTGACTCTAAAATCCATAGAAAGATCCCAGAAAAACCTAACTAGGACCCATTCACCCTTATTGGAAAATGATTCCCTGTTAGCTATAGATCTGTAATTTCAAGACATTAAAATATCAGTTTCTAGCTTCTATTTGGTGCATTCATCTTGTTGTTTCAGTTTCCAGATTTGTTGTTTCATCAATTTCATTGCATTTAGCTTAAATTGCTTCATTTGAGTGCATTGTAAAAAATTCAAAATTGCATCAAAACAATTGCTTTTCAGCTTGACATTGCATTATTTAATCAATAAATTACAATGTTTAGGTTTGAAATTCTGAAAATGGAGAACTATTTAGGCAATGTGTGGAAATCTTTGTTCTCTTTGGTTGATGTTTCATATTGCATTTTTGGTAATGACCCTAATGAAATTGAGCTTATTCATGCTCACACAACTCCTAATGCATGTCCTCCTCATGATGTTGACATCATTAGAGAAGATGATGCCAGCATGAATGAATTCATCAATTATTTCCTTAACAACCTTGAGTCAAATGCATCCTTTTATCCTTCAATGAAACAACCCACACAACTTGAAATGTTTCATACCTTTTACATCCTGAAACTGAGTCACAAGTTGAACCTAAGTTCCCTACCATAGGTGAACCTAGTACCTCTTAACAAGCAAACATTCAACCATCCTATGTCAACAAAGTAACCAACACATCAATCAAACTTGAAGAGACATATGGCAAAGGATTCACCATCTTACACAAACAAGGATGTGATACAACAAGTGAACATAACATTCATCAAGTCCTATAGAAAATACCAACTGAAGAAACCAAAGGGTTAAGATATCAAGATCCCCCTCGTAACATAAGACCTCCTAAAGAATACCTAAGGCTTCATAGCAATGGTGCAATAATCTTAGATCCTCCTGCTGATATAAATGTCCTCCTTCCTAAAGAGCAACCCATACCTCCTAAGGATAAGGATAATAAAGAAAAGATCATCTTGGGATCTCTTTCCCTAATTTCATTTAGAGTTCTAGTTGGTGAATCTAGTGAGCACAAGAGGCCTTACTAGTTAAAGAAACCCAAATTCCCTTGTCCGCCACTTGAAAGTGAAAGGAAACTACAATTGCTTCTAAATAAAGAACTCATAACCTTAGTACCAATGAAAGATAGGCTCATACTATATCCTAAAGATGCAAATGTTCCACATTTATGATACCACATAACCCTAGGACATAGTACTGATGAATGTCATGCATTCAAATTAGTATTGAGAAACTTTCACTTACATGGCAATGATTGTGATCGAGTGATTGCATAACATACACCATCTTGCTCTTTTCCATATAATAGTTGTAGAATCTTAAAACATTCTCACTATTACATGTTTTACACTTATTGAAAATCATTTTCTCTAATGCAAGGAGCTCATTTTCCTCACTTATCTCGGCTCATGCACAAAGTGGGGGAAATAATTTTATAGTCTTGTCCTAGTATTGCATTTTTCATTGTCCATTTGGCTAGTTTCCCACCTTCCATTTATACTAACCGAGATTGGGAGGCGAATGCCCTGCTTTAGGTTGACTTGCCTATGCCTTACTAGTCTTTTTCCTTTTCATTTTTCCTTTTCTATGATTGCATGTGTGTAATGTGATCCCCCGTGAAATTTCATTTGATGTTCCTCTCTCTTTTTTTGCATTCTTCTATATGTACCTTCATTCTTCTCTAGATGTCATAATAATTTTTCATTTTTCTTGTGTTTTCCTTTTTGGGATGATGCAAGGCATTGAGACATTTATGTCTCTTCCATGTTGACCCAAAATCTTTTCCTTTTTCTTTTTCATTTGTCTTATGTTTTGCTTTTGGGGATGACACAAGGTGTCGAGACATTTAAATGTCTCTTCCATGTTGACCCAAAAGCTTTTCCTTTTTTCTTTTTCATTTATCTTGTGTTTTCCTTTTGGGGATGACGCAAGGCATCAAAACATTTGTGTTTCTTCCATGTTGACCTAAAAGGTTTTTCTTTGTTTTTTCTCTCTTTGTGTCATTCTTCTGGATAGTTCTATGTGTATTTGGGGAATGATTACAGTTCCATGCTCTCTGACAACATTGTAGCACATACATATTAACCCCAAATCCATAGATCCCTTATGTGTTTGTGGGGGAAACCCTTCTTATTTCATGATGCAGCTTGCTTCAAAAACATATGACTTGGAATAACTTTTTCTAAGGAAAGCTCTCATGTCTTAGGCTAAAATTTTTGGATACTTTAAAGCAATCACTCATAGTGATGGTGTAGAAATTGCTTTAAAGTGGGGGCATATATCAATGACATATTTTGGAAAAAATTTCTTGGCACGATTTTCCTTTTTTCTTGTGATGTGTCCTCTTCTTGTTGGTTTCATTTGGCTTGATGTCGTACAAGAGTGTACGATCTGTTGTCATGGCATGATGTGAACAAGGCATCCCATGGGCAATCTAAAACCTTGTTTTGTGCTCTCTTGGAGACATTATGCACAATGCTCCCTAAGAAGAAGACCATTACATGAACAAAACAAAATACCCTTTAGTAAAAAAATTTACATGACATTTTACAAATCATTTTCATTATGGTGCCTTATCAAAGTTGTCAGGAGGATGACCTCGGTATGGTATGAGAGGCTAATTCGACTCTCTCATTTTACACCTCATTGGGATAACTCACTTGGTGGAAAGACTGAGGTTCCACTACCCTAGAGTGAGCATACATATTTTGGGACAAAATCACCCCATAGACGACATAAAGTTTTGTGGCCCCAGAGTGAGAAACGTATGTTATGGACAAACAACCACCACTTCACATCATGTCGAATCGGTTGCACTTGATCCTTCATTTTGTTTATTTTTCTCTTGGCCTTTCATAGGGTATAATCATGTATCTTTGTTATGATTGAATACTTATGTATCTTGGATGTCTACTTTAGTGTGAGTTTGACATGGGGTCATCCTCTCACTAAATTGGGGGAAAAATGTAGTAATGGAAAAAGTTTCCTTTTCCTTGCTTTCTTGGATAACTGACATTAAAATTGAACAAATGGTGTCTTGGACTAGTGTTGTAATGTCTTGTAAACATTCACACTGTTTAAAGACCTTTATTTAGCTAAAACATGCCTTAATTTGTCTTTTGAAAGGGTGTTGTAAAGTGTTGTAACACACTTTCACACTTTTCTAAGACTTGTTTGCTTAATTAAGCCTTATGGGCCCTTCCTAAGTAAAATAAGTATAATTTTCACCTTGTTTAAGTGTTGTAAAGTGTTTTAAAGCACTTTCACATTTATCTAGGTGGTCATAATTCATTAAGGTTAAGTGGAGTTATTAACCCCCCCTTTTAGGCCTTCATTTTGACACCTCTCGAGGATCTTTCCTTACAATCACAAACTAAATATCAAATTATTTCATTGGGAAAAATTTGGTCCTAGTAAGATGAACTGGGACCCATTCTCCCTTGATGGTGAATGGGTCCTCTCTTAACAAGACCCCCTTTTTTCAGTTGATTTGGATTGGGTTTTTGGCCCTCTTTTAGCTCCTTGAAGCTTGGTCCTAGAAACTTAGCCAGGACCCATTCTCCTTTGGTGATGAATGGGTCCTTCCTTAATGAGACCTTAATTTATAAATTTCATTCTAGTGGGAATTTTATTATCTTTCTTTCTGGATCTAGTGTTGGTCTTGATTCTTTGAATTTCAGAGTTACTAATCTCCTAATTTAGTATAAATAAGGGGTTAATTCACATTGTTTATCTGAACACAATCTAAGCAAGTTTTTGAAGTATTCAAGCATTCAAGTGATCAAGAATTAGAGCATTCATAAGGAATTTTCAAGGCATTTCAAGGTAGAATTCATAGCTTATTGCAACAACTCAAAGATCATATCATCATGGCAAGGTTCTAATTGCATTATTTCATGTTCATACTTCATTATCTCATTTCATCATTTGGTTTAATTACCTACAAGGGATTTGACTAAGGAAAACCCCCATTCACTAACAAATCAACAAGTTTTCCATCCTTGAGTGTGTGATTGCAGATTTACAGGTTGAAGAGAAAGATTATCAAAGTTGTGAAAGTTGCAAAGTTGTCATTCAAAGTGCAAAATCACAGAAAGAGCTCTACAAAATTAATTACAAGCTTCTAGAACTTGATAACTGGGATTTCAAGAGTGCAAACATCAAGGTACAGGATCCTAAAATTATCTTTTTGAAACCCTAAAAGGACCCATTCACCCCTGAAGGCGAATGAGTCCTCCATAGCTCAAAAACAACTTTTTGGATAGGTACACAGATTTTTATGCTCTCAAATCATTCCTCATAGTTGCTATAATAGTTAGGGTTGATTTTGTATTGTTATTTGCATCATATTTTACATAATTTGAGGTGTTTAGGGCCTTGAAAAATAAGTGATCCATCTCTTTTGTCCACACATTAGGGTGGATCCTATTTTCACCCTAAACAACTTAAAATCTTCCTCTGAAACTATGTGAATTAACCCCTTATTTATACTAAATTAGGAGATTAACCCCAAAATTCAAAGAATTAAGGCTAACACCAGATATGGGAAGAAACATAATTAAATTCCCACTAGAATGAAATTCAAAAATAGGGGTCTCATTAAGGGAGGACCCATTCGCCACCTTGGGTGAATGTGTCCTGGCTAAGTTTCTAGGACCAAGCTTCAGGGGACTGAAAGAAAGCCAAAAACCCATTCCAGATCAACTGAGAAAGGAGGTCCTATTAAGGGAGGACCCATTCACCATCAAGGGTGAATGGTTCCTTGATCAACTTACCAGGACCAAACTTTTCCAATGAAATAATTTTTTATTTAATTTATGATTGTTAGGATAGATCTTTGGGAGGTGTGAAAATTAAGGCCTAAAAAGAGGGTTACTAACTCCAATTAACCACAATGAATTAATACCACCTAAACACTTTACAAAAATTTAAAAAGGTACACATTATGTATATTTCATTTAGAAAGGGTCCCATTTAAGTCTTAATTAAGCAGATACATTGTAGAAAAGTGTGAAAGTGTGTTACAACACTTTACAACACCTTTGCAAAGGATCAATTAAGGCATGTTTTAGTTAAATAAAGGTCTTAGAATGACATGAATGTGTACACACACATTAAAACACCATTCCAAGACACCATTAGTTCAACTTTAATGTCAATTATCCAAACAAGCAAGGAAAAGGCTACTTTTTCTGTTACTACACTATATAAAGCATTTAGATTAAATTTGGAATAACATTGTCATCTCCAATATGAATTGAACTTTATAATTGGGCATTGAGGTGTATTGGTACCTAAACTAAAGTCATGATTGAAACTATTATGTTTTTATGAGGTATGTTTATTGTAGGAGTGTTCTTAATTCTATAGAAATTATTCTATTCTATTATTGTATTATGTGTGACACTTGAAGTTTGGTTGATGATATTTATGTTCACATGAGAAATTTTGAGGATTTGTTGTGTATTACATATCAATTATGTGTTCCAATAGTTGTCACAAGTCATGATAATAGTCTTGGCATCACCACTAATACTAGTATTAGTGAAAAATCCTAAATCATCTATTTAAATAGTTGTTAAATATTAATAGTAGAAAATAAGGCGATATGATATAAAAGAGAGTTTAATTCATAACACAAAAAATAATAATATTAGTAAGAGAGTCATCTATGATCTATCTTTATTATCTCTAGCATGATGTGCCTCAAGATACATAGAATTAAAACCAAAACCTAAAGCCTATAATATAGTAAAGATAAATGCTTAGCTATATATATAAAAGATCACTCAATGTGATCATCAAGTTTTGATAGTTGGGCCAACCAACATACTAAACAATATACACATGTTCACTTTTAACCTTATTCTCTCTCATGCCATTACTTTTAATTAATATATAGTATATTATATTTAGAGATTATACACTATAATATTGCATTGGCTTCATTTCTAAAAACTCCATACTTGTATATTAGAGTTTTCACCATAAAAAAACATGGAACTATGCAATAGGGTTTATGCTTAAATTAACAGTTAACATTTCAATTATTAAGCTAGAGGCATTATCTATTTAAGCTTCACGAGCTCATTTTCTCCATGGACGACATAGACTTTCGAAGAAGGGAAGCAAGGTAGTGTGAAAGATCATGACCGTTCTTCCTCTCAGATATTTTTCTTGCCAATTTTTTCATTCATACGTGTTGAATACACCTCCCTCAAATGTATCTAGTACTTTCTGTTTGTTGCATTCACATGTTGTCTGTGTACTTTCGTACTCTCCCTATCGTTGATACTCCTCATTGCATGGTAGAGTAGATAAAAAATGACACTTTCTTTAATAAATATTTAATTTTAATTGAACATTCTACTTGCCATTTGTTATGGTTTGAATTGACTCGTCATTATAATTTGTGACATGCTTGAAAAAAAAATGATGTGCAAACTTGAAGATCTCAAATGGCCTTCAAAACAAGATAGGGAGCATTTACTTCTACACTAGCATATAGCGACCACAATCTGTGAGATGCAATACTATGGTAGAGAGAAAGGGGCAGAGCCTAGTCCAAGTGTGCAAGGCAAGGAAATACATAAGGGGAATGTTGGTATATGCAAGACGTTGTCGAGGTACTCTAGGTTTACTAGTTTCAATAGTCAAGCTTCTCCCCATCCATCCTCACATTGCAAATGGCTTGCACATAGATGTTCATAGTGAGATTGTTCATCTTCTTGATGTCTTCCTGACCTTGGGTACTGTTGAAATGTAGCTTGGAGGTGTCTCCAGCCTAGAACTATGTCACCCAGGCTGGAGTGGTTGTGGAGATAGACATCTCCAAATTTTTCCTATTTTTTTTCTTTATCTTCCTTATCTACAACGCAACGCACTTGCCAAGTTTGGAAAATTTCCTTTTTAGCAAAATAGCTTTGCTTTGTTTTCTTCATTAATCTCTACTGCATTGTAGGTGATGAGAGGTTATAAAAAGGAGATCAATGTGAGTGTTTTCGATATACAAATGAAGTCTTTTTTTGCAGGAATGACACAAGATAAAGGGAGATTGCAATGAACAGAAGGAGTTCAATACTATCCAAGTTTGCAGTTTCGTTGTGGATGCCAAGTTTTGGAAGTTATTGTAAATTTCTTCTTTTCTGCTATAATAAAATCTCTCTCTTTGAATGCTGGTTTTTCCCCAAAGTTAGGGGTTTTCCAGGGTAAATCATTGTGTCAAAGTGTGATTGGTTTTATTTGCATTTATTATTTTAGTGAATGGTGTTGTGCATGCTTTAGTTCTTTGTTTCATTCATTTGATTTTTGTTATTCAAATTTCTGAGATTAAACAATAGTGAATTTATTCTTGGGTTTCACAACGCCAATAAGGGAGACGTATTTTTCACATGGTATCAGAGCTAATACTCTGAAAGAGAAAACTAGGGTTTAATCACACAAGTGTAAGTTTCAATTTTCTTTTTGTGTCCAGGGGAGGTTTAAGTTCAAGGGCTTCAACAATGGCAGTAGCCGGATTAAGAGATTCAGACAGACTTGAGGGGGCTTCAAACTTTGGCGTGTGGAAAGAAAGAATTCTTTTGTTACTAGAGGAGAATGGTCTAAAGGAATATGCAACCACTACCATTTCTATTCTGACAGATGCTACGCTACTGGTGACCTACCAGAAAGAAGATGCCAAAGCTAGATGCATTGTTATGGATGAGGTCAAGGATCACCTTGTTCCTCATATTACAGATTTAGACACCTGTGAAAAGATGTATGATGCCATACTCAACCTGTACCAGAGTTCTAATTTGAACAAGCAGTTGATTCTCAGGGATAAGCTGAGAAACACCAGAATGAAGAAAGGGGAGAGCATTGTGGACTACCTTACTAGGATCAGAACAGTAAAAGATGAGCTGGTAACTGTCAGGGTAACAATACCAGATGATGAGGTTGTCAGGATTGCATTGGCATGATTCACAAAAGATTGGGACATCTTTTTCAAAGTTGTATCTAGATGGCAAGACATTCCTTATTGGGATCGTTTGTGGACTGATTTCACTCAGGAATATTTACGAATGAGTTATGTTAATGGAGGAAGCAACAGTGGTCGTAAGGGTAAGGTGGAAGAGAATGTTGCTCTTTCCAACAAAGGCAAAGTTAAGAAAGGCTCAAGCAGTGAGTCTACATCAAAAGGAGACAAGAAGAAAAAGAAAGACCTGAGTAAAATTAAATGTTATGGTTGTGATAAGCTAGGACATTATGTCAATCAATTTCTGAATCAAAAGAAAGGAGACAAGAAGAAGAAGCAGACAACAACTTTAGCGGTTGTTGATGAGCTATCCTCTAGACTATATAATGAGTTTTCTCTTCTAAACTCCTTATCTAGCTCGAGCACTACAGGGGTCTGGTATATTGATAGTGGTGTGTCATGCTATATGACAGGAGTTAGAGGAAACTTCTCCAACTACAAAGCAGAAGAAATAGGCTTCCAGATAAAAATGGGAAACAAGTCCACATGCACACTAGTTGGGAGAGGGACTGTTTCATTTCAGAGGGAGTCAAGCAGTGATATTAAGATCACATATGTATTGCATGTGCTAGGGATGTACATGAATCAGATTTTAGTATCTTCCCTTGAAGATAAAGGGTACAACATACTCTTTCAAGGACAAATGGTGTATTTAAAACACAAGGACTGGAAGAAGGAAAAGTAGATTGGAGTTAGAAGTGACAATTTATACATATTGCAGTTTGAAACTCCAAAGGAACTAGTGAGTAGTAATAGTAGCAGGGAAATAGGAGAGCTATGGCATAGATGGATGGGACATATACACCATGGGGCATTGAAATTGCTTAGAGAAACCGTGATAGCAATTCCAAAGTTAAGTGCAGAGCACAGTGATGCATGTAAAGGGTGTGCGCTCGGGAAATTTTCAAAGGCAGCCTTTCCTAGAAGTGATAGTAGAAGTACAGGTGTTCTTGACTTGATACATTCTAATATTTGTGGTCCCATGTCTCCTCAGTCTTTGATGGGTTATGAGTATTACGTAACCTTCATTGATGATTTCTCCAGGAAGACCTGGATATATTTCTTGAAGGCCAAAGATGAGGTCTTCAGTCGCTTCCAAGAATTCAAAGCTCTTGTGGAGAATTTGATAGGCAAGAAGATCAAGGTTCTTCAGACAGAAAACGGGGGTGAGTATAAAAGAAAATCCTTACAGGAGTTCTGTACCAGAGAAGGAATCAAGAGAGAGTGGATTGTTCCCTACAACCCACAACAAAATGGGGTTGTTGAGCGTAAGAACAAGGCAATTGTTGAAGCAACTAGGGCCATGCTGTTTGACCAGGATCTGCCTAAGTATCTTTGGGCAGAGGCTTGCAGCACAACAGTCTATATTTAGAATAGAGTACCTCATAATATTTTGGGGAAGATGACCCCAGAAGAAGCCTTTAAAGGGAAGAAGCCTGAGGTCGGGCATTTTAGGATCTTTGGTAGTATAGCATATTGTCATGTTCCATCAGAGAAAAGAACCAAGCTAGATTAGACTACATAGAAAGGTTTCTTTGTTGGATACAATGAAACCTCCAAGGCATACATGATCTTTATTCCAAGGATGAGGAGGATCATAGTGAGATGTGATGTGAAGTTTCTGGAGGAGAAAGCCTTCATAAAATCTTAGGATTTTCTAGCAGTTGAGCAGAGTTAGTAGATTGAAGCTCCAAAAGTGGATCAGGAGTCTCAGGTACAAGGCACTATGACAAGAACAAATGCAGATACAAATACCTTGGGTGAGTTGAGTCTACAGGATCAGGAGCAGCAAAATAAGGAACAACAAGCTCCATCTATTGGTGTATCTCCTACTAGCGGGAGGACTAGCCGAGTGGAAACTCAGATTGCACGAGATGCTCAAGAGTTTATGAGAGCTCCTAAAATGAGTGGCAGGGAGAGGAGACCATTGGCTAAATATTCAGATTATGTGGCATTAATAAGCGAGCTCATTGACAATGAGCCTTCCAATTATCAGGATGTTACATAACAGCAGGTTTGGCAAGATGCCATGGTGGAAGAGTACAACTCCATCATGAAGAACGATGTCTGGGAGGTAGTGCCAAGGCATATAGATAAGGAAGTGGTTGGTTCTCATTGGATCTATAAGATCAAGCATGTTGCAGATGGTAGCATAGAGAAATACAAAGCAAAGTTCATGGCCAAAGGGTTCTCTCAAAAGGAGGGAATTGATTATGACGAGACATTCACCCCAGTGGCCAGATATACCTCCATACGAGCTGTGATCTCATTAGCAGCACAAATGGGATGGCAGATCCATCACATGGATGTCAAGACGGCTTTCCTAAATGGAATCATAGAGGAAGAGGTTTACATCGAATAGCCAGAAGGTTTTGTGGTGCATGGGAGTGATTCTCATGTTTGCAGGTTAAAGAAAGCACTATACGAACTTAAGCAGGCACCCAGAGCATGGTATGAGTGCATAGATAGCTACTTGCAAAGCATGGGATTCATGAAGAGTGAGGCGGACTCCAACCTTTACTATCTCATGGTGGGAGGTGAACCACTCATTCTAGTTTTGTATGTGGATGATTTATTTATGACTGGTTCACTAAGGCTCATAGAGGATTGCAAGAGGGACCTAGCAACAAAGTTCGAGATGAAGGATTTGGGGTTGATGCACTATTTTCTGGGACTAGAGGTGTGGTAGAAAGAGGGAGATATTTTCCTTGGTCAAGGGAAATATGCTATGGAAATCTTCAAGCGATTCAGAATGCTGGACTATAGACCAATGTCTACACCGATGGTTAAAAATTGGCAGAAGATCAATGCATTAAAGTAGGAGGCAGTAGACCCCACCTTGTATAGACACCTTATTAGTTCATTGATGTAGCTGGTCAATATAAGACCAAACATTTGTTTTGCAGTCAACTCTCTTAGTCAGTTCATGGTAGAACCAAAGAGAGTACATTGGACAGCAACAAAGCATGTGTTGAGGTATCTACATGTTACAGTTTAATATGGGTTGAGATATACTCAGGGTGATGGTGTCAAGTTGATTGGCTACACTAATGCAAACTGAGTTGGTAATGCAATAGATAGGAAAAGCACTTCGGGTTGTTGTTTCAGCATGGGATCAAGGGTTGTCTCTTGGTATAGTAGGAAACAAAAGTTTGTTGCATTAAGCTCTACGGAAGCAAAGTACATGGCAGCAAGCATGGCAACATGCAAGGCCATATGGCTTCAGAAGTTGTTAGTAGCATTGTTTGGTCAGGAGCTAGAATCGACCATCATTCACTGTGATAATCAGAGTTGCATAAAACTCTCTAAGAATCTTGTGTTTCATGATAGGTCGAAGCATATTGACATTATATATCACTTTATCAGGGATTGTGTATAGCGTGGATTAGTTCAACTACAATATATATCTACAGATGAGTAGGTTGCAGACATCTTAACGAAGGCCTTGATGAAAAGCAAGTTTGTCTTCTTCAAGGACAAGTTAGGTGTAGTAGAGAACACCTTCCTCGCTAAGATGGAGTGTTGAAAACATAGCTTGGAGGTGTCTCCAGCCTGGAACCATGTCACCCAGGCTGGAGCAGTTGTGGATATAGACATCTCTAGATTTTTCATTTTTTTTCTTTATCTTCCCTATCTACAACGCAACACACTTGCCAAGTTTGGAAATTTTCCTTTTTAGCAAAACAAATTTTCTTTGTTTTCTTCGTTAATCTCTACTCCATCGTAGGTGATGAGAGGTTATAAAAAGGAGATCAATGTGAGTGTTTGCAATGTACAAATGAAGTCTTTTTTTGTAGGAATGACATAAGACAAAGGGAGATTGTAGTGAACAGAAGGAGTTCAATATTATCCAAGTTTGCAGTTTCGTTGTGGATGCCAAGTTTTGGCAGTTATTGCAAATTTCTTCTTTTCTGCTATAATAAAATCTCTCTCTTTGAATGCTGGTTTTTCCCCAGAGTTAGGGGTTTTCCAGGGTAAATCATTGTGTCAAAGTGTGATTGGTTTTCTCTGCATTCAGTATTTTAGTGAATGGTGTTGTGCATGCTTTAGTTCTTTGTTTCAGTCATTTGATTTCTATTATTCTAATTTCTGAGATTAAACAATAGTGAATTTATTATTGGGTTTCACAACGCTAATAAGGGAGACGTATTTTTCACAGGTACAACATAATAAAGATGAAAATTATACTCCAGTTACATGGAAATGATAGGTGTAAAGCCAAAGTAAACAACCTTTTCCAATAGCCTCTCAGCCTATGCCAAAAATGGGATAGGCATGTGAAGAGTTTGAAAAAATGTCTCAAAGAGATGCAGTTTCTTGGAATGTATTAATTGTTCAAAATGTACGAAAGACCATGAAAGCATATAAGAAAGCACATTTTCCAGGAGTAAAGCCAAACTCCACAAGATTTTGTAGCATCCTCCGAACCTATGTTAAAATAAGAACTTTAGAACAGGGCATGGACATCCATCAAAGCATAATCAAAAGGGGATTGTTGTCTGATGTAGTTACAAGTTCCCTACTAGACATATATGAAAAATCTGAAAAGTATAGACAAGGAAGTTGTGTTATTTGAATACATACCTCAAAGAGATGTTGTTTCCCAAGTTCACAAGATCATATGTGCGAAGCTTCACACATATGTATGATCTGTCTCACCTCTTCCAAAACTCTCCTTTCGTGAAATCTTTGTCAGAGAAGGCTCTTAAGGATAGTTGGCGCTATGAGATTCTTTCTTGTCCAAAGTGGCTCAAGTGTCTACCTTGAAACTCTACTCCATCATCTCGTGTCTTGTTGCAGTCTTAATCCTTTCAACAGAGGACTGTGAAGAGAGATCTCTTATCAGGAACTCTACTTATCTTCCCTAAAATCCTCCCTGGATTAATATGCATGTGTCACCTATTTGAAGCATTTGTGTCTTCGGAGAATAGTCTGCGCAACACATAGACACTATGTGAATTTGTGGAATGCAACAAAGAATGAAGGGCTACCAACACCTTAGGATTATTGTTATTGTTGTTTATCAATCAATTAATACAATAGAAATGCTTGTTGTTTATCAATCAATTAATATAGTGGAAATGCTAATGTATTGGTCATGAAAGTGTTCATTACACATTTGGTAGTATTGTTGAGATATTTCATAATGACTTTTTGCTTTTATGATTTATATATAAATCAAGGGGTTAAGTTTTACTTTAATAGAATAATTATTCTTATATTATAATTTTTTTAAAAATTTAATAAAAGTTAGATTTTTAATTTATAGAGTTATGTATTATAAGAATTACAGTGTATTAGATTTTTAAATAAAAATAATAAGACAAATTGAATATGTATAACATTTTTTTAGATATTAATGATGATTTTGATTTTTATGTAGTGTAATAGAGATATTGAAGAGTATCAACATATTTCATCAAATTTATACATTTTCGTAAACTTTATAAGTGCATTTTTTAGCTCTGATTTATGTTTGAACTTCAAGATGATTGACCACTTAAACATCTGCTCCACCATAAACATCCCTTAGAAATGGCCCCTAATGTTCCCATTGAAACCATTGTAACTTTGATTTCCTTGTATCTCTCTCAAAGGAATAGGCTTTATGTACCAAAAATTAGATAGATAAAGAGGGATAGAGAGGGAGAAAAAAAGAGGGAGATAGAGAAAGGGAGAGAGAACGAACTAGAGAGAAAGAGGGATATAGAAGTGGAGAAAGAAGGGGGGAAGATAGAGAATAAAGAAGAGAAATAGATATTAGGAAAACAAAGAATAAGAGAGAGGTAGGGAGAAAAGATAGAAAGACAAAGTGAGTCAATGAGAGAGGGGAATCAAGAAAGAGGTAAGACATATAAAGGAAGAAATGAGGGAGGGGAAAATAAAGAGAAGGGAAGGGAAGGGGATATTTATAGAGAGATCATAATAGAGAAAGAGAGACAAAGAAAGAGAGAGAGAGAGAGATTGAATTTATATCAATTATTTTGTGTCAACAATCCAAAGATGACACATGTGCATGAGGAGATATGCTTAGAGTAGCAAATCATTTGCATAAGGGCATGATAATTCACCTTACAAGTTTCTCATAGATGATAATTTATTTCGTAAGGATAGAAGTCAATTCTAGTAGTGATGACTACGTAATCATTTTGTCAATGTCCACCGGTGAATCTCCAAAAATGAAGCAAGTTGGCACTGCTTTTACATTACAACAACATGATAATATAGCTAGTAATCCAACAAGCGACCCAACACACATTGCCAAGGTTCCATAGACATGGTTCTTTTTTATTTGAAAATTTGGTCTACATTTTTGGTTGTCCATTTTGTTTGAACAATTAGTCTTTAACTCTATTTAGAACCAATGATAAAACAAAATATACATAGTTTTTTCTAGAAACTCATTTCAATAATATAATTTATCTATATTCTTTATGCTTGACAGAATACCTAAAAAAGATGTTTTCTCGTGGATTGCAATGGTTGCAGGATATGTACAAAATGTTTTTGTTGAAAAGGCTTTAGCAACTTTCAAGCAAATTCAATTGGTAGGTGTAAAGCCAAATTACATAACCTTCACCAATATCGTCCTTGCCTATGCCAAAATGGGAGCTTTGGAATAGGGTATGGACATCCATCAAAGAATCATATCTTCACCTCAAACAAAAACAATATTACCACTAAAGCATACAACTGCCTACTATATGCAAAATTGTGGGAAAAATTCCTCCCTTGATTACCTCATTTTTGCACAGTCCTCTGAGATTTGAATTCAGTCAAGAAGCAATTGGCGTAAGAAATGTTCATCATTCTCTTAAAACATAGCCTTCATACACTGCTCACAATGATATTATGACTTCAATGTGCAAAATTCCTCCCAGTCTCTTCACAACCCTTCCCACACATATATAGCAAACATGAATCCTACGCAGCAAACAAATCATGTCTCATCACTTTCCCACACCACTCCATCGCCTGAGGTTCATATGGCAAGTTGTGAGGATCATGTTTTGACAAAGCAACATTCTAAAAGTTTTGTACAACCTAAATTAAATTAAAATCCCTCAACCAATCAAACATTTGTAAATAAACACTATGTCAACCAAATAGTATTTTAAGGTCGTAAATAAGAAACACTATTTTAAGGCCGTAAGTAAGAAAATTAATTCATTTAGTTTTTGATTGCTTTCATGAGTTTTCCTCATCCTAACACTTGCAATGAAGTGAATAAGATGGGTATAGACATTGATTGTCATTATGCCCCACTTTGCTCTCTCCACATTTCAACTATATGTATGAATACCATCAAGAATTATATATTTTTTTATTAATATATAATTATAAATAAACACATAATAAATATTTATAATAAATAATTATATATTTCCTAAAATAAATAATAAATAATTATAGACTTAAGCTCTTGATAAAAAAGTGGCTCACGCTTCTTCAGGTTTTAGAGGGCATTGGCGAATACTCAGCGAAGGATGGGTTGGGGGTGATGGGGGGTGCGTGTGTGCAAGAAGGGGTCAGATAGAAATGCTCATGTCTCGGCTGGCACCAAGGACCCAACCCCAAAATGCCCATTTCCACCAATACAAAATGGTTGGATGGTGGTTTGTTGGATTTTTTGGTGGCTGTAAGTCAAGAAGACCATGTGAATAGGGGGCGCAAATCTCCTGCGACCCCCTCTCCGCCTACCAAAGTATATTGCAAATGTGTACAACCAAGAAAAGTATACAATGTCATATGTTACAAAGTCAATGACATGCATACACATTATAAGCCAGGTGAAGTGGAGATAATAATGATAAACAACATTCATACTACACAACCAGAGATATTACAAAAAAAATAAAAAGAAAAAAAGAAAAAAAAAGGACAATAATGAAAAGCAAAGAAAGGCTTAGTATGCACAAATTGAAAGAATCCATTCGAAACAGTAAACAAGTAAAAACTTGCAACTCTACACATCTCACAAAGGGGTTCACCAAATGACATGCATACACATTATAAGCCAAGTGAAGTGGAGATAATAATGATAAACAACATTCATACTACACAACCAAAGATATTACAAAAAAAAAAAAGGAAAAGAAAAGGACAATAATGAAAAGCAAAGAAAGGCTTAGTATGCACAGATTGAAAGAATCCATTTGAAACAATAAACAAGTAAAAACTTGCAACTCTACACATCTCACAAAGGGGTTCACCACTGCTCTCCATAACCCACTTCATGAACTAAAACAAGAGATACCCAAAAATCCTAAACAAAAGATTAGTATGCACAAATTGAAAGAATCCATTCAAAGCAGTAAACAAGTAAAAACTTGCAACTCTACACATTTCACAGTCACCAAAATTAATTTTGTGAAATGTAAATGGCTCAAAAGTTTTGAGCGATAAGGATGATTTTCCCAGCTCCATTATCACAGTCATGGTTATAGTGGGGGATGGAAAGGACAGGAGAAAATGGCATGTTTTCCTCTACTAAACGTGCTCGGGAAAACTGCAACGGTTTACATTTCAGCTTGGACAGTTTCAAAACCATTTATTTCCCCGAGGTTGTGAAGAGGTTGCGATGAGCTCTGTTGTAAGCGATTTTCCCAAATCTGCATTTCAAAGAATTTCAGTCTAGCAATTCTGCTATTGGAACTAACTAGAAGCAGCTGTAATCCGTTCGTAGTATTTGCAAGGTTTGTCTTTTCAAGGGTTTCGGTTTTGCTCAGATAATCAAGGTTGTTGTCATGTGTAAACATTTATCGCTGATTTTTCGTTTTAGGGGAACAAGAAAACAAGTACTGTTTAAAATGAACCCATTAACAACCTCTATTTGAAATTACTGCTTAAAAGGAAACACTTAATAATTTTTTGATCTTTATATGCAATGCAATTGAATTCTTATTCAATTTTTGTAGCTTCTTCTATTGTGGAGATGGTCCTTCATTTTCCCCACTAATCTTTCTTGGCCGTGCCTAGCACTGAATTTCCCTTCTGTCTAGATTTTCATTTTCTTTTCAGAGATATCTTCTCAACTCTCAAGAGATGAGTTTGCTTGGGATACTTAACTGATCTGAGCATCGGCACAGCTACACAATCATGCCTTACCAATTCCATTGTGTAATTTGGAAGGCTTCAGATGACATTCTGAATACAAATGATATAATCTTCAGAAGGAACTTGTTTTGGAGCTATTGTATAAAAGACATTTTTCTAGAACTTTGATAGTTATGGCATCCAAGTTATGAACGGACAGATTTATTGTAAGTCTCCTACCATCACCAGCTCAAGAGACAAGAGCAAATGTTTTGAAGAGAGCAGAGGACATGAGCTATGAGGATAAAGGCACTGAAGTAAATCTACAGAAGGCTGAATAATCTTTCCCTTGTCAGATACAGCTAAGTCTGGCATGCAATGATTTCACCTTGGGAAAGAGGGCACTAACACTGATTTGCTCTTGTGGTTGTAGATTGGTGACAACCGTTTTCAAAACTGCTGCCTGATGACTGCCAATGGTTTTAACTGTCATAAAACAACAAGTTCTTTCCTGATAAATCTAGGGTTGGACTTAGACAGGAATCCAACTAACAGAGCAGCCAGAGGAACCTAAATTTTATAGGGCTATCAGTATACTGTCCTCGACTTTCACAAAACCCCTCGGCCAGTTTTCAGAAACCCTGTTTCCTACTACACGTGCACAGCTCTTAGCCAATGCAGATAAACAGGAAGTGTCTGAGACTTTGAAGAATAATTAGTGCCAATCAAAGTTACACAACATATTTTTAATCAAAATTTCGATATGCAATAGCAAAATTAATGAACAATTCAATAGTGTATGATAATGAGATTCTTTGTTTCATTAATGAATAGACAAAGGTATAGTTATCAAATCACTTTACAGTGAAGAAGGATTACCCTTTCACCAGCATCAGTAGTTCTCAACTATATCCAGCCTCCCTCTTATTGAGAAATAAAGGACTTCGCTTCATATTTCTCTTATTTATTGGGATTTTTATTTCAGTTTCGTAACGAATCATCCTTTTTTAAATGAACTAAGTAGTGTTTTATTTCTCAAGCTTTACTAAGTATTTTTTTTCTATGTTTCTTCGTAAAGTTGTCATATTCTTTTTTTTCAAATGTTTTAAAAATATGTTGCTTTTACTGCGAAACAACTTGGGAAAAAATAATTTTCCTGCTTTTATCTAAGACTTGAGTACCTTTGTCCGCTAAGCTTTTGATTGCAATGGAATCGGGTTGGTTTTGGGGTGATACCATTTGTTATATTATTCTTGAATATCCATACTGCCTTCTCTAGTCCTTTCCTCTTCTACTTCACCAAGTAGCGTTTGTAGCTTCTTGCCTGGTTGTAACAGATCTGTTAGCTAGGCTGTTCTGAATGTCTCCATTCCTTCTCTGGAAACATTACCTTCTCAAATTCAAATTTTGGTATTCTCATGTTTCAGTGACTCACGAGTTAACCCTGCAAAAACTAAGCAACACAAATTTTGAGCAAGTTTGCAAACTATGGGGAAAATATGGAAATTTCTCACTCTATAGTCACGACTCACATTTTTTTAGTATACAGGAATATTTAAGGCACATTTTCAGTATACAATAACGTTTGTCAGTTGATAGTCATGTTACAGGGCACGTTTGTTCAGTACAAAAGCATTTTTAGGGCACAGCTTTTAGGGCATGCAACAAGACAACAAAAGTATTTTTTTCAATGTTTTTGGACATTTTTTACCAATTTTTTCTCATGTTTCAGTGACTCACGAGTTAACCCTGGAAAAACTAAGCAACACAAATTTTCAGCAAGCTTGCAAACTATGGGCTCAACCACAAGGAATCTCCACCCATACGTTAAAAAGATGGCAAATATGATGGAGGCATGCACTTAGCTCTCTTGAGCCACTAAATATCCACTCTGCCCAGCCCACCTTAGTAATAACTAAGCCATTCGAAAAAGTCCACCCAAATATGCAGGGTTTTGGCAGTAGGACATTCACATTTGTTGACTTTTAACAGTCAAAATTCAGTCATAACAGTCAAATCAACAGTGAATTGAATCCTCAACAGCTGCTTTTCCACCTATTTCACAATGATTTTACAATCTACCAGTGTGTCAAATTGCTTGAGTTTCATCCACCAAATAAGGCAAATCAGTGAACTCTATCTTGTCAACATGCAATACTCTTCATATCAGACTAAGAGCAATTAGATTTATTAAAATAATTGTGATGCACTCAAAGGATATGAGGGAATAATTAATAGAGGTAAAATCTAACAAATTTGGTAGATGAGGGGTAGAGGAGCCGTTTAGGAAAGCAAAAAAACCAGCAGGGTTGGATTTTCAAATGGCTCTAAATGGCTTAAATCTTGAGCACCTGACAACAAATGTGGTGGCATCCCAGCTGAGACAAGCTCACAAAAACACAGGAACAAACTGAAATGAAACCTAAATCTGCTATAGGTGCAAACACCAAAATGAGCATAATACATAGAGTAGATATTGCAATATAGGAAATTTTCAATTCTACAATTCCTACTACTAATTGTAAG
Source organism: Sequoia sempervirens (assembly GCA_007258455.2). NCBI lineage: Eukaryota > Viridiplantae > Streptophyta > Pinopsida > Cupressales > Cupressaceae > Sequoia > Sequoia sempervirens. The sequence continues at coordinate 7,596,337 of VDFB02000002.1, forward strand.
TATGTTGAATAAAGTGTGTATCCCAATTCATATAATAAATTGATTTTCTCCCAATCTTTGAGCCATTGTTCACCAACTAGCCAAGTAGCCACATGTTTTTTCTGCCAGTGAGTTTTCGCCACTTTAACTCAGGGAGTCTAAATACCGATTTTTTTGAAAAACTCGCCAAGTTCTTGGTGAATCTGATGACTTGACTTGCCACAGCATGAAGGTCAAAAACACGGAAAAAAAAGTGGATTCAACACTCCAAAAAGTTTTTTTTTTCGCATTATAAGCAGTGCTTTTTTACTTCTAAAATATTATGAAAAATAGTGCATTGCAAGCATTGTTTTTTTCTCTATCTCTAAATATTAAAAAAATGAAAAATTTAGATAAAAAATTAATATATTAAATAAATTTTCAGGACCAATCAATTATTTTATTTTTTTTATTTTTCTCATCAACCTTTTGTGTACCCTAGATGTTTTTTCTTTTTCATTGACAAATGAATTAGAGAAATGAAAATTTTAGTAAATGCCATTCCATTCTTCATCCCAAGATGAAACAGATGTTCAATAGCTCTGCTAGTCCCTTCCAATGCATTTTCTCTATCTCTAAACCAAATACATATCTCAATTTGTGAAAACAATGGTGCGGATGCACCAATCGAATGAGAAATGTACCATGCTGGGGCAAAGGTCAGTATATACAATGTCTATTTTTAAGGAACGAAATATAATATTTACAGCTAACTGATCTGACAGTAGAAACCAGACCATGACAATCAAAATTTTACATCCTCCGAGGGCTGGATTGTCTTTGTGCTCTTATTCATCTGAAATGTGATCGACAGATCTGAGTGATTTTGGTATTTTAATCTTATTCTTCTCCAGCAGCAACCAAGTGTGTTTATTCATAATTTTATATCACTCAATATCCATCCTCTTTGTTTCAGAATAAAGATATACAAACTTCCACTAATTTGAATCAGATAATGCGCTGAGGTTATTCTTCTATGGTTTTAGGTATTTAATCAGAAATATTTAGTTTGCATGCAGTCTGCTTATTGAGAAGTAAAGATTCATTGTGCTTCTTAAGGATTTAAAGTTTTTTGTTTAGAAAGCTATGCATCATGAGTCAAATATGAGAGAGTATAGACGAGGACTTATTTATAGTTTATGAAATATAGCAGACACAAATTATATATTGATGATTCTTACTAATCTCTAAGCATGCATCGGTTTGAAATACATGAAATAGAAAGAATTTTCTAGAGATTTTTCTACCCTCAGCAATTGTGTATGTGGTAGCATAATAGTAAAGTGTCTAAGGTGGGGTTGCATTTGCATGCTTCTTATCATGTTCCTTGAATGTTGTAGGCTACAACTGGGAATTCCCTTTTGCAGAAGGATCCTGTTTCTCCTCCTGCTAATCGATTCAGTGCTGTGATTGAGAAAATTGAACAATTGTACAAGGTAAACTTTTCCTGTTATTTTTTGGTGCATCTCATTTACTAGTGAACATTTTTGTTCAATCTAAGGAAAGAGGAAAAGCTATTTCAAAGAGGCAATTACAAAATTGCTAGCCCCTATCTTTCAGTTCATATTGTTTGTATTGAGGAAGAGGATGACTTTATTTTTGAGGGATTAAAACTTCGCTAGAGAGCTTGTTTCATGGACCTTTTCTGGGTGTACCGTAAATTATATATGACACTCTATCTCTTGGTTTATTTAGGCATGCTGTATCAGTGTGTTCTCTCTATTTTTCAGCTAAAATATATTGTCATGTATGACAGAATTGATAGATTCTCATGGTAGGATGTTTATTAGAAACGCAGGACTTTGATGTTGTCTATTGAGGTTCTACTGACAAACAAGTAGTGCGCCTTTCCTTTGTAATTTTTGCAGGGAGATGAGAGTAGTGACGAAGAACAGCTTGATAAGGGTCCAGATGATGACCAGTACGATACTGAGGACTCATTTATAGATGATACGCAACTGGTATGCATTGATTTTTAATTTATTATTCCACTTGTTAAGCATTTTTTCCTCTGCTTGTATTCTGTTTCCTTCTTTCTCTTCCTTTGTCATAGTTCTTCTTCCAACTTGGTTATCCTCTGTATCACATCATGAAACAATTCCACCTCTGCATTCACAACTATAGCCACAGCTCTCCTCTGAGCTATTTACAACTTTTCTCAATAACTAAGGCTGTCACACAAACTCTGTACTTCCATCATTTTCGGAAGCTCTGATACCAAAATGATGCACATATCTTGTCTCTAATCTACAACCTGTTAAGCTCAGTATAGGTTTTAAAAACAAATGCAACAGACAAAAGAAAATAAGGCAGAAAGAACATTCAGTACTCAATAGATATCCAAAAATATAAGGCAGTTATAAATTCTGAATTATATTATAACAGCACCACTCTAATAATCTAACGCTTTCTCATTTAACAAATATGTAAATAGCTATCAGTAAGTAAATACATAAATGACAGATGCTTCCCTTATCCCTCAGAAATAAAGTAGTTGCACACATCTACTATTACCAGCAATTCCTCCCCAATTTCTAACACTATGTTGAGTTCCCTATATGGTAGCACCTGAAAAGGATTTGTGGCCTTAACGGGCGACTGAAATTGAAAGTTTGGTTGCCCATGGATAAAGTGGCAATTGTGATCTTCAATTGCATGTTTCTAAGGGGGAAAAAGGCATTCAAGCTTCTGGGTCTAGCATCAATTGGAACCCCTGTGGGCTTTATAGCAGCTAGCTTCTGTACTTAGCAACAACTAAATTGATATCACTCAAAATTTCTCTGATCATGTTGGGTTGCAGCCATTTTCAATGATTGCTGACCTCGTTCTAATTAAACATTATTAATAGATTGATTTAATTGATAGAAGAATTTCCTCATATTATATTTTTATTTGGAATTAACGTTCTTTCCAAAAACCCTTTCCACAAAGTAATTTTCTATTGTGGCATAGTGGTTGTAGGAGTGCCATAAATTATCTGGCACTGTATGAGGAAAGTATATGCAATCCATCTAAGTTTATGGCAATTAAACACATGTAAAGACTTAGAGCCAAAATCATCTAACAAGAAGTTCTATCATTTCAAAATGAGTACAAACTACTGAGTGAATTCTTTTGAAGAAGTCTTGTCCCTCTTGGAATACAACATTTCCATGTTTCGAGCATGCACCGTTGGAAATAATTTTATTAAACCTGTGTTTCAAACTGCTTGCTATACATAATAAATCAAACTGGAGAAAGGATAATCAAGATCTTTGAGGGGCAATGTAAAGAGACTAGTCAATCTGGAGGAGCCAGGCTTTAGATATAACTGTTCTTTGAGTCAAGGTAGCCAATAGTAGAATGGGAATAGGGGAAAGAGTAATAACAACAGAAAGATGTCAATGTTCAAATTAAAGGCCTCCATGTGGTCATATTTCTCATCTGCAATCAAAATATGTGTCTAAAAATGGATACTTGAATAAAAAACAGAATTTGATTTAAGAAACAGGGGAATCACCTATATCTGTTGGTTGGAGGAGTTTTAACTTCTTATCTTCTGAGTTAATAAAGGAGGGCAGGTATAGATTTGAATCCTTGACCTTCCTTGGTGGTAATGCCAATACCTTTGTTAGCCACATGCAACTTTGTTTTTGCTTGTACAAATATGCATGAGAGGTGGTCGATTCAAAGTTTTTAGCAGATATCTTAGATGACCTGATTCATTTGCCAGTTATGATATTCACCCTTGGATGTGGTTACAGCCAATTCCTGAGGGAAATAGGCAGTTCTGTGACCAATTGCCTGCTATAGTTAATTCCTCAAGGAAAAATAATCATATCCTTTTGGTACCAAGCTTTGATCACTTCTGCAATAGAAGCCTTAATCATGGAAACGCTTCTTGCAGTGCAAGCAGTGTCTCATTTAAAATTTGGAGTTTTTTCTTAACCATATTTTCATGTTATCATTCAAGGGCTGCTGTCCAGACTTGTTTGAAATCCAATTCTCATAGAGCAAGATTTTGCCTAGGCAGAAATATGGGGGGATAAACCAATTGGGCGAACATTATAAACAGTTGAGAAGTCAATACATCAATGAGGTGATGAATAGAGGCTTCATTCCTATTGGAAATCGCTTGGAATTATTGCACAAAAGGTGTCAAACAAATAAATCTGTTTAAAAGTCATACACAATTCTGAACAGCTAGAAGACTTGTACACTATAAATGGATCAAGCATGTTTGTGTCCTCGTTGTCGGGGTTTTGCTAATGCACAATTATTTTAATTAATTCTAAAAGTGAGATTTTTTTATGAGGAAAGCTTCGGGGCAACTTTACAATAGATGCGACAATAAAATATGTGTTACAAGTATAAAATATATTTGAATTAATTATATATATATATATATAATCATATTTTAGGTAATTTCAGAGTGCAATGACATGAGTGTATTAATAAAAATTCTTATCTTAATTTTAATAGTCATTTATATATAAAAATATTAATATATAATAATAAAATAACTTTTAAATAGTGATGTCTTTCATTAGTTCTTTTAATGGAAACAACCATGTTTGTAGTGGATCACAACAATATATGTAAGAATGCATCTAAACCAAAAGTCATTCTTCAACTAAATCTAGATGTCGAACTTGACCCAAACTTGTTTTTTGGGATGTATTTAAAATATTTATACTAATAAGTGTATGTGTGTGTGTGTGTAAGCATGAAGTTATAATATTTTGCTAATACATTGTATATATATAAAGTATACATATGTAACAATAAAAGTGTAAGATTTTGTTAATACATCGTATATTTATTTGAAATAATTACTAGTATATATATTTTAAATAGATCTATGTAAAAGATATTTGAGATATCTTTCTCTAAAAAAATATTTTCCAATCAATTTATCATACATGAGTAGAATAGGTCTCTTGAAAAGGACATTTGTCCACATCTTCTCTTACTTGAACTAATTACTAGTATATCTATTGTAAGTAAATCTATGCAAGAGATACTTGAGATATCTTTCTCAAGGCATTAATTTTCTAATCAATTTATGATATATTAATAGAATGTATAGGTATCCTAAAACAATATTTATGAGCATCTTTTATATAAATTTAATAAGCTAACATTACTTACACATTGGTAGATTACTTAAACAATGAATATAATGTACTTAAGGTGTCCACTTGGTAGGTTGACAAAGGGCTGGCAATTGGGTTTTAAGATCTTTGACTTCAGTGAATGTTTGCCTCCTAATGGCCAAATGTTTTCCCTCTATCTTCCTTTTCAAAGTAATCATTTGGGATCTTGTAAAATAATTGGTTGGCTACCAATCTTGAGTTAAATTTGAATAAAAGCAAGACCAAGAATCCTCATTCCCTTAGAAGACACATTAGCTTATCAACTCTTGTGAGATGAATCTGCCCTTAGGGATTCCAAGAAACCCTTGAGAGAAGATGATCCAAAAAGTGGGTCTTGGTTATCATTCTTAAGATGGTTTTTCTCCATTTCAGTCAATGGAGTTCAATCAAGTTGTTATTTCATGTGGATAAGTTGGTTCTTATTAGTTTTCCCACATTGAAGATATGCATGTAATTGTAGGGTTGTCAATGACTTGGGTTGATGTAGACCATCTTGGGTAAGAAGTCAGACTTACATGTCAACCCTACTGATAAACTTGTAAGCAAATGGTTAACTATTTATTAAGAAGTGACAAAGTATTTATTTATTGATTTCATCTTATAAAAAAATTGTGATTTTTTTATTTAATCATTCATAATGTGTTTAATTTTCCTATTTTGCAAAACCTATACATTGAAAAACAACAATAGCATCTACAAATATACATCAACAGCATATAGAATTTGACAAGTAACATATTACACCTATTTTCTTTTTAGATTTCTAATGTGTTTTTTTATTGTGCATAAAATGTCAAAAAAGAGTGAAGCAAAAAAAATATTGCATACTATCATAGATGTAGAAAGTTATGAATCAATGAATACAAATCAAGAACAAACAATAGATGAATTATTGAAAGAACAATAATTTTAGGATAAATCCATTTGTATAAAACATAGGGGATTGTCTTTTTGAATCTTTGCAATATTTTTTACATATGCACTTCACTTCCATAGAATTGAAAAATGGTATGATTGATTACTTTCTTAAATGTCTAGCAAAAAGGGACCTTGACGCATTGTTTTCATATAGACATGAGCTAGATCCTGAAACATTGAATGAATTGCATCAAATTACTGATGCTAATACATACTTACAACACATGTGCCTATCTATGGTTAAGAAACCAAATTCTAAAGAGTATGCCCTTTGGGGTGACCAATTTTGTATTAAATGGCTAGCAAAGTGGTTAGATATCCAAATATGTGTCTGGTCATCAACTAGAAAAGTAAAGTACTTGCATTTCAATGAAAATTCAAAAAGTACTACATATTCTATTTTGTTCCATGATAAAGACCATTTGAATGGATATTTTGAACCACTTGTTTCCAAAAAAAGAAAGCCATTGGAACAACATATTAACCAATGTAAACACTCAAGAACAATTACTAAAATGAGAAAACAAATTATGGATGACAAGTCAATAGATTTAACGTCCAAGTTCAATAAATATGCATTATATCAAAACCAAATTTTGAATTGGATAATATCATAGATGTAGAGAACTATTAGTCAAAATATAGAGAACGAGATATCTCAATTGACATAGTATTGGAAGACAATAACCTTTTTAGAATAAGCCCCTTTGTATACAATGTAGGATATTGTCTTTTTGACTCATTACAACTATTACATATGCGATACACATTTGTTGAACTAAGAAATGGAATAGTAACTGATCATTTTCTAAATTGTTTGGTAATCGATGATCCCAACACTTTATTTTCACTTCAAAATGAGCTAGACTCGCAGACACTATCCAAAATGCATGGCGTTCATGATGCTAGTACATATTTGTGATGCATGCGACTATCTACAGTTCCAAAGCCAAATTGTAATGAGTATGGCCTTTGGGGAGACATGTTTTGTATTAAATGGCTATCCAAGTGGTTAGATATTGAGATATGTATTTGGTCTTTAACAAGAAAAATAAAGTACTTGCATTTCAATGAAAATTCACAAAGTACAACATATTCTATTATATTCCATGATCAGGATCATAAAAATGGACATTTCAAACCAATTGTGACCAAAAAAATTAAGACACCTGAACAATAGGCTCACCAATCTAAACAATTTGGAAGAAATATATATTCCCTAAAAAAATTTCCAAAAAAAAAAAACAACAGCTACAATTTCTAGATTATGCAAAAACACATTATCAATATCAAATTGTGGTGATAGTCTTTTCAATACTATTGCAAATTTGACTGAAAATGAATATGACAACCCATGTCTTAGATGCTACATGGCTCAATCATTTTGCAATGCAATGCTAAATGGAGACAACATAGCAAATGAATGTGTTGAAACATGCTTAAAATGTGAGTTGAAAATTAGTTTTGGTGTCACAAATTGGGAAACATTTATTGCAAAAGATGGAGATCCATTTGAACAAAGTGAAATTGAAGGTTCTAATTTTTTTTTAACATGGCTATTCTACATTTTGCAAATAAAAATTCAAGTTTGCTCAGAAAACAGTGCCATGCCTACTAAAGTATATTGCAAATGTGTACAACCAAGAAAAGTATACAATGTCATATGTTACATAGTCAATGACATGCATAGACATTATAAGCCAGGTTAAGTGGAGATAATAATGATAAATGAAATTCATACCACATAACCAGAAAAAAGAAAAAACAATAATGAAAAGAAAATAAAGGCTTAGTATGCGCAAATTGAAAGAATCCATTTGAAACAGTAAACAAATAAAAACTTGCAACTCTACGCATCTCACAAAGGGGTTCACCATTGCTCTCCATAACTCACTTCGTAAACTAAAACAAGAGATATGCAAAAATCCTAAACAAAAGATAAGTATGCACAAATTGAAAGAATTCATTCAAAATAGTAAACAAGTAAAAACTTGTAACTCTACACATTTCACAAAGTTTTAGCACAACTTTCCATAACTCACTTCATAAACTAAAACAAGAGATATGCAAAAAACCTAAAATCCAAAAACATAGAAAAAAGAGGAAATAAAAACACTGTAGAATCTTACATGGAGAAAATCAAAGACACACTTAAACATGTGTTCAATTTGTGGGAAATTGCATTTCAAAAAGAATAATAGAAATCTAAGCCAACAAACAATGAAAGCATATGGGCTATTTTTATTAAGGACACAAGGATTTTCTAGAAACAAAATATGCACTTTTTTAACCACCAATTGAGGCAAAACAAAAAAACCAATATACACAACACCAAAACATATTAAAACAAATAAGCCATTACAATACACTACTACACTTTCAGAACTCGAAGAAAGACTAGTGTCCCTTTGACTTTCCTTTCCACAAATTTGGCAACTAGGATGTACAAAAGACCTCAAATTGGACTAAGTGGAACAATAATCAATGTCCCAATAGATATGAACATTATACAAACAGTGTTGCCACATTCCACCAATGAAGCATGCACAATTGTTGTTGCATTAAAGAGACGTTTGCAATAAATAAATGCATACCAAAAAGGAAGAGTTTGACCAAATATTATTATGAATTCTTTAAACTAATTGTGTAAAAAAATGTTGTACAAAATGAAAAATGTTAAATTGAACAAAAATTGGCATCAACATTTGTACCATTTAGAAGAGCATATTACAGTTACCGACTCTTCATCAAGTGATAGCGACAAATACAATGACACAAATAATCCAATGGAAATGGAAATAGATACCTTGATCCATGGATTTACTAAATCAAGAATTTTTGGCCAAACTGGACACTGAAATTATTATTTTTAACTAAATCTTCACATTCGGGCACCTATAGCAGCTAAACTGTGAGGAATTTGAAGATGGTGCAAACTAGAGTCTCATCGAATTTTGTTTGTAGATTCTAAAAATATTTTTTTCAAAATTTTTAATCAATTGTGTAATTTTTTCCATCTCCCATGAAATATTAGGATTTATTTCAAAACAACATTTTAAAAGTGACGACAATCGATAACGATAAATTTTTCCACAAGATAAAATTTAATTCTTCAAATTTAGATTTGTAACTTCATATCTAGTGTACCTTGTACCTTATTTTTATTGAATATTTTTCCTTAATCAAGTTTCAAAGTCAAATGAATTACATATTCCATACAACGCTGACTTATAACTTTAACTCTTTTGCATAGTTGTCAAAATTTTATTTTATTTTTTGTTGATCATGACTCAATATTATGCACCTATTTCTAATTTTTTTGATAATCTTCTATTTTTCCACATGTGAAGAATAAAGAAATTCATTTTCAATGAAAAACCTATGTTTAATAAAACTTAAAAAACAAATACATAACAAAACCAAAACATATTAAAATTATATTCATTGATAGCTTGTTCTGAGGAATACCATAATCATTTGAAATAAATTTAAAATGAATTCATTTCAGATCCTCAAACACCAAATCAAAAGTTATTTTTATCAACATTTTGATAGAAAAGGATTTTATTTATGGTACATGAAACTGGTAAGGTTCATCCTGTTCAAGGGGTTTGATCTGATGTGATTGATCAACCCTTCAATTGAATCTCAAATGGATCCTTTTAAGGGCTTAACACATATTTTCTCTAAAATATCATGTGATTTCAAATTGTCTTCCAGAATTGTAAACTACATTACCCAAATAACTATATAAATCGGCACAAGACAGCCAATGAAATTTCACCCTCACTAAGGAAAACAACCTCTTCGAATATTCCAAGACAAATATGTAGAAGAAATGAAATTTCCAACACTGTTTTTTGGATAACCACGTGATAAACGAATTGAAAAGAAAATATCATACCAAAAAATTACACAATGGGATTTACAAAATTCAAATTGAACATTGCTAATCATACCACCAACTTATTTTTCGAAACCATTAAAATTCTAATTGCCCAAGTTTTTTCTACACTATGGATAAGAATTTGCAAAGGGAAATAAAAAGGTAGAGCCCTACTAGCAAAAGATGTGAAGCACAAACCAAACCTTGAAAATATATTGCAATTATATATTAGATATGTAGATTTCAAAAAAATAAGGAATTCACCAGACTATTTGCAACACTTGAAAAGAAATCTCTTCGCAATGATACGACAGTTAGGTCCACCTACTTTTTTCGTAACTTTCACTAGTGTAGAACAAAATTGGGAGCCATTAAAGGAAACATTGAAAGAATTATACATCTCACACAAAAACAAATCAACAGAAAACCAAAAAGAATTTCTTAATGAAGTTGACATTACCTATTTGATTAAAAAGGATCCAACCACTTGTACTCACTACTATAAACATAGGATTAATGCAATGGAACAATAATATGCTTAGATGAGACATTTTTTGGAAATTTATTGGACTACTTTTCAATTATAGAATTCCAAAATCATGGAAATGAACATGACCATTTCATGCTATGGGTCAAAGATGCACCTACTTACGGAAAAGATACTAATACTAGTATTGAACATTTTGCAGACAAATGCATAACTTGCAATACTGAAACTTTAAATGAACAAATGGCTAAAATACACATGCATCACGATACTAAATAATGTGGCAAGACCAAAAAAAACAAAATGTCGCTTTGGTTTTCCAAAACCACCAATGAAAACAACACGAATTCTTGAACCATGCATCAATGAAAAAAGAAACATGTGTTTGGCCGAAAAACTTCGATCCACTTTAGAATGTTCAAATTATGATTGTTGTACATCTTTTGAGGATTTCCTATTGAACATAAGCATGGATGAAGAAGAATACATATTGGCCATACAATCTACATTTCTTAGACCAATAATGTTTTTGAAAAGAAAACCAACTCACATTTGGAACAATACATTTTGTAAACAAATCCTCATCTATGGCAAGCAAATACAGATCATGCACAATTTGTTCTAAATGCATATGTTGCAGCAATGTATTGTAGCTCATACATGACAAAATGTAATGCGTCAATAACAAATGCATTTAACAAAATATGCATAGAGCGCAAACAACATAACATTGATGTGATTAAAATGATAACAAAACTTGGCAGTGCTTTGCTCAATCTACAACAAATGTCTACTCAACAAGTTGTACACATTGTGCTTTCACTTCCTCTTAACTATAGTTCAAGGAAATGCATATTCATAGACACATAATCTATTGAAAATCGTAAATTTATTTTGAAAATTTCCACATAGCTAAAAAATGAGCCAGATGATTCACAAAATGTTGCTTGTAAAAATTTAATTGACCATTATATTGCATGTCCTCAAATATTGGCAAATGTTTTTTTAGCAAAATTTGTTGCAGAATATAGAACAAGAAAAGGACAATTAAAAAAAAAAATAGACCACAAATTATTCGATATATAAGATACAATAAACATGTTGACATCGAAAACTATTATACAGAACAACTTTTACTGTATGTCTCATTTTCCATAGATGAAAACATGTTGGAAAAAGGCTTCACAACATGGGAAATCACTTTCATTGCTAATGAAAATATAGTAAAAATTAATCAAGCAAAATACACATACCATATAGATGATCTATGGGGTGATTTTGACAATGCTATTAGTGATGTCAACATTGAAAACGAGAACTATACAGAAACAAACAATGTTCACAACTTCAATACCAAATATAATGAACAATACAATTTGCAATTGGAACTAGACACAATGAAACTTAAATTTTACAAGAAACAAATCAAAAGGCCATTTGAAATTGCCAAGCATCCAAACTAAGTTGACAACACATAATACTACAATCTTCGAAGAATGTTAAATAAAGAGCAACAAGCCATAGTAAAGGACATACTAATAAAAAAACAAAATAAATTACTTGAACCATTGCATTTTTTTCTAACAAGAGGTGTTGGAACAAGAAAAACATTCATTGCCAAAGCTATATACCAAGGCCTACTGCGTATATACAATAACTCTATTGATAGTGACCTAGATAAGATAAAAGGCTTATTACTTGCATACACAGGTAAAGCAACTTACAATATTGGAGGCACAACTTTGCACTATGCACTTTTCATACCATTTAACAAATCCACTACTATTCCATTAAGCTCAGAAAAATTAGATATATTGACAAAAGAATATCAACAATTGTGTATTATCCTTATTGATGAAATCTCATTAGTTGGAGTGAGACTCTTGTGTTGCATAGATAAAATATTGTGTGACATCACGCAAACACCTACTAAATATTTTGGTGGTTTAGACATTATTTTTTGTGGTGATTTCTATCAAGCAGAACCTATACATGACTATCCAGTGTTTCAAACTGTAAAATTAGACACCCAACTAGTTCCATACAATTTTTGGGAAAACATCAAATGCTATACCTTACAAATAACTATGAGACAGAAATATGAAATCTTCATCAAAATTCTTAACAGAATACGAACAAACTCTCAAACAGATAGTGACATAGCATACCTGAATAACAAATGCTTATGTCCTACACCTATTGATCCAACAAATTTCCATTTCTTTTTTACAAGAGAAAAGATGTTAATGCACACAATAAAAAAATATTATCTTCCCTTCTTGTACAACTAATAACAATCAATGCAATTGATGAATAGGATAATTTTGTTAATGTAGAACAATTGTTCAAAAATAATACAAATCTAGTAGACCAAATTATGTTAAAAAAAGACACTAGTTAAAATTTACAGTGGAAACTATGATACACAGGATGGTCTCATATATGGATCAGATGGAATATTCAAAATATATGCACATCATGTTGGCATTGACATTATATAGATTGAGTTCAATGATCGTCGTATAGGAAAAGCTCAAGCTACAAAACTATCACATTTAAACCAAACATATATTAACAATGGATGGGTGCCAATACTCCAAGTTGCCAAACAAATCCTAAAACTAAATGCTCAACATAAAAATATTGTTAGAAAACAATTCCCGATACAATTAGCATGTGCTCAAACAATACATAGATCACAAGGACTTACAATGCATGGCCTTGCATTTGAACCATTAGGTGTACACCAACATGGGTAAACTTACACAACCCTTTCCCACACATCAACAATTGAAACATTATTTTTTGTTAAGGCCTTGAACAACAAAAAACTTTAAAGTAAAAAGAGAAATCATAGATGAAATGACACGGTTAGAAATAGTAGCTAAGTGCACTCTTCAAAATGACACACATTACAAATCTCAAACATCATGTATTACCATATCTACATTAAAAACTCATCATTTCCAGTCACACAAACAAGATATTGTGCATGACAAAGATTTAATGTCATCAGACATTATTTGTCTACAAGAGACATATTTGGAAACAACTTTAAGAAATGATGCATTATTAGAATATAA
>VDFB02000002.1:7609963-7643441 GCA_007258455.2 Sequoia sempervirens
GGACTTTTTTTGATTTTTTTGATTTTTTTGGTTCTATACCTTGAAAGAATTAGGCATAAAACTTTTTGAGATGGGAGCTATTCATGGGCTCTTGCAGAGGTTCCCCTTTGGGTGTTGATAGCTGATATGCCCCTGATTTGTAGCTTGCTGTGACAATGAAAGGCCCTAACCAATTGGGTTCGAACTTGCCTTTACTGCTGGGATTTGGGACATTTTTCTGATTTTCTTTCAAGACCAATTCTCTGACTTGGAAAGTCCTGCTTCTGATCCTCTTGTTGTAGCTTCGTTTGAGTCTATTTTGATAGACTTGTAAATGATTCAAAGCTTTGATCCTTCTCTCATCTAGTAACTCTAGCTCATTTAGTCTTGAGACCCGATATTCTTCATCAGTTATGAGATTTTGCAGTGATATTCTGAGGGATGGGAGCTCGATCTCAATGGGGAGTACGACTTCTGATCTATAGACCAAGGAGAATGGGGTGGTGCTAGTGGGTGTGCAGATGCTGGTTCGATAAGCCTAGAGGGTGCGATTAAGCTGCAAGTGCCAGTCACGACCTACATCATTGACTGTTTTCTTGAGGATTTTGAGGATGGTTTTATTTGTGGCTTCTACTTGGCCATTGCCTTGGGGATAGTATGGGGTGGAGAAGCGATGTTGGATTTTGAATTTCTCACACAAGTCGCGAACCTCCTGGTTCTTGAAGGGTGTCCCATTATCCAAAATAATGGCTTGTGGGACACCATAACGACATATGAGATAGTTCAGGATGAATTTTGAGATATGCTTTCTAGTGACATAGGTCATGGGTATGGCTTCCACCCACTTTGTGAAGTACTTAGTTGCAGTTATAACGAATTTGTGGCCATTGGATGAGGTGGGTGATATTTTTCCAGTGAGGTCGAGTCCCCATTGCGAAAAGGGCCATGGTGTGATAATCGGGTGAAGCTCTTGAGCTGGAGCATGGATGAGGTCCCCATGCTGCTGACATTGTAAGCACCTTTTAGCATGATCATGCGCTTCTCTTTCCATCGTGGGCTAGTAATACCCTAGCCTCAGCAGTTTATTGGCAATGGTCATTCCACTCGAGTGTGAGCCACAAATACCATTATGAACCTCAATTAGAGTGGTTAATGCCTCCTCAGCATTTAGACAATGAAGTAAAGTACCCTCTATGATTCTACAGTATAAGGTATCACCTAGGATGACAAATCTAGATGCCTTTTTTTATAAAGGTTCATTTTAGGCTTGATGGTAGGTCAGCAGGTAAGACTCCTATTCGAAGATATGTATAGATGTCATGATACCAAGGATCGCTAGGACCAACGATTTCACACACATATTCTGATTCTGGTACCCTGAATGTGGGAACAAGAATCTGCTCGATCAGAAATTCATATTTTGGTACATTATGAGGGATGTCTAATAGAGATCTAATTGTAGCCATGGCGTCAGCTGCTCTATTGTTGGTTCTTGGAATCTGCTCAAATGTTATGTCGATGAAGGATTCTTTTAGAGTCTCTACCAATTTTTTGTATGGGGTTAGCTTGTCATCCTTTGTCTAATATTCATTATTGACCTGATTTATGATCAACTGTGAGTCACCGTAGACCTTGAGAGCTATGATATTCCACTGTACTGCTATCCTAAGACCTATAGTCAAAGCTTCATATTCCGCTATGTTGTTAGTGCAAGGAAATGCTAGTTTGTATGATCTTGGTATGCAGTCCCCCTATGGGATGATGAAGAAGATACTAGCTCCTGATCCGTGCTGTGTATGAGCCATCGAAGTATAATTTCCAGTGATCGGCTATATTAAGGTTAAAGGTGGATTCATCTGGAAATTCAAATACAAGAGGATTTTCAGAATACATAGGTGCTTCTGCTAATTGATTTGCAATAACCTATCCCTTGATTGCTTTCCTCTCTACATACTTGATGTCATATTCTGATAATATCATGACCCATTTTTCCATTCTACTAGTTAACATTGCCTTGGATAAAAGATATTTGAGGGGATCAATTTTTGCAATGAGCTTGATCTTGTGTGCCAACATATAATGTCTGAATTTTTGGGATGCAAACACTACTGCGAGGCAAGCTTTTCCAATGAAGGAGTAATTTAGCTCATGACCGACCATTGTCCTGCTGATATAGTAGATGGCCCTTTCTGTTTCATTTTCATCATGCTGAGCAAGAAGAGCTCCTAGGGCTGCTGCTGTTGCTGACACATATAAGATCAATGGCTTTCTCGGGATAGGTGGCATTAACACTGGAGGTGTCAGTAGATATTCCTTTATTTTGTTGAATTACCTCTTTGCACTTGGTGTATTTGTATACTACCCCCTTGTGGGTAGGTGTGAGATGTAAGGATTCTGCTTGTCACCATTTGTGCTTCCCTTGAACCTTCTAATGGTTAGACCTTCCTTGGAGCCTCTCGGTTCATTTTAAGTTCTTTGGTGCTTCCATCTCCAAGGATTGCTTTGACTTTTCTTGGATCACCCTCGATACCTCATGGAGCTATGTATCCTAGCGGTTTACGATTATGCGTGAAGATGCACTTCTTGGGATTTAGTTTGACCTTGTATTCCTCTAATCTGTCAAAGATAGCACTTAGGGTTGCTATATGATCTTGTCTTTTTCTTGACTTTGCTAGGATGTCGTCGACATAGTCTTCAACTGTTTTGTGAATCATATCATGAAATATCAGTGTCATGGCCCTTTGATAGGTTGCTCCTGCATTCTTTAGGCCAAATGGCATCATGTTCCAGCAGTAGGTTCCCCATGGGCGAGGTGAGAAATCATGCGTGTTTGCGTCTTCTTTGCTATCATAATGCAGTTTGTCCTAAAATCAGATCCATTAGTGATAGCATCTGTGTCACGCTGTCATGTCCACTATCATATCGATATTGGGAAGTGGAAAGTCAAATGCTAGGACATGCTTTGTTCAAATCTCTAAAATTCATGTAGATTCTGATAGCTCCATCAGGTTTTGAAATAGGTACCAAGTTTGATACCCATTCTGGATAATCAATTGGTTGGATGAATCCAGCATCTAATAGCTTTTTGAGCTCCATTTTGACTAACAAAGCAATTTGAGGATGCATTTTGTGAAGCTTCTGTCTGATAGGTTTTGCATCTAGATACACTGCTAGGTGGTGGACCATAGTATTTGGATCAAGTCCTGGCATATCAACATAAATCCATGCAAAGTTTATTTGTCTTTCCCTTAGGAATGCTGCTAGGAGTTCTTGTTCTTCTGATAATAGTGATTCCGCATAGAATGTTATGTGCGGGGTCTCCTCTATTCCTAAGTTGACTGGGTTGCATTTTTTGGCCAAGACTGTTGACTTCTCTTGATGAATAGCTCTTAGGGGAAGATTGAATCCTTCATCCTCAGGTGCCTCAGAGAGGTTTTCACCATTGGATACGTCCTTTATTTTTACTATTTTCTTGTCAGAGATTGCCACAATGTGGTTTTCAGTCAAGGACTTGGATATGATTCTTAGTTTCTCACTTTTGCGATTGAAGGATTCAATCGTTTCCCCGTAGTAGGCATGTGTGTCCAAATCCATTATGAATCCTGCCTTGTGATCTCCATCTGGAATGTTATCCCTCAACCCCATGAATTTTGAGAGCACTTCATCATTTTTGAATGTATCAAGAACTAGTGGTCCTCGTTGGTCATAGTCGATTAGTTGGGGGTAGACTAAGCGGATCTCATGATTTTGAATATCTGGTTCAAAGGATATGGTACTAATCATACACAGGGTGGTATCTTCGAATAACCTAGGTAGGTTGGATAAGGTATCTTTTTCATCGCTACTAATATAGGGCTTAGTGATAAAGTTATGCATGTCTGTCCCTATGGGTATTTGGGAGTGCACTTGTACTAGGACTGGCTGAGGAGAAACATTAGCGGCTCTAATCGGAGGACTATGGCCACGTATGGTTATTCTTGAAGGGGTACATCCAAGACCAAGATTTGTGATAGGTCACGTCTCAAACATGATTGGTATTAAGAGCCCATTGTCATTTTGTCCTAGTCTTTGATTTCGGTCATAGCCCATCGCAAGCATCATGTGTAGGCCTCTGCTTCTTTCATCCATTGGTAATTCAGGTGTCGGTCTTTCATCTTGATACAACATGTTTGATGGATCTACTTCAATTACCTCATGGCCAAGGTCTCCCCACCTTGTGAATTCAGGATAATTTTGAGGATAGGTTTGAGATGTGGGAGCTTGATTTTCTTGTGGGCATCCTCATGATCTTGGAGATTGTGGTAACTCTCCTATCACAAAAGCATTGCTAGGGAGCCTATAACTTCCATAACCGTCCTCCTGGATGATGAGCTTGATATCGGATATGGTGGGAATGGCGGGTGTCTCTATCGCAGAAGTGGACGTGAGAGTGGCGGGATCGATGTATGATGTGGATGGGCCCTCATCATTTTTCGGCACTTGAGGGATTTTGTAATATTTGGCTTCAAGGTTCTTGCAGTATGAAAACAGCTCAGGGTCTCCATGGACGGTAACCTCTTGTCCATTATGTGTGAATTTCACACATTGGTGGAAGGTTGATGCTATGGCTTTCATTGCATGGATCCATGGGCGTCCTAGGAGAATATTGTATGGCAATTCGAGGTCCAAGACTTGATATGTGGTTTCCATGAGTGTTGGCCCTACTTGGATAGGGAACTTAATTGTGCCCTGAGACACTCTTTCTTGGTCATCATATGCTCTTATTGTTATGCCCTTTCCTTTGTCAATGGAATCTTCTGATATCTTTAACTGCTTGATGAGGCTAAAAGAACAAATGTTCAAACCTGCACCTCCATCCACCAGGACCCTTTTGATTTTGCTTTTGTTCACAATGACCTCCAAGTGAAGTGCACGATTGTGAGATGGTTGGGCGGGAAAGTCTTGGTCAGAAAATGTAAGGAGATTAGGTGTTATGATGTTTCCGACCATAGCTTGGAATTGTTCCGCATCGAGGTCTGCGGGGATGGTAGATGAGGCTAATGCTTCCTCAAGGATCTTTTTATGTGCTGATGAGATTTTTAACAACTCCATGATGGAGATGTGTGTTGGAATTCTTTTGAGTTGGTCTACAACATTGTAGCTATATGGAACGGCTCTTGATGTAGGGACTCTATTGGGTTGGATGACCCGCCAATGGTGACTTTTCGCCTGGTGGTGACTCCAGTCTTTGGTATGAAGCTGATGGTGGCCATCCCAGTTTTCGTGAAGAGGTTGGCAGCTTGAGGTTTGGTACTCACATGATTTCTTTGCCTTTTCCTTTATCATTGTTATTCCTTTGTTGCCATGATTTGGCATCAGTTCATATTTAAGATCTTGATTCCCAGTAGGTGCTTCCACATTTATGATTCTTTGTTGATGAGATCTTGATGATGTTCTTGAGTCTCATACAATTGTTTGTGGTGTGGCCTTTGATTTTGTGGAATTCACACAGTTGATTCTCATTGTACCAAGGAGGTTTGACATCGGTTCTTGATAATTCTCAAATGTAGGAGCTTGGATGAGTTTTTCGTTGATTAGCTTTTTCAGGATGTCCTCAAGTGGTTCCCCCAAAGTAGTGTATTTTCATTTGGGGTATGTTTTGTGTTGAGGTGGTCCTCTTTGATCGTTGACGTTATTGATGGTGGGATTATTGTTGGGTTGATATGTTGTGTGATGAGTGTTTTGGCGTTGTGGTTGGATTTGCAATGCGGGTGTATTTTGGCGTGGACCACTAATGACCACCTTGGCATTGATGATGCCATCATTAGTGATGTTCTTGTTTCTCACCCATGTTTGAGGTTTATCATTGTAATTTGATGGTGGGTGATTATTTTGTGATTCGTGATATGAAGTTGATTCGATGGGTTGGGTTGCAAGGGCTCTTTCGATGCTAAGCACCTTGGAGATTAGTTGATCATAGGTGGTGATTCCCTGAACCTTGAGGTGGAATGACAAGCGGCTTTCAAGATTGGTAATGATTGTGCAGACTTGTTGCTCTTCTGGCATGGTCCATTTGCTTTGATTGGCCTTGGATCGCCATCGTTGAAGAAATGAAGTGAAAGATTCATTCTTTCTTTGTTTCAGAGCGTAGAGTTCTTCGAGACTAACATCCATTGTAATGTTACATGCATAGTTTCTAATGAATGCGTCTCTAATTTCTTTGAATGTCATAATTCCTGAAGGTAAACGAGAGAACCATTCTATAGCATCTCCTACTAAGCTCCTAGGGAATAGCCACATCAGATAAGTATCGTCATATGCAACCTCCATATAATGAACCTGGAATTCCCTGATGTGATCTTCAGGGTTTCCCATCCCTCGATATTTGTCAAATTTAGGGATCTCAAATCCCTTAGGGAATGGTTTCATGTCTAGGCTCCTATCAAATGGATAGAGACACAAGTTGCTTTGCGTTTTGGTTGTTCGCCCTGATTGAAGATCGAGTACTTGTTGCGAGAGCAACTTGAATTTTGTCGTCATATCATTCTGAGGATCAAGGGGTGGGATGAATGTGTTTTGGGGTGTTGCAATCGTGGTTTGGATGGATGGGTTGGTTTGTGCATTGTTCAATGGTATCGGTATGTTGTGGCGGGCGAAGTAGGCTTCTACTTGTTTTTGGATGAACAATGCTTGTTGTTGCTCTTGTTGTTGTTGTACTAGGATTTTTGCTTGTTGTTGCACTTGTTGCTGTTGTAACAATGCTTGTTGTTCTGCTTGTTGTTGCGCTTGTTGTTGTTCTAACAACACTTGTTGTTTTGCTTGTTCTTGTTCCCACAACGCTTGTTGTTGGGCTGCCAATTCTGCTGCTTCTTGCTGCTCTTGGTATTTCTTTAGTGCTTGTTGATATGCTTGTATTTGTGCTGCTTGTGCAAGAAGTTGTGCTTGAGCTTGTGCTTGTTGTGCTTGAGCTTGAGCTTGTGCTTGGGATTATGCTTGTGTGGCTTGTTGTTGCAATAATAGTTGTGCTTGAGCGACCCTTTGTGCTTGCAATGCTTGCGCGACTTGGGAAGCTTGAGCGGCTTGTTGTTGTTGTTGTTGTAATAAAACTTGAGCTTGTTGCACTTGTATTGTAGCTTGTGCAGCTTTGGTAGCTTTGGCAGCTTGAGTGGCTTGTTGCACAACTTTTTGTTTTTGCACTTGTTGATAGCCTCTTTGGAAAGCAGCTTCCAATGTTGCATCGAATTGGTTTGATGTGGTGAATGTTTGTGGTGGTGGAGGTGGTGGTGGATTTGGAATGGTGGTAGATGATGATGTTGTGTTGATTATTTGGTTGGTGGATGGTTCCGGTGGTGGTGGATTTGGCATGGTGGTAGATGATGATGTTGTGTTGATTATTTGGTTGGTGGATGGTGTTGTTGATGTGGTAAGTGGCATCGTTGATGTGATTGGCCCTTGAGAAACCATGCTTTGCAATGTTGTGGGGGTGTTTGATGATTTTTCCATTGCTTGTGTGTTTGTCATTTGTTGTGGTGATGTCAACAATAATCTTTGAGCATTTGGCAAAATGTTTTGATTGGTGGTTGGGATGTTGTTTTGATTGATACTTGGTAGAGGGGGAAGCCCTAAACCAAGGAGTGGTGTTGATGACAATGGTGATGGTGGGAGAGGTGGAAATGTAAGTGGGGTGAATCCTTGCGAGAGTGTTGTGGTGTTGGAAATGCCCCCTGGTCCCAATATGTCTCCCTCCTCTTGTGAATTCGTGAGAAGAGGTGTTTGTGGTGCTTCGTGAAAAGATGTTGATGATAGGTCATAATGTAAAGTGAGAGGAACATTTTGGTGTAATGGATTATGGAGGATGTTTTGTTCCACTGTGGTGTTTGCGTCCAAGTTTTGGTTATTCACAAGGGGATGTGATTGAAGTTCATTGAGGAATGTGTTTCCCTTATTAACGTTGGGTTGAGTTGGAGCAAATGATGTTGTGAGTTGGGATGTTTTGTGTGATGTTTTGAGATGGAGGTGTAGATGAAATGGGGATGGTGGATGAGATTGGGAAAAAGATGTCTCTACTATAGTGAGGTCACATCAAAATCGTGACAACTTGGCCTTGTTTTGCTAGTTCAAGCATGTACAATGAAGGGTTAAGTCTCATCATGATGTTGATGATTCTATGGTTGTCCGGATTTTGGAGCATTTCAGCTATTTCTTCACGAGACATTCCAAAGGTGAGGTCCTCCCCTTGATTTTCTTCTTGTGGGTTTTGTGATGATGAGGGGATCAATGGATTGCTTGATTCTACAAGATTCATTTCTACGTTTGTTTGGCTAAGGTCACTTGAAGCGGGAGTTTCTTTGTGGGCTTCCATACTCTTCTTGTATTGAGATCTTGTTTGAACCATAAAACAAGGATCAATCTTCGAGAATATGGGAGATGAATCTCTTGATTCTTTGGATTAATCTCTATTTTATGTCCCAAAGTGAAAGTTTTTAGGATGCTTTTAGGATCAAATGTGATGATGATATGATGGTGATGTTTAAAGATGGGTGTTATGGATGTTTTGGCTTTTGATAGATCTTGAATGAAATACTAGGCTTTGGATTTTGATTGGTTTATTTTTGGATCTTGAGATTTTATCATTGATCTTGTTTGGATTTTGATTTTTGATTTTTTGAACAAAGACCCTAAAAGTGTTTGATAATGTGATCTAAAGGATAGTTGTGTTCAAAGGATGATGATTTGGACCAATATTGTGAGGAGAAGGATGCATCTACCCACACACCTACCCAAACAAAGATGATTGTTTCACTACGTATATGGAGAAGGATTCATCTACATACACCAAGCTAGCAAAAATGATTTGGATGACTTTGACTAAGGATATGCAAAAGGATGCATTTACACATTCCTAGCCAAAAGGTGAACATTTTGATAAATGTTTTCAAGGACTTGGTCTTAATGATTTTGGTGTTTGCTTGATTTTTTCATAAAGCCTAGCACTTCAAGGATGATTTCAAGGTTTTTCAAAAGATGATTTGTGAGATGGATTTTGATGTTTTGAAAGATGGATGAAAAAGGTTTGATTTGTTTTGATCCCTAGATGAACCTAAAAAGACCACTTTGTATTTTCCAAGACCTAGGTATTGAAGAGCATGCATATGCTTCATAAAGACCTTTGTTAACCAAGGAATGATTTGAACATTTTGGATTTCCAATCAATGATTTGTGCTTTTTGGGATTTGGAGTCTTCAACACACATGAAAGTTCACTTTTCTTAGCTTTGCTTAATGGCTTTATTTTACCAAAAACACTCTCTTTGATTAAAGTTTCAAACTAAGATTTCCAATGTCTTAATTTCTTTAAACCCCACAAGATATTTTATGTGGAAATTCAATGAACTTAAGGCAAGGGTTTTCCTATTGTTTACTCAAGAAGACAAATTGAGATATAATCCAATGCTTAGGAACCTCTACGAACGTGAATCTGTAGGGAAAGTAGTAACATATGGATTGGGTCAATGATATTTGTCTTAAAGAGGGTTTGAAATTTTGAGAATCATGTTGAATGTTTGTTTGCAAAATGTTTTCGAATACAACACTGTGTTTTCAAACAAGCAATGTAACATCCTAGCCTAATGGGTACGTTTTTCTTAGTGGGCTTGCCTCATTCCCTTCATAGAAGAGATGATTTTACATGCAACCAAGGAAAAATATAAAGGTATGATGAAATCCTAACCTCTATATTTCAACCAAGATCGGACATGGCAAGTAACTTCTTGGAATCAAAGTTCCAATGCACCACTTTGATAAACTCGCTCAATGGATAAATAGGCCACTACAAAACAAGGGTTCTAGTTCAGACTTTCCGTTCATGGAGATTGACCCATATGGCAAGAGTCCCCTTTCGGATCCATCTTGTCAGAGCCAACCGCGTGATAATGGCATTTAACCAATACCCACATTTATATCCTGGCTGGAAATACTCTTGGCTTTAGAGTGTTACCGGTTGAGTCATTCCCTTGGGTGAGTACTTTTTCCCCAAGGTAGACCCTCTAAGATAAACAAAAGCAAACAAAAACACAATCTGTAACTCGATTGATCTTTGATGGCACAAAGAAAGAGAATGTATGCGAAAATGCCCCTACTCACACTCGCACAAGATGTTCAATTTTTTAAGCCCAAATTGAAGTGTTTCAAAGCAATAAAATGTATTTTGAATGTTTCTCTTGCACCCTAGATTGCACGAAGCGCAAGGAGAGAGGATACATACTCAAAAGACAAAATCACACAATTCAAGCACTTGTTCGTTTTATAGCCTTCAAAGCAATTGTGAGTTCGTTTTAAGCACCAAAATGAAGTGTGAGTTTTGATTGTTCAATTCTTAACCTCAAACAAAATCTAGTGAGTTTGTCCTAAGATTCATTTTAAGCCCTTTGCAATGAAAATCAAATTGTTCATTTTAGACCCAAATGAAAATTAGTGTTCTAAAACGAAAAGATAAACAACTTCGTGAAGTAGTGTTGATCAAACACTTAAAGTGTTAAAAAACACATTGTGTTTTCAAAAAAAAATTTCCCCTCCTTTCATTTTCATTTGATAGCCTTCTCTTTCGCTTTGCACCTTTTTGCCTTTGCTTTTCCTTTGTACCTTCATTGTTTGTTGTTTGCTTTTGTACCTATAAGATGATAAGAAAAGGAAGGTAATCATGTGAGGATTTAATTTTAATCATTAACTCCAAACAATACTAATGGTTTCAAATTTAACAAAGTGAAGCATTGAATAGAGTCCTAATATTGCACATATATAAAGATTTACAACACTTTTAAGATCGATCCCAAATCCTCTTCAATCAGCATGTTGAAATTCATTGAACTTTTAAGCAAAGCTGATGATTTGCAATAATTCAAAAATCAAGGAAAAATTGAAACCAAATATGTCAAGAAACTCCACTATTTTAGCTAGTAAAATAAAGAACTGCACCAAAATAAATCTGCATAAAATACAGAGGTCTTGGGAAATCCTTTGCATTAATTGCTCCCCTCCAGTTGCAAAAGAAGTAATATGCATTAACCCGTGGTTCTAACCAATATGTGGAGTCAAATGTGAATGCATATAACCTTCGCCTTGAATACAAAAGAACAAAAATTAACAAGTTAAATTGACAATCATGTACCTGCCAATGTTAGCGTTCATTATGGCTAGGAAATAGTTAGTAATGACCGAGCATACCACTAAAAAACACAACTATAATCCAAACAGATGATAGTGTGATAAGACATTTATCAGCGTAGTGTTTCGCAGCCTTGTTTACGTACCAAAATTAGATAAATGCACAGATCCACTAAAATGTTTTGAAAGCAGCACCTTCTGCACAAAAGAAGACAAGGCCCTGCTCGTAATCTTGGATCCACAGTCTAGAGAAGATCAAGTACATCAAATTTTAATCAGAAAGTAGCATATAAACTTAGACTATAGGTTCGCATTATGGGATGCAAGTTGTAGGAACTCAGATATTTCAAAAGCAATCACAATGATGACGCCTGATAATAGTGATGCTTGCGCACTTTTTTTTGAATTTCTGTCAAAAAAACTATTCACAAAAACAAAACCGAGGTTCACAAAAGTCATGCATTGGTTAAATGCAAAGGGTGTCTGACATGACGCCTTAGTTAAGGAGTGAGACTTTTTGACAGGAGGCTAAATTGGCGCGTAGTCCCAACCAACCTCATTAAAGTGATTTTCTACTGTATAAAAATAAATTGAGGGGCAATGTACTTAGCATTTCTTCTGAGATTTAAATATAGCATTGTCAACATTTTACCCACAACATGATCTGTTGAAGATATCGAAAGGCTTTGCTGCAGTGAATCCTCAACTCAAGATCAAATCAGTTATCAAACACAAAACGAAGATCTAGGAGATCCCGACTCATGAACTGGTTGGAAAATATGTCATTTTCCAGCACCTTTACTACTTTTACCACCTGCGAACTTCGATTAGCATCTTCTCAGTGTTTGCGCAATGTGGAAGCAGATACAAGGCATGTGAACTGTTTAACAAATTAGAGGCATAGACAAAGTGCGTGGACTGTTTGATAGTCTAGAAGCATGGGAAAAACACATGAACTGGCTGAAATGTGAAAGCAAAGACAAGGTGCGTGATCTGTTAGACAAAATGCCCCAAAGTAACGTGGTCTCATACCATTGTTGTAGGTGTAAAGCTATGCGTGAATAGAACTATTGAGAGAGGTTTTAAAACACTCTTAAGAAACTACCATCAGAAAGAGCTTTCAAAGTAAAATGCAGGTGGTAGGTGTAGTGATGCGTCCGAAGCATTGAAGAGTTTTCAGACAAATGCCAGTGGTAAATATAAAGCTGGACTAGGGACGCACATATACCAGGTATATGAACCATTTGGCAGAAGCTTTTAAATAAAAAGTCACATACAAGAACCTTTGAGCCTAAGTGTAGGAAAAGACAGCGACTATAAGCCACCTCAATTGGCAGGCATAAAGCCAAGTTCTACAACCTTGGCGCAGCATCCTTCCCTTTCCATGTTTCTGACGTTCTTATGAAGCACAATGCTTGTCAAGCACGCATGATGAATTTGCGGAAAGGACTTAGAAGCTTTCAAGCAAATGAAATTGATAAAATCAAATCGCACCCCACGTGCAACCATTGTCAACTGTCATACCAGTAGAGAATGAAGCATTATAAAAGGATCAAAGTTATCCATTCATTTAAAACAGGCATATATCACATGGCTTCTCATAATAATGGTGGTCTACAATCAGTAATTGACTCCTCTAAATTCAAAAAGCGATGGGATGAAGGATAATGGTTAACACTTATGCATAAACAGAAACAATCCTTGAAACGGATGTAAGCAAGAAAATGTATCTCCTTTTAATGCATAATCAGAGACAAAAGACTTTAGATTCTTGTCAATATGCAGATTTTTAATGCCTTGGCAAAAACAAAAGACTTTATATGCTGACAATAAGCATCAAACAGAAATAAAGATTTCACAACCCTCCTAGCACCACAATGGAGTACCCTAAATCTACATGTAAGACCAACCTCAAAAACTCATTAGAAGGGTTAGTCTAAACACTCAAATCTGCAAATACCTCCATGAAATAAACTATCTATGCTAAAGAAATGCCACAAGTAACAAAAACAACATCAAGAAGACATTTCCAAAAGTAATATAATCACCTATTCCATGTTGGATTGGTGTCACATGTGCTAGTGACCCTTTCCCAACCCTTGATCAATAGCTAAAATGATGATGTATTGCAATGGAGATGAAGAACAAGATTATTTCTCAAACCAAGAGAGTAACCTTGCATAAAATTGTGGATCCTATGAATGAGGATTAAGCCTTCTTTTATAGATTTTGTTGATGAGAGATTGGCCAAGATGGTGAATGTGGGACCACAGATTGGACAAATGAAAGAAGGACACTCTGTCAAGTGGTGACTGGCTGATGGTTGTGTGCAGATTAGGGAACAGCTCTATGAGAGGAGAATTTGAATTCAAATCTCTGAGGAGCAAAATGCTAAGGGGACACAAGAAAAATGAGCAATAAATGCACCGCTGAGGGACAAATCAAAATTTTGCCTTTGAATTAAAATTGAGGGAATATTCCCCATAAATGCCATGTTGATGGGAAAATCTTGGATTTAATAAACTAAATAAATTGATTTATGTGCAAGTGGCTAGATCTAGATAATGCAAGTGTGGATGGACTATTATTTTAACTGCTAGATTAAATAGATGATGATTATGTCAATTAATGTCGATTAGATGATTTGATATTCGATTTATTTAAACGTAAAGGATGAAATATGATTTAATTAAATAATGTTTGATCTATTTAATTAAAGTGATGATGTTTGGATTTGATTAAAAGGTTGATGAGGCTGTTTATTTGATTTTAAATAAATGATCCTAGAGATGAAATTACCTAGTTCAATGGACAGTGCACCTGACACTGATGAATATCCCAATACACATCTAATTTGACTGACCCTCGACTGAATGCATAATGTTAATTCTTTTGCATGTCTAATAACTACGTTATCTACCCTAGTAGGAGAGCTTGTAATATGTTCATCCAAGTTCAAAGTTTGTAAAGTAGCTTCATCACAAGTGGGGGAGGCATCAAGAGGACCACTATGATGTTCAAATAGATTATCCCAAATGGGAGGAGCATGAGTGAAGGGAGGGTCAAGGGTTTCATGACTTTAAATAGGGATGTATTCTAACACTAACCTATCCTCTTTACATCGAGGAGGAATACATGAGAAGGACAATTTTGATGGTCATGGTTATGGAGACTAGGTAAGGTGATATTTAGAAATGTGTTTATGATTTCATGTTCTTGTTGTCTAACATCTTCCAAAGAGGAATGAGGAGATGGACAATCAAAACTCTCAATGATTATACCTTCCTTCACCAAGATACCTTCATCACTAGGAGGAGAGGTATCGAGGGAAGAACAAGTATGATTGTGATGATTTTCTACACTACCATTCTCACCAACGGGCAATGTAAGATTAAGGATTGTACCAATGGTTTGATCACGTTTCTTAAAGACCTCATTGTTGTAATCAAAATTGAGCTCATAAGAGGGAATGTCGTACTTATACAATCCACTATTAACGAAATAAAAGCCACATCTTTTGAAAGAAAGCATGTTGTAATGAAAAAGGAAAAAAAGTACAATACAATGACTTAAAAGGAAATGCAATTTTTTCAATTTTTAAGTAAGCTAATTTTCTGTTTACACAATGCAACAATCTAAAAATGAAATGTTGTGAATGCAAAAGTTCAATTAATCAATGCATGAAATGAGCTAATTTAAGCTAAATCTAATGAAATGCATGTTATAGAAACTCAGCTAACTGATATAGGTAGGTAAAGGCACCAAAAATAAGCTTAAAAATAGGGTTTTCAATTTTGTAAAGGGCAATTTCAGGGGTGAAAAGGGACTGATTCGCCCAAGGTGGCGAATGAGTCCTAGTATGGAATTTTTTCAAAATTTTCAAAAATGTTTGAGTGATTTTTATGTTTTCTAAGTTGTATGGTGCAAACCTAAGTTTAAAATGTAGAATTTCAGAAAATTTAAATGAATTTAGATGCCAAAAATGCAACCTAAATGCACTTTTTATGAATGCAAAATTTGAAACCTAGCATGGAAATGAATCCATGCAAACCCTAATGTAAGATCAATGTGAGGCTAGATCTATGATGAAGAACTCCAAATCATAAAAGTATTCAAAAATTAGGTTCACCAAAATGAACCATAGATTTTAGTGATTTAGGGATGCTATCTCTCTTTTACTCAATTAGGGTCTTTCACCTAAAGGAAAGAGAGATCCCACACCACAAATCTAGGTGGTTCACTCAAATAAAGGAATGTATGATTGAATTTTAACTAAATGACATGATCTAAATGCAACTAAGTGATGGAATTGATTGATTATTAATGAAAAACTAATGAAATGTGCAATGTTTGAAAATACAGTATGATATGTAGAAATGAACTCGAAATGAATAAAAATTGCAACAAAAAGGGATGAAACTGAAAGTGTGCACCTAAGATATTGATGAATATTGGAAATGACTTCTGGAATGCCACTGATCCTAATTTTTAGGCCTGGTGGGACTCATTCACCATTATGGGAAAATCAGTTCCAGTTTTGTGAAACTGTTCTGGAGCCCGTTTCAGACAAATTGGTATCAAAAAATGCAGAAAACCAAAATCAAGCTTGGAAGTGAGACTCATTCACCACCCATGGTGAATGAGTCCACTTTTGAATTTTTGAAGATTCAAAGGTGGAAACAGGAGCTTTTGGTTTGCACTTTCTACTTCTCCAGGTGTCTAGTTCTAAAACTGTCGAATTCGGGCCTAAAAGTGACTTTTTGTTGATGTTTTTCCTTATCCAATGAAGGGATGACTTGAAATTTTTTTTTATGCAATCTTCAATGATTCCTAAGACTCCAAAATATCTAAATATGCAAACACACAAGACAAGAAAGAGAAATGTTGGATGCTAGGGCATGGGGGTTTGCCTCGTCAAACCTCCTATAGGTAATTAAACCAAATGAGGAAAAGAATGTAATGAAACATGAAATAATGGAGTTATTACTTCCTTTCCATGATGTTTGATCTTGAATTTTTGTAGCAAAAAATGAAGAATCTGCCCTTGAATGTCTAAAAATTGTTATCTTAATGACTTGAAATGATAAAATCCTAACTTACTTGACTTGAGATGGAAGAATGATGGATGAATAATGAAGAATGGTTATGATTTAGGCTTTAGAGACTTGATTTTATAAGAAATTCACCTTATTAGCTCATAAATTGGATTCCCAAGGCTGACATGAAGAAAAATGAAACTTAAATTCCAAAATAATGGGGTCTATTAGTGATGATGTAAAGAGTAATTAGGACCTAGGACACAAAATTCAATTTGAAAGTGTGATTAAATACACTTTACAACACTAAAATGAGGTCCACTTAGCCTAGAAAGGCACAATATCCAATGTGAATGTGTAGGACACATTACAACACTAGATTAACATTTAATTCAAAAACCTTCTAGATTAGTGTGATAATGCTATTAAACACATTTTATAATGTTGAAGTAGGGTGAAATGGGTCCATTAAGTCTAGAGAGGCCTGGAAGTCTTTTACAACACTTTACAACACCTTTAGAAGACATAA
Source organism: Sequoia sempervirens (assembly GCA_007258455.2). Lineage (NCBI taxonomy): Eukaryota > Viridiplantae > Streptophyta > Pinopsida > Cupressales > Cupressaceae > Sequoia > Sequoia sempervirens. Next base: position 7,626,649 of record VDFB02000002.1, read on the forward strand.
ATAAATACATTTTAAGTTTAGTTTATAAAGATCCTAGACCTAATGTGGATGTGTAAAACACCTCACAACACTAGATCAAGGAAAAATTAAGTCCATTTTATCATCAATTATTCCCAAATCAAGTAAGTTTCCTTTTTTCTATGATACACAAGGTTTAATTACCAAACTAGGGGTTTGAACGAGGCAAACCCCCCATGAGAAAATCAATATAATATTCTATTTTGCAGGCTTGTTGATAGGTTCAGATCTACAAACCAAGTTTGGAAGGTATAGCAAAGATAGGAGAACAAATTTAGATCTTAACTTTCTAAAAAAAGTAGAATGGGACCGATATGCTAATTGTGGTGTATGAGTCCCCGTATAGTTTTTTTTCTAGATTTTGGGGGATTCAGACTTGTCATTGTGGAATTCCAGTTTCTTCCCGAAAACCCTAACCTAGGACTAAATCACCCCTACTAGCGTATGAGTCCCAATGTGCTCTAAAAGTCAATTTTTTAGGTTTTCAGACCTTATTTCAAGCTTCTCAGACTTCCAGGTGCACCTTTGTCCTCCAATTTGTTATTCTGATTTGAGTTCATTTTCTAGGTCATATCATTAAGTTTTGCATGTTACTTTCATTACTTGTATTTCCAAGCCTTTACTTGGTTGTGAACCCCCTTATTGTCTTAAATCACACCCCGGGACACCTTATTGCAGATCTCTTTCCCTAATTCCATCCCTACATTGAGATCTCTAAGGTTTCCTTGAATGAAATATGAAGCAAATAGGTGGAAAGGTCCTAAACCCTTTAGCTCTATCTCCCAAAAGATATAGCCCCCTATTTTTCATCATTTCAATTAACTTGAGGGGATTTTTTGATTTTCTATAATTACTCCCCCTAAACCAATGCCTAGGTTTAATTTTTGAGAGAATTATTTGCATAGGAGGGTGATACAGATTCATTTGCAGTTTTTTATTCTTTCTTGTTCTCAGGCCCATCTTTCTTCCTCTAGATCTTTTCCATTTCTTTCTTTACATTTGTCGGATCAATCTTTATGACTAGATTATTTCCATTTTTAGGATTTTTCTTTCTTATGTCTCTACAAAATCTAGCAATATGTCTAGATTTGTCACAATTGTGACATACAATATTCCTCTAAGAGTTACTCTTTTCGTTCATTCTAGATCTGTATTGGTTAGCCTTATGTCCAAATCCATGACATGTATAACAATAGCCATTGAAGGATTGAAATAGTTTTTCTATTGGTGTAAGTATTCCTCATTTGAGTTTTGCATTGACTTGCTCTATGTCCAAACTTCTTGCAAGTAAAGCATTGACCAGTACGAGATGAAACATTCTGATTTATTTTTCTTTTACATTTCATTGCTTTATGACCAAACTTGTTGCAAAAATAACAAATACCATTGAAAGATGAGTACCTTTGAGCATTTGGTTGTTTGATAGGAGGTCTTCTTGCATTATTTAATTGATTCTGAAACATGTCGTTGTTCTTCTTATCTTTGGTCCTCTCAGGTTCACTGATCTTTCTAATTTTGAACTTTCGCCTATCTCAAGTGCCAAACCACTTTTATCTGTAAATGCTTTTTGACTGGCAATCAACTCATCAAGCATTGTAGAAATCATCTTATACTTGTCTTCATGAATTCTTTATTTTTCTAAATTTTCTCTTAGATTTACCACTTCTTGTTCAAGCCTAATGCATTCATCAGTTTTTCTTTTTACCATAGTATTTAAACATTCCTCAAATCTTTTCTTTTCTGCCACTTGTACTTTTAGTCTGGTAATGTCATCCTTTACTTGTCTCAACTAATCACTAACTTCCTTATGCCTTTTTCTAAATTTCTTGATTTGCTCTCTTAGTTTCTTGATGCATTCATTAGATTCATTGAGATTTTCCTTCATATCTTTGTTTTCTCCTTCAATTCTATCAAGATCTTCAAGAATAGCTTTAAGTTCTCCATCTTTGTCAAGTATGCAACCATTGTCATCCATGTGCTCAAATTCCAAGATCTTCCCAAAGAGGTTAAGCTCCTTTAGGGGAACCAAGCTCTAAACTGATTGTTGAACACCCAAAATACTGAGAGGGGGAGGTGAATTAGTATTCCTAGAAACCATTTGATTACCAACCATCCAAATAACATAACATACTTAGAAATTAACCAAAATAAAAGCATAAAAAACCCATAACATAAGCAACATATGAATACGAGAAATCTTAAGTGGAAATCCCAAGATGGGAAAATCCACGGTGAGGATTAGCTCACTTTATAGTATGATTGGTCATAAAATATTACATAAAGGCTCACTGCAAGGAGGAATCGTTGTCCAAGTGAACTCACTATTGATAGCAAAAAGTAAGACAAGAAAAGTGGCTACATAGCCAATATTTGAATAGATACAAAATGCATCTATCATATGCTGAATTTAGTTCCATTGAAGCTCAGGATTATGATCCAAATAACTTTTCCTAATACAAAACACAAATATTACTCAAAATTATATTCACATATCCTTTTTTCAATCTTCTACAAAAATTCACTTTCTTGCTTGCATTTAGACCACTTCACTAACACACCTCTCTTCTTAACCTCAAAATGATCTTCTATATATATACATGAGCATCATCACAAAAACTAATTGGTTCAACCTTATTAGATGATGCCAAAGGAAATGCAAAACATTCCTTGTCAGAACCCAATTCAAAATTTCAAATACCTTCGTGCCACAAACCTATGAGATATAGGTCAACATGGACCCATAATAGGTCCTTCTTACATTTTTGTCAAAATTTTAATCTCCACAACCTTTTACATATTTTAGGTTAGCCTACAACAAAATACTTCAATTGATCATCACACATAGAGCACATGGATCTAAAAATATCATGCTAGCTAGAAATCTTAACCCATAGACACATGTAAACATCATCACAAAACTACAAGACCTAGAACACATTCATGGAGAAGTACAGATAGAAAATGCCATGCTCGTTACACCAAAAACTAGGAACACTTTATATACAAAACTTTTGTCATATGCAAGTTTTTAACCATTTGTCCAAACAAATCAAAATTCTAGATTTAGGGTTAATATCATCCACAAACAACACATTGGAATCAAAAAGAGGGCTATGTACGTGCGATGAAATGCAAACCAATGTATAGAGGACACAAAGAGAAAAAAATATTGATGTAGACACATAGAAGAAGTGCTTAATTGTGAATCAATTCAAATGAGTGAAACATTCTTCATACCATTCTGATATTCACCATGTAGCATTAACATGAATGAAAATACATGTCTTCTTCATTCTTTCAACATTTTCCCCTTTTCAAAACCAAGACTAGATTTTACATTTGATGGCTTTCGAGAGTTAATCTACTCTTCAAAAATTTCAAAACCTCCTCTCAGTTTCAACTCCTTGAACTTGTTCTTTATCTTTTTTTAGCCCTTTTCTCAAGGCTAGAACCTCTTCTTCAAGTTTTGAATATTCAACAATTTTTTCATTGAGCTTGGTATTTAAGTAATCTTCAATCCTCTTGCCTTTATCAACCTTAACTTTCAAATTAAAGATCACATCTTTTTCCTCCTTAAGTTCAATTTCACATCCTTTGCCTCCTTGTAATTCTTCTTTTGATTCTCTAGCTTGTTCCTTCAATTTGACAATTGTCTCCTTTGATTTTTCAACCAAGCTTTCATATTCCTAATTTAGTGCTCTTGCTTCATTCAAATCTTTAAGAATAGACTAGACTTTTCCTTCAAAATCTATTTTCCAAACATCTGAATTGAAGTCCCCTCCTTAACATTCCATTGTCTCTAGATCAAGTTATGAAGAAAATATATCATTAAACATTACTTTAGATCCCATGTGTTCAAATGTAGGATCTACCTCAACTATTAGGCTACTCAAAGGCTCTTGTCCCTTGAAATTTTTCTTTTTCTACTTTCCCTTTTGACACTCCTTTACATGATAGAAATTTCCATTTGTCCTAGCGTCTTCTGCAACTAATCTTTCAAACCTTGCCTTCCTTATCTCATATCCTTTGGCATGAAATGTGAGGTCATATGCTTTGTTGCACATCTAGTTGACATTGATGAGATTATGTTTCAAACCTTTGACATATCTAGGACATCCTCAGTCTTGTTTTTTTCAACAATTGTTATAACACTCTTTCCACAAATCAGTGTCGACCCATTGACACCAAACTTGACACCACCACCATTACACTTCTCAAGGCTGATGAAATTTCCCTTGTCACTAGCCATGTGGTTAGAGAAACCATTGTCAATTATCCAATCATCTACTTTTTTTCCATGAAAAGTAGTCCATGCAACCATTGATTTCTCAATATATCCTTGTCAGTCTACAAGGTACCAAACTCCTTACTTTTTCTAATTCTCTTTTTGTCACCAAATTTCAAGGCCATGAAAATTGTTTCATCACCTAACTCATCATGATCCTCATCTTCTGAAGAGCAACTATTCTTCATGGAATAAAGACTTCTTTTGTACTTCTCTCTTTTATTATCATCCTATGATTTTTTAAAAGGGAATTTAGGGGTAAAATGACCAACTCTTCCACAGCTAAAACATTTTAAATGTAACTTACCTTTGTACTTTCCCATGCCTCTCTTCAATCTTCTCACAAAGTTTGCTTCAACCTCATGAAAGCCATTATCCTAACTAGCTACTTCATCTCCTGCCTTCTTACTGACTTTGAATGTTTATTCCTTCTTTGGAACACCTTTGTTAAATTCTCTCATTTCAAATTTTGTGCAAGCACTAAACAATTCATCTATTGAATACTTATCCAAGTCCTTATATTCTTCAATAACAAACAATTTATTACTATAAGATTTAGGGAGAGATCTCAAAACCTTTTTCAAAATCTCATCTTCTTTCACTTCTCCACCAAGATATCTAATGCTAGTAACAACTTCATCCACCTTGAGCATATAACTTGAAATATCTTCATCCTTTGTCATCCTCAAGGTCTCAAATCTACTCTTGAAAATTTGCATCTTGGATTGCTTTACTTTATTGTCTCCTTCATACATGCTGCTAAGTTTTCCCTAAACATCTTTAGTAGAACTATAATCCATGCACCTTCAAAAGTTATGAATTACCTAACCCATTACATTCTTAGCCTTGGAATTTTTCTCATACAACCTGATCTGAGTTGGATATGTAGGAGGAGAAAAAAGAGAAATATAACCATCATTGATAGATTACCAAACACCAAACACTAGAGAGTTTAGATGGCCTTCCATTTTCAACTTCCAAAAGGTGTAAATTGTCCCATCAAACCTAGGACCATTGTAAGCTCCATCATGTGCCATCTTGGACCTTTCCTCAAGTGGTTAAGCTTCTTCAAAGGAACTTGGATCTTATACCAAATTTTGAACACACCCAGAGACTTAGAGGGGGGTGAATCAGTCTTTTCAAAATATAAACCCTTCAACAAGCTCAAACTTCTTTATCAGATTAAAAACTCTCAAATAAATTTAGTTTGTTGACAAGATTAGAAACCCTCAACAATGAAAGATATAGCAATTCAACCTTTAACCATATCAGTAGCAATAAAAAAATAAACAAGCAACACACATCCACAAGATAACACCAAATTTATTGTAGAAGTTGAGAAAGCCAACTTTATAGACCCCGAAGATCACCTGCATGCAAATAACCTGCCATAGAAAGGAAGAGATGGAGACATAAAAGCAAGGGTACTTTGCAAGCTTCAAGAGAGATTGCATTAGCTGAATTGAAATAATTACAAAGATCAATCCTTAAAAGGAGATTATGCAAAACCTAAAAGTAACCCTAATAGGCAGACATTTAATAATTAATATAATTATTAAATGTCACAATATGCAAACTAAATTGAAATCTTAAGAGAGGAATAAAGGTAACTTAATTAACATACTTAAGTTAAAACCTTTACTCTAACACCCCCCCTTAAGATGAGCAAGAGTGCAACTACAAACATGTGCAAGAAAGAAAAAGTAACTACAATGCATGAAGGTAAAATTGGGTCCCAACATCTAGGCCTGATCAGGTACTCGAATACAACCAAATCTTTGTAAAGTGGAGTAAATAGAGAAAACCTCACGGGAAAAAATCTACTCCAAAAAGAGATGAAATACATGAAGAACGTCATTGAAGCAAAAGAAGCTGCAAACAATTGTCAAAAGATGACTGCTATGGTGTTGAAGAACCTCCTCTAAAGATAGGATGATCAGGATCAAGAAGACAACAACCTGCATGAGTGCCCCCAACGACACTACTTGAATCAGACGACAAACAAAGGAAAACATCTGGAATGAAGATACAAATGGCACAAGTACCAATAGTCTAAAAAATACTGATCAACTAAGAATGCAATATTCCTTCCATGGCAAAACCAAGGAAGCTTTAGCATGAACACTATAATACCCCCCCATAATGTTGACTGAGAGAGCCTGACAGATCCACTGAAATGTTGTGTAACACCCTATAGTGCATGAAAGAGAAGAAACAACATCTAAAAGTGCACAAGAAAGCACTCACAACTAAAAAAGTGGTGTGCATAAAAAAGCACACATGCATGAGGCGGAATCATATGGATCCACTGTCATCGTGGAGGGACACTCATTAGACAAAGGTGTGATGGAAAAAACAAAGGCACTACACAACCCCCCCATGGCACTTTATAATACAGTGCAAGTACAAAATATGGCACAACCTTATGTGCAAAATCCCAAAAATACATGTACAATAGTGTGGCACTTTATCTCAATGTGTTTACATAGAAAAGATTGCTCACAAATGATGCTCAAAATGCCCATAAAGGACAAAAAATTGGAAATACATGAAGAACAGCCAAAAACGAAGCATCCCATGCAAACAAGAAGTTCCTAAGAGCTAATATGTCCAGGTAATCCATCAGAGTGCGTAAACAAAAAAAAAATGAATAAAATGTACCTGGAGTGAAATCTGGAAAAGTTGCATGGATGGAACTAAAGAGCTCTGAAATACAGTTCCAACGCTACTGAGATTGTGAAAACCGAAGAAACTGGTCAAAAGTTACGAGCTCGGGACTGAAAACAACTCCTCTAACTTCAACTGGATGTAGAATGCACCAATAGAAAAATGAAGTGATGAGATCCACATCACTGGAAATTTGACGGAAGTAGATTTCTGACGATATCTTGTTTGCCAAAAAATGATATCGTATGCCCAAGTTATGGCCTCTGGCAGAAAACAACTCCAAAGGGGAAATAAACTAGTGTGGCATTAAATTTGACGTCCAAACGGTTGTCACAGCAAAATTGGAAGCTTAAAATTTACGGTCAAATGGCCGTCAGTGCTTTTTCACAACTTGGCTTATTACAGAAAAAAAACATTTACATATGTTAATTTTTTTTAGTAAAAAAAATTAATAAAAAAATGAGCAAGGGCCCGCATGGCGGCCACTGCCTGCCAAGGTGGCAGGGCGCTACCCATGTGGTACCGACTGCTACAGGGGGTGGTGCCCAAGGGGTTGCTGCCTGCCATAATGGGGGCGATACCCTTGGGTATCGTCCCAAAACTTTTTAAAAACCCTTTTTTTTTAATAAAAAAACTACATTTATTTTTTAAGTTTTTTCAAAAACTTTTGAATGATTTAAAAAAAATTTGCGAAAAAATCAAATGAATTTTTTAAAAAAAAGAAATTTGTAGAAAAAATCAAATGATTTTTAAAAAAAGGAAATTTGCAAAAAAAATCAAATGATTTTTAAAAAAAATTACCTCAGACTACGTGCAGACGGTGAACAGGGTCGTACGAGTAAAAAAATTGCCTCATAAATCAACTGGACCAAATATAGGTGTGTTTATAGTCAATCTTTAGGTTTTTGGCCGCTTCAGATGCAACAATGAGGTCCGTTTGGGCTCAAAATGCTCTGAAAAATCAAGCACCCCCTGTATTTGACAAAAAACCCTTTCTTCAAACCCTCAAAAAATGGAAGCCAAATTTGATGAAACAAAGGTCGATCTTGACTATTCTGGCAGCTTTGGATTCAATGGAGAGATTTGATTTAACCTTGGATGCATAGAAAAAGCCCACTGCTTGGATCAAAAAGGAAAACCTCAAACCCTTGAAGCTCCAAAAAATCCTTGAAAACACGAACAGGAAGCAGCAGGTCTGGATCTTTAATACCATGTAGAAGTTGAGAAAGCCAACTTTACAAACCCCGAAGATCACCTTCATGTAAATAACCTATCATAGAAAGGAAGATATGGAGACAAAAAAGCAAGGGTGCTCTGCAAGCTTCAAGAGAGATTGCATTAGTTGAATTGAAATAATTACAAAGATCAATCCTTAAAAGGAGATCATGCAAAACCTAAAAGTAACCCTAATAGGTAGAAATTTAATAATTAATATAATTATTAAATGTCACAATATGCAAACTAAAGTGAAATCTTAAGAGAGGAATAAAAGTAACTTAATTAACATAATTAAGTTAAAACCTTTACTCTAACATTTATGTGGAAAGTTCCCAATGAGAGGAAAACCACTATGAGAGCTAACTCACAATATATGAAGCTCACTACCTACAAAATTTACAAGGATCACTGCCAAAAGACTTGTAAACTAAGGAACACAACCTTAGGGAAATATTCAAAGGACTTGTAGACTGAAGCATACAACTCCAAGGAAAGATACAAAAGACCTAATGAGACTCACTATCTCATTGAAAGATACATGAAGATTTAAAATTTACAACAAATGTTAACAATACACTCTGTTGATTGAGGCATTAAAGAACATATGATCTATTTTCCACACACTTTCACATTTCTTTTTCAAGATCTTCAATACATTCTACCCTATCACACTTTGCAACTGATTTGATCTTTCATTTATATGCACCACAAGAACACGAAACATTAATTAGGTCAGCCAAGAAGATGATAAATAATAATCTCAACAACTTGGCCATAAAACCATAGTGTGGTCCTATCCAAGACCAAAAATAATATTATTACATTTTTTAATGTGATCCCAAACAACTTACATGCTAGCGCACATCAACTCAAGTCTACAACAAGGAAATGTGTAGATAAAATGTGTAGCACAATACCAGTTGCCCCAAAACAAACTTGCAACTAAATTTTACTCAATGTGATTCTTAACAAGATAGGTCAGGACCCAAATCCATCTTAACACAACTTCATATGTTACGCCCTGCCATGCAACCCTAGAGGAAGTTGCAATTAACTACTCAAACGTACTATTTTTTTTTTGTTTAAGTACAAATAACATGCAAGTTCACTACCCATTGCAACAACCTCTAAGGTTACGAGACTGAGATTACTTTAAAACCCAAACAAGAAACATGAATTGAAAACATAACATTTAATTACTTTATAAATTAAGTACACATACATTCCATACATGATAAATTACATTCAAGCATAAGAGATACCACATGATTTCAAATAACAATCATTTAACAATAAGATTGCAACTCTCATTCCTCGAATGAAGTAAATCCAATAAACATGGTTACATAATACATCTTCCACCTCAATAAAAAATGAGGGGTAATAAATTACAATATCAACTGAAATGAATAAAGCATGAAATGAAAATGGATTCCATGAGCTCTCCAACTGGAAATTTCATCCACATGAACAAGAAGAAAACCCAATGGAGTAAGGTGCACGTTCCACCCAACCAAGTGGTACCCAAAGGTCCACCCCCCATGCTAGGAGATAGTAATAAGGAAACCTATACAAGGCCATCAACCTCTAGACACAGGCTAACTCACACTAACACAACCAATCACATGAACCAAACAACCATAAGAATAACACGAGTACAACCCTGACATCACTGACATAAGTCACATTGCTTCTAGAAATAAAATAGATCAGGTATGATAAGAGGACCATACACATAAAAACAAATACCAACTGTTGTTGTAGAAAGAGTGTCATCACACAACTCGACATGGGATATCCTCTGAGAATCTTCATAGGCTCTGGCCCCCAATATGGGATATCTTGGTGGCCTCAACCGAATCGCGGCCCCCATACTCACTCATGTGGAATCAAATACCTCTCATAAATACAAGATAGATGACCTTGTCATTCCAGGCCTTCCCACTCATCCCAAGCCTATACGAGCACTTGTGTCTATAAGTGAGGCTAAATTATCTTGATTAATGTGAAATACTACCCAAACTTCTAAGTATATTGTTTTAGTTATCACTTGATTAAACAACCTCCAAAGGTTATCTAGTTTACCTCGTTGGGCTCTGGAGCCTAACAGAAGACACTCTTCTACTTGACAACATACCAACACAAAATCAATCACCAAGGGTGCCAAAGTGCATACAAACAAGATAAACAATCACTCCAACTCTAGAAGGAACATATAATGAAAAATCACTCCAAACACTGGAGCCAACAAAACACATAATCCACTCCTTCCAAAAGAGGCACAAACCACATAAACCACTCCTAATCCAAAGGAGACACAAACCATCCATGTTTGTGAAAGCTGGGTAAAACAACATGATACAATTATACGCACTACCCAAGGCAATACAAAGGTTGACTAACATAATAGAACCCCAAAAAGTTAAACCCCTTATGGAATACTTAACAACCCTTCTAATCAACTTCCCCAAAGCGAAAACAGAAGAAGTGTACACTCAAGAAGGGCAATCAAACATGAATTAAATCTATATTTGGATTTCCTAAATCCACTTCCTTTAATAACATTCAATAGTTTATTGCCACAACAAAACTAATTAAATTTTGTCTCTTTCAGAAAAAGGATAAAATTTAACCAGATATTGAATTCCCTAATTGCTCTTAAATAGTAATAAACATTTACTTCTATAATCTAGAACCTATCATTTAAACATAACTATTGGTCCTTTACAAAATAAATCATTTTAAAATCAAGTAATCTGACTATTAAACTCCTTACATTTAAATCCAATATTTGTCCTTTCAAATATATTAGTTTACAGTAAAATCAATAATTTGACTATGAGCACAATATTTTAAATTTCTCAATTACACATTTTATGAAAATAACTAACCTTATCGTACATTCGTTTGCAACTAACAAGAACTATAAATAAAAATCACTCTCTTAAACATTTCATTTCATTTAATATGAATATCCCTTTCCCTTAAAATCATTCCCTTATTAAATAACTATTCAAGCATTTAACATGTAATAATAAATTAAATCTAAGGGTCTACTTTAGTTTCCTGATAATATTTAAATATAAGAATCTCATTTCCCCATTGAAATGATTTCATTAAAAACTAAATACTTGCACATAATTATCCATTTTCCTTCATTACCCAAAATGATCAAAATCAATTTTTTAAATAAAATGATTTTATTATAACATCAATTTTTATTTTTATTTTTGCATCTTTTCTAATAAAAATAATCTGAAAATAATTATATTCAATTAAATGATTAAACATATAAATTTTATTTAAATATTTTGCAAAAACCTTATATATTTCCAACAAAATCCAAATAAAATCCAATTATTTAAAATATATAAAAATATAGGCATATTATATATAATACATATATATTAAATAATAATAAAACAAAATTTATTTTAAATAATAATATAATATATATACATATAATATATATATAATATAAAATAAAATAAACAAAAATAAAATAAAAATAAAAATAACAATTTTTTTGTTGACCCCACGGGCCCCTAAAAGGGAGGAGGATGCAGCCATAGGCTGCGCCCAACCTCCCTTGTGGAGGCAACATTGCTTGTGGCAGCGCTTCCCCCACACAGGGTGTGGGGAGTGCTGCCACAACAACGCCCTCCATTGGGGTGGTTGTGTGCAGCCACATCTTCCCCCCCCTCGCCCCTCCCATCCCCTCCCACCATACCATAATTTTTTAAAATTAAATCCTTTTAAAAAAAAAACACAGAGAAAAATTTCTCTGTTTTTGGTAATTCCCAGAAATCAAAAAGATATTTTGATAGAAATTTTCTTTCAAACAAGGAAAAATTTCCCAAATAACTTATACAACAATTTGTGTGTGTATATATATATATACCAAGTTTTCATTTAACACTCAAATCAGACAAATTTTCAAAAAGAAATTTACAATAAAATTAATTTTCAACATGATTTCCTGATTTCAATTTCTGGAATCTCCAAATCCAAAAGAGAGGTTTTCCTAATTTCTTTTTGTTTCCTTTCCATTTTCTATTATTAAACTTGAGAATTTCAATTGAAAGAATTTGTTTTTCCCCAAGAATCTAAATTCTTTCATGATTTCAACAGGGTTTTTAAATTTTTTTCCAAGCAAGTTTTCAAAATTGAAAATCCTAAATTTCAATTCAGTAAAACAAGAGAGAACTTGTTTGAAGCTTGAAGAAGAAATCTGGTGTTGAGCTGCAATTTCCAATTTTCCAAAATTCCTCCAAAGACTTTACTCCAAATCCAAAAATGCATCTCCAAAACAAGAAAACCTCTATTTCTTTTTACAACAATCTTTTTTTTAAATGAAATATCTTCCCCAAATTTAGTCAACCTTCAAAATATCCCACCCACCATAGCTATTACTCCCTCTATGCATTTTGGAGATATTTTGTTTATTTTTTTTTAAATTAAAAACCAAATTTCTTTTCAACATGACTTTATTACTTTTTCAAAAATTTCTATTTCAAAAAGGATTTGAAACTTTTAAAATTTTCTTTTCAAAAGAATTTAAACTTTTCAAAATTTCTTTTGAAAAATTATTTAACACTTTTAAATTCCAAAATGAATAACTTAATCCAATTCCACACAATTAATTTAATTAATCAATAACATAAATCAAATCCAAGATTAGATTATGTTATTAATTAAATTAAATTAATTAATAAATTAAATAACATTTCTAACATTATAACTAGATTTATTTAATAAGCAACTTAAATACATAAGGCCATTTATTTACCTTTTCCAACTTGCAATTAAATAAAATCAAAGAGAGATGAACAACAAAGAAGCAACTTAACTTGACTAAAACCCAATGACACACTATGACTAGGGTGATGACGTGGCATGGAAAACCTAGCTACTGTCTCCCAATCAAATACCATTGGCCAATGGACATGTCAAACCTGTGAAACCAAGTGGAGTCAATGTCCTGTACCTATCAACCTGCGAACAAAAAGTATATCGAACATGCATATATATAACATAATAAAACACACCGTGAAGAGGAAATCTCATAATTGTAGGGCACTCACAAGCGAGTGATGCGATCTCGTCCCCTTCACCAATACACTCATCATAGACTGACAGTTCCATCATAAACAAATATCTCATGCAATAACATGTTACAATAACTAATAATCATTACACCAATTAAAACATGAAAAATAAAGCATCAAATAAGATACATCACATCACACAAATAGACTACTACTCTATAAATAGCGATCAAATAACACACACATGATAAAGTATCTCAATAACCAAAAAGCACATCAAATCAAACAAGGACACACTGTCCAACCAGAAAGAAAAACAAAGGGGTATTACATCATATGTTAGAACAAACCCCTAAGCACATGACACAAGCAATAGAACCAACCCTATTGACCAGATATCCACAAATAGCACAAAATACCAACTCAACACAATGCAACACCAAAGAGATCAATAGTTGATGTGTGGATCACAAACAGATGTTCCTTGAACATTCAACAACACTTCCAGATACTTCTCTTATACTATCATGCTACCAACAACTACCACAAACCAAAGAGGAGTAGAACACTTCATCCCATAAGCATAAAAAATACACAACCATAAGATATATCATTAACAGATCAACTTGCAGACCATATCAACACATGGAACTTGAACTAAGATATAACATGTAAACATTGAGAAAAGATTCAGCAACCCACAAGAGTAGAGACATCAATGCAAAGAAATGTAGAGCATTTTTGCACCAATCCAAACAACCAATAACATTACCAACCTTTTGTAATTAACATAAACCTCCTCGAAAACATAAGTGACCTAAAAATATAGGAGTGCAACATCCATAGAGCATAAACACTAAATCCCAAACTACAAGACCATATCTTCAACAACAAAGGAATGCAGAGCATTTTCCCAAACAATCTTGACAACAAATTTCTAAATCATACTTTCTACCAACTTGCAGAGCCTAGAAATAGTTTGTTGTAATACTTACTTCCTCAAGAACAATATAAGATATCATACATCATATTATAGACCATCATCAACATCTCTCCACCATCAACATTAATTCTAATCCTCATCTTAATATATCATCATGATAACATATATGTTGACAACAACCATACTCAATACACCTTTTCTTGACATCAAGGAAGCATGATATCCAACTATGAACATCAACACTAAAGACAATCAGTGTCAACCAACAATCTCATAAACATGTAAAACAATCTCCCAAATGTTGACAACCAATGTCAATAGCCTCACCAAGTGTTGATATCACAACAATTTCCTCAAGTGTTGACATCACATCAATCTCCTCAAGTGTTGACATAAATGACAACCAACTCACTAAGTGTTGACATCAATGAAAACCAATGCCAACAAATTTTTCTCTTGATCACTCTTGAATTGATTTTTCAAGTATTTTTTATCAATAATTTTTCTCATTATTTTTCTCTCTATATTAAAATTGTGAAAATATTGTTTATTTATATGCAATTCTTCTAATTTACTAAAAATCAAATGTTTATAGCCAACAATTGAAATTAGAAATTTAAATAATACATTACCGACACCGACATATTCAAAATTTGGAGCAAAAAATGTTGGTCTAGGGTGTAAAACACCCTAGACTAGATTCCTTCTTTTTAGGTGTCAAAAGTGTCGAGGGAAAAATATTAAATGCATAGTTTGATTTTTTATGTTTGATTTTCCAAAAGATTCTTATAAAATAAGTAGTTAATGCATAATTAGGCCCAATCACATAAGGGGAGCAAAAAACTAACATGAAATTGTCAAGGATGATACTTTTCAATGCTACAATTGGCCAAGGTATTATTATTTTGGTTTCTAAGTTTCTCTAGTTTGATTTTATAATATTTATGTAATGTTTCTTTATTGATCTATTGTATCTGATTCAAGGCCCTTCCTTTCTTATCTAATAAAAAACATACCAAACTATAGATAAATGTATATGCTTAATTAAATAATCACAATTAACATGGCTATAGACATAGAAAATATTACTGATAAGAACTATATGAATACAAAATAAAATGATAAAATAACTATTATTAATGTAATCAAGAGTATGAAAACAACTAGCAATTTGAGATCTAAAATATTGATTACATAAAGGTCACCATAATAATTAATCCATGGCTTATAAATAAAATCACACAACAACAAGGGCAGGTGCATGAAGTTGGTTGCACTATTGTGGCCAAATGGGAAAAAAATGGGGAAACACATAACATGCTCGTGTTATAATGCGAGTGCGTTTTGTGCCTTTAAAAGGAAAAAAAAAAAGTGAAATGTGTATCATTTGCTTTTCACTATTTCTCAGCTCTGCCTGTGGCCAAAAACCCTCATTTTTCGCGCTCGCGTTCTAGGAGGAAGGAATTCTGCAAATTTCATCAAGAACAGTTGGATTTTTTCTGTAAATATGGTGCCATGACGACGAAGAGATGCAAGAGGTAAGTATTGTTTACTATTTATTTTGAGTTTGTTAGTTTGAAATTGATTTTGTTTGTTTTAGGTTAGATTTGATTGTTTTTTTTTTAATTTGTAGGAAATCCTGCAAATCCTCATTAAGAAGAGGAGGTAAATCCTCAACAAAATCAACCTCAACAACAAAATCAACCTCCCCCACCATTCTCTCAATTCCCTCTTGGCACTCAAGAAAATTTGAGTGAAATTGAGAACAATAAAAAACTTGAGGATCTTATCAGTAGGTTGAGTGATCCAAATGCTTCAACCACAGAAAGAATGTTTATAGCACATTCATTGAAAGACATGTTAAAAAATGGAGATGCAATCACCCAACAAATATTTGGATGGCAAGATATGAGGCAAATAGCTAGGGCATATTATGCAAACAAATTATCATATAAACAAGTAAAAGATTTAAAAATTACTAAAGGTGATTTGTGCTCTCTATTCACTGACCCTAAAACAAATCAAAATCTTACCCTCAATGCAAAGAGGTTTCCTATTCATTGATGCCACCACCAAGAGATTAAGAACTATTTTTATGAAAGATGGTATATGGTCTTCGATTACCCACCATGCAATAATTGTGAAGTCCCTCAATATTTTCTTAGGAAATTATACAGTGATTTTGTATTGAACCAAATCCCAAATTATTTTGATATGAGGGAGTTCCAGGGGAGAGGTGGGGGGTTAGTTTAGGATAGGCTCGATGCACAGCCGGATACTATGTGGCAAGGGAGATGACGGGTGATCCCATAATAGTGGTTTACAATTTTTGGCTAAATTGGACACTGAAATTATTATTTTTAACTAAATCTTCACATTCGGGCACCTATAGCGGCTAAACTGTGAGGAATTTGAAGATGGTGCAAACTGGAGTCTCATAAAATTTTGTGTGTAGATTCTAAAAATATTTTTTTCAAAATTTTTGGAATCAAATTGTACTTCTTTTTCCATCTCCCACGAAAATTGATTTTTTTCAGAAAACAACATTTTTAAAAAGTGATGCACACCGTATAACGATAACTTTTTTTCCATGAAGGATAAATTCTAATTTTTC
>VDFB02000002.1:7643541-7677310 GCA_007258455.2 Sequoia sempervirens
CCCCCTATAAGCAAAGACTAAAAACAATTGAATCCCACACATGTGTCCCCAATGATTTCACGCAAGATCAAGATCAAGAAACCAAAGGTAAAAGCCCTTACTCTAAAAGCCCATCAAAAGCATCTCTCAACGCTATACTAATTAAGATGAAGACTGCTTTTTAACTTTTACAGAAAGGCTTCAAGAAACAATCCTAGTTTGTACTTGTTCTATTACTATCAAAACCCAAATCTTTTTAGAGAGTTTGAACATCTTGTTTAGAGAAAATCTTGTTCGTCAAAACTGAGGTCCAGTAAACAAGTGTCATTTTAGGTACATCCTAGGATCAAAATCAAATCTTCATCCATCTTTGAGCATCAAAACCAAAATCATCTTATCAACAACTCTTCAAAAATATTTTAAAAAGACTTTATGTTAAACTTTGGGCAAATCATTTGAAATCAATCCAAAATCACCTTGTTTGATTAAATGTGTGTAGATCCATCCTTCTCCACATATTTGATCAAATTATCAAAACTTGTAAAAAAATTCATCCTTTGATAACATCCAACATCTTAGGATTTAGGAGTTCATTATAAATATCATCCTGTTTGGATAGGAGTGTTTAGATGAATCCTTTTCTTCTCACACCTAGAAAAATTATCATCTTGTGAACGATTTAACTCTAGGACAACATCCAACCTCTTAGAGTTTATGAGTCCACCAAAATCTGAATCCGAAATAAATCAATCCTAAATCAAGTCATAAAGTTTAACATACCTTTCAAGATTTTCAATAGTTCCAATCATCCATCAAACATTCATCTTACATCCACATCATTATCACCCTTTGATCCTTAAATCATCCTGGGTGATCCCACAATAGTGGTTTACAATTTTTGGCCAAACTGGACACTGAATTTTTAATTTTTAACTAAATCTTCACATTCAGGCACCTATAGCGGCTAAACCATGAGGAATTTGAAGATGATGCAAACTAGAGTCTCATCACATTTTGTCTATAGATTCTAAAAATATTTTTTTCAAATTTTTTAGAATTAGATTGCACTTCTTTTTCCATCTCCCACAAAAACTGGTTTTTTTCAAAAAGCAACATTTTTAAAAAGTGACGCACACCATATAATACAACTTTTTTTCCATGAAAGATAAAATTCCAATTCTTTCTAATTTACATTTGTGACTTTGATATCTAGTGCTTCCACTTGGTTAATAGTTTTTTATTGAATATTTTTTCTTTAATCAAGTTTCGAAGTCAATCAAATGACAATTCATACATAGCGCGACCGTATAATGCATAACTTTTTTTGTATATATCAAAATTTATTTTATTTTTTGTTGGATCAACGACTTCAATATCCAGTGCACTCATATTTTTCAATTTTTTTTTGATAATCTGCTATTTTTCCACATGTGCAGAACAAAGACCTTCATTTTCGATGAAAAACCTATGTTTAATAAAACTAAAAAAACAAACACATAATAAAACCAAAACATATTAAAATTATATTCATTGGATAGCTCGTTTTGAATGCTACTTGATTCCAATTTTTTTTCTAAATATTCCCCCATTTTCATCTTCAACCGGAGCTTGAAAGCGTAAAAATTTAGGTTTTTTGTGTGAACAAATTAAAAAATAGGGGAAAAGGGGGGTTTGCTAGAACTAGGGGGTTCTAGCGAACCAGGGTTCATTCGAACCCCCATTAATATGCATTTTTCCTTTAATTTTTGGGTGGGAAATGTGGGCCCAATAATTAATGGGTTCGCTCGAACCCCTTTATGGTTCGGTCAAACTTGTAGGTTCATGCGAACCCCTAAAACCATTTTTTTTCCATGGGGTCATTTTTCCTCAATTTTCCTTCCTCCATCAAATTGTAAACCACTATTATGGCTTCACCCTCCTAAAATTTCTCTTTTGTACCTAAAGTTAGATCAATCCAAAGAATTAGAGAATTCACCTTACGCTTTCTTGAAAATTGATCCCTATTTTATGGTGCAAACTAGATCACATAGCACAAGAGGAACATGGAAGCCAACAAAGAAACATCTACTTTGAGCCACTAAAGTCAAACTGCTCCAAAAATGAATCCCATTGGATCTAGCAATCTCACGGTTAACCTTCCTACATTTTCGCAAGACCATCATGAGGAAGGTGTCTAAATGGAGGATCTCACCAATAATCCCTTCGGAATGTCACATGGGGAAATCACTGAAATAATCCAAAATCTAGAGAATCATAAGATTATCAACATCATGATGAGAATCAATCCCTCACTATACATGCTCGAACTAGAAAAGCAAGGGGCTAAACTCCCCTCTGATTTCGATGTGAGCACTATTATGGAACCATCCTTTGGAGTCATGCCTCCAATCTCATCTACCATCCTCGTTTCATCTACCCCCTCATTTCAAAACATCACTCAAAACATCTCGCAAAACACATCATCCATTGCTCCAATGCAACCCATTGTTAACAAAGGAAGTGCATTTCTCAATGCATTGTGAACACATCCTATCGTAAACAATCAAGGTTTGGACACAAACACCATCTTGGGAAAAACTATACCCCTAAATCCATTGCATACATATGTCCCTCCCATCTTCATGATCCGAATGATCCATCATCATCATTCTGCGCAACACCCCAAAACTCTCTCCCCATAACTTCGCAAGGAGAGGGTGAAATGTTCAGACCTGGGGGAATTTTCAACACCACACCATTTCCTCAAGAGATCGCAACTCTCACATTTCCACCACTTCCATCATTCCCATCATCATCCACACCACTTCTTGGCTTAGGGCTTCCCCCTTTACCAAATATCAATCAAACCAACATTCCAAACATCAATCAAAACATCACTCCAAACTTTTAAAACTTGTCATTGACATCACAACAATATATGACAACTACACAAGCAATCACAACATCATCAACCACCCCCCTAATATCTCAAAGCATGGTCTCTCAAGGACAAACCACATCGATCACACCATCCACCAATCAAATCCCAATTACCAACATGACAATGCCTCTCATGTCGACAACAAGCACCATTCTAAATCCACCTCCACACCACCAAGCTCCAATATATCAAGCCAATACAGTATGGAGTTACAAGCTGCTCAACAAGCTGCTTATCAAAAGGTATTTCTACAAGTATAAAAACAACAATCTGGACAATTAGTTGCTCATCAAGCCACACAATTAGTTTCTTAGCAAGTCGCTCAAGCGACGCAAGATGCCCAAGCTTCGCAAATCGCACAACAAGTGCAATAGGATGCATAAGCCCAAGCCTTATTGCAACAACAACAACAAGTTGCTCAAATTGCACAAGTTGCACAAGCTCAAGCTCAAGCTCAAGCCCAAGCTCAAGTGCACACTCAAGCCAAAGCCCAATATCAAGCACAACAAGCACAAGCACAAGTGCAGTATCTTATGCAACAATGTGCAACACAACAACAAGTATATCAGCAAGTGCTAAAGCAATATCAAGAATAATAGGAAGTAGCTCAATTAGCAGTTCCACAACAAGTGCAACAACAAGCTCAACAATAGGCACTAAAAGCACAACTACAATAGGAACAACAACAAGCATTGTTGCAAGAACACATGGCTCAACAAAATATGCAAACACCAACCAATCTTTCCATCCCACCGATAATCAAACCACCTTAGAACACTTTCATCCCACCCCCTGATCTACAAAATGATGTGAAAGCACAAATCAGGTTGCTCTTGCAACAAGTGCTTGACCTTCAATCAGGGTGAACCACGAAAACACGTAGCAATTTGTGCCCTTATCCATTTGACAAAAGCCATAAATTAAACCATTTTAAAGATCCTCAAGAAAAAATTCAATGACGTAGGTCGTGACTAGCATTTGCAAGTCAATCCTTCCCTCTGGGCCTACTGAACTAGCAACTACACACCCACTAATGCCACCCCCTTCTCCCTGGTCTACAAATCAGAAGCAGTACTCCCCATTGAGATCAAGCTCCTGTCACTAAGAGTATCACTACAAAACCTCATCACGGATGAGGAGTACTGAGTATCAAGACTGAATGATTTCTAGCTATTGGATGAGTGACGTATAGATGCTTTAAATCATTTGCAAGTCTATCAAAATAGACTCAAGAGGATCTATAACAAGAATATCAAAAGAATAACACTCCAAGTTAGAAAATTGGTACTAAAGGATAATTAGAAGAACATCCCAAATCCAAATAGCAAAGGAAAATTTGAACCCAATTGGTTGGGACCATTTGTTATCACAACAAGCTATAAGTTAGGGGCATATCAGTTATCAACACCCAAAGGGGAACCTTTTTAAGAGCTCATGAACAACTCTAATCTCAAAAAGTTTTATGCCTAAAGGTATAGAATTAGAAAATCCAAAAAAATAAGAAAATATCCTGAATAAATGGTTACCTTGGAGAAAATCTGGAAAACAAGCATCTTGGTGACAACAAAAAAATCAAAAAGCAAAAAATAATAAAATAATAATAAAAAAAAGATTAAAAATAGTAAAGAGAAAAGTTGTCCTCTGGTGAAAACCACTTCGGTGGCACTTTGGACAAGTATCTTGGTGAAAACTTGGTAAACAAGCACCTTGTGTAAATAAGCACCTTCCATCCACTAGGATATCTAAGGCTTGTTTTGCATCATCTATCCATTACATTTCCATCATCCATTGCATTTGGATCTCCATCCATCACCCATCCATTTGACATCTGCATCATAGCTTGGGCCTGTGTTCGTATCATAATCCCTCATAGTACTACTTAGCCCATTCTCAAGATTAGTTTGTCCTGCCTTTATCAGAGTACTCTATTGCATCATGCTAGGGGCATGTTCTCATCGGATTTGTGTATAATCTTGAAGTCCTGAAATCAGAAAATCCAAAAATATCAGAAAACCAAAAAATCCAAAAACATCAGAAAACCAAAAAATCCAAAAACATCAAAAAACAAAAAAAATCCAAAAATATAAAAAAATCACAAAAATCCAAGAACATTCAAAACATATCAAAATAAAAAAAAAAGTCAAAAAGTTAGTCAGAAAGCAAAAAATAGAGTCATCTTGTCAAACTACGAGTCTCAGAGCCTTGAACATAGGCAAGGTTGATCTTTGATCATCCCTTGAGACACTTAGATCAGTCCCCTAGGAGTTTGTCATAATAAACTGACATTTCATCATGTATATCGTCATTTGTAAATTGGTCAAGTCATCACCAAACTACGTGGTCTCTGCATGTATAACGTAGGCAAGGCTAATCTGTGATCATCCCCAAGGCCCCTAGGATAGGTTCTTAGGTTAGTCTCTTGGTCAAAATCTTAGAAAACCCCAAAAACATTAAAAAATCAAAAATCAAAACATTTGCAAAATCTCCAAAAAAAACCAAAAAAAGCCTCAAAACATTGCGAAACATCAAAAACATCCAAATATTTGAAAAAATCCATCCACCTCATCTCACTTACATTTGTAATAACATCACTCATAATAAACGATCGCCATCCTTAACCTTTGGTAAAACAGTTAAGTCTAGCAGGTGAAAAGCAAAAACTCAAAACGTCAAGTCACAGGTTTAAGTTAGTACGTAAACAAGTTGGTCGATTCTTTGTGTCGATAACCTCTCATCCAATCAGTCACATTTCAATCATCTAATAACATCATGTCCTAGGATGTATCCTTCCTACAATGGGCATTATTTATCAAAAAGAGCACTTTGGATAAACGAAATGGCGTGCTGGCAACCACTAACATGTCCTAGGATGTATCCTTCCTACAATGGGCATTATCTTTTGGCAATAGTTTTAGTTCTTATCCTTAAAAACACATTCTCTTTTGGTTAGCGATATTGAAGAACATCAACTTGTTTGTTTGCTTTATCTTTGTCTTTTGACTTATCTCTATGCACTCATTGCAATAACCTCTCAATGATGTCCAAACAAATGGATTTAGAGAGATAGGAATGGGGCAACGATCATTATCTTTTGTCTACTATTCTTGTTGGACATTCTTGTAATATAACTTGGTGAATACTTGCTTTGCTAGATATGTATGGAGGATGTTTTAGGTAGCTTTTTGACTATTGCATTGATAGGTTATACCTTTTCGTGTTTTGATATGAGGTGTTTGAAACTTCTAAAGTGCACCCTAGGAAGGTTTTTGTATGTCAGGGGTGAACAAGAATACTCCTATCTATTTTTTGAGTAAAATTTCATCACACTAGGTGCAATGCCATCCTGGTTCTTTATACCTTGATGCATTGTGCTTATGTGTGTTATCAAACATAAGGTAAGTGGCCCTTTTAAAATCCCAATTCTTGATAAGAAAATCATCAATTTCTCACCATCATCTCTCATAAATTTGGCTTGTTGCATCCTCTTGTCATCATCTCATTTCTCATTTATTCTTTTTCACACTAACATCACCTCATGAATAGTTAATCATCATCAACAATGCATCCATCCTGCATCCACAGACCATCAACATTCTACATATCATCTCACATGCATGTTCATCTTCATAATATAGATCTGTTAGTCTAAACATCTCATAAAATCATACATTTGCATAAAACATCAATTGCATAATCATATAGGCATCATCACATCTATTGCATAATCATATAGGCATTGCATCATCATTTTAAGTTGTTTAGGATAATTAGATTGGTTATTCTATGCATCTTAAAACCATGTCATTTGCATTATCATCATAACCATCTATTTTGAACCTCTTTATCGCAAGATCGACCCTCAAAGTTGAATAATTTTGCTCGATCTCTCAAGGGCACAATGTACTAGTGTACTTCTTTCCACTGCCGCATCCGAATAAATCAAATTTTTTTTGAATTTTGATCACGACAAGTTTATTCTTTGAACCAATGCAGCAAGTACATTGCTTCAAAGAGGGGAAAAATGTATATATACGAAATTAGCATCACATTCATCCACTCATTAAATAAATCAAGTCTATTTAATTCAATCTCTAAGGATCATCCATTTAAATTGAATAAATTAACTTTATTTAATTTAAACCTATCATTACCTCATTTGATTAAATAAATCAATTTTTAATCAAATCCTCACATTCCATCTTTTATAAATCATCTCCTAAGTTCATCTCCTTCAAATTAATTAACTTTTATCTTACATCATCCTTTTAATTAAATAAACCAAAACTTTATTTAATTAAATCTCAAATTCATATTCCTCCTTTTGATTTAAATAAATCCAAGTATTCAAGTCAAATGGGTCAAAAGAAAGTAACATCATCTTAATTAACCTAATCATGATTAATCTAATCTAATCACCCATCACATTCTCTAGCTTTTCCCACTTGCACAAATAAAGCATTTGAATTCATTTATTAAAATCCTCATTTTCCCTCAACAAGGCATCTTTGGAGAATATTCCTCAAGTTTGAATTTGAAAATAAGTTGACTTGTCCCTTCCAACATGGCAATAACTCCCCTCTTACATGTCCCCCACTTGGCATTTAAGTCTCTTTTTCTCCCTCCAACAAGCCAAATTTGAATTTGAAAAGGCCAACCAATCTCATTTATTGGCACATTGACCAAAACTTGCACATTCCTCAACCATTCACAAGGAGACAAGTGGCTCCTTCTTATTGGCCAAATCTTTATCCCACATTGCTCTCTTTTGGGCACTCTTTCAACTTGAGAATCTATAAGTAGAAGCCTCATTCTTCAATAAATCCATCCACAACCTTCATGCAAAGTTACTCTCTTCAATTGAGAGCTAATTTTTTCCATTTCACTACATCTTCAAAGCATCTATCATTGAGTTTGGCAAGGATTGGGAAAGGGTCACTTTGCACAAGTGACACCAATCCACTATGGAATAGGTATAGATCATGCTTCTTTCATGTTTTCAATTAGTTTGCTTATAAGGCATGATGTATTATTTCATAGGAGCACTTGTAGATGTGCATGACTTGAACTAACCCATTGCTAATAAGTGTTTGAGGTTTGAGTTGTTTGTAGATTTATAGTGCACACATAGACAAAGGTGAGATAATTCACCTATGAGGTGTGGCACAAATGAGTAGACAAGTGTCATACATGTGTCAACCTTAGGAATACTTGGAGTGTGCAAACCAACAACCTGTATGACCAAGTCATCAACCTTGTGTGCCAAGTGTTGAGTGACCTTTGTGGTGAAATAAAAGGACTTCCAACCTCAAAAAGGTATGTGCATGAGGTTAACCCAATAACTTGGTAGCCTCTAGAGGTCTAAAAGGTTACACATTCAATTAGACAAGATGTTGTCTAACCTCATCAACCTAAGTACACTTAACTATAGTGAAAGATTAAATTATTCACTTTAACTTAATTTATTCTTACCTCTTAATTAATGCATTGGATTCTTAAAGTTCTAACAAATTTTTAAGTAATAATTTAGGAGCTTATACTATTTTTCTTGTATAATAAAATCTCGTGCTTGATCTTTTATCAAAAATGGTTATGATTCTTTATTAACTTTGTAAAAATTATTTTCATGAATAATTTTTATTATTGGTCATTATATATCATCTTCTTTAGCTTCGAAAGTTATATGATTTGTTTGTATTTCCTCCTCTTCATCATATTTACTAGAATCATCATATAACATCTCCTTCAAAGTTTCTTTTGAGTCACATGCATTTGTAGAAAGGTCCTATATCCTTCTTCAATAAATATATGATTATAGGCCATTCTGTCTCTTCTTCTTTAACTTCAAAAGTTATATGATTTGTCTATATTTCCTCCCCTTCATCATATCGCTAAAATCACCATATAACATCTCCTTTAAAGTCTCTTTTGTCACATATTCTTATAGAAAGGTTGTATACCCTTCTTCAATAATTATATGAAGAGTATTTTGTACTTGGGGTATTTCATCTTCCATTATTTCTTGGGAAATGTGATTTCTAGGAGATGTGTCCTTCTAAACTAGTCCAATTAGGTCAATAATTTTTTATAGGAAGTTTCCTCTTCAATTACTTGATGGAAATTGGTAGTTATCTTAACTCTTTTGGATAAACACATAATTCATGTTAAATTATTAATAATAGTGAGTTATCAACAAACAACAATATCTATAATAAATGCTTTTGTAGAATAACAATTTCATAGAAATTGAATGAAAAACATTAGGAGAACATAAATATAAGATTAAAGGTTTTTAAATAATACTTAAAAAAAAAAAACTAATATTGAATTATTGATTGCTATGGATCCTTGTCAAAGGAAGGACTAACAAGAAAAAAATTAATAGTAGATATTTTAAGAGAGGAAATAGGTGAAATTGAGTGACATCTCATCGCTTCTAGAAACGTCAATCTTCCATGTGTTTGATACATGTATACTTCTATTGCATCACTTCAATAGTTAAAACTTAAGATTATTGTATTTAAATGCAATTAAAAAATAATACATTATTTTAGTAATAAATAATTTTAATGGAAACACAATATTAAAATAAAAATATATATATATATATCAAAAAATATTATGAAATAACTTTAAAGGAAATATAAAAATATAATTAAAACTCGTATAAACAATGAAAAAGAATATCTCAAACAAAACATCTGTTCAAATTCTTTATCAATTGCTATACAATAAAACATCCATAATAAACCTTTTATAAAATGAAAATAAGAACTTTAAATTATATCAAAAATATTATTCGATAACTTAAACCAGTCATAAAATTATAATTGAAGGACAATATTTAAAGAGCGTGTTATGTTTCTTTTTTTTTAATACAACTTGGATACCTAGGATGAGACGAGTCCCTGAAGATAAGATCCGCTGCCGACAAAAAAGTCCCACATCAAATTATTTATGTTACTATATTAGAGCAGCTACTAATAATCCCTTACCTATTGTAAACATGAAGCATGGGCAACCTCGAAAATAAAGTGTATACTATGCATGACGTAAGTCTTTTCTAGATTTCGTATCCGATTTTTTTTTTTTAATATGTATGATAAACATTCAACACAGGTCGGAACCCAGGCCACTGCTAATATGTATGATGTGGAAGACGTGGTATGGGGATTGCAGTTAACTCCGCAGACTTCTTTAAAGTAATTCCGAGCTTGTCGGTCATGTCCATCTCTTCACAGCTCATGCCGTCTGGAAGTTTCCACTCAAATGAATGAAGTAACGAAGCCAAAATGAAATGAATCATACGACTTGCCAATGCAAGCCCAGCACAAATTCTTCTCCCTGATCCAAACGGAATTAGCTCAAAGTTTTGTCCCCTGTAATCTATCTCGCTATTCTCACCCTCCAGAAATCTCTCGGGCAGAAATTCTGAGGGCCTCTTCCAGATTGCAGGATCCCTACCAATGCCCCACGCGTTCACTATCACCTGGCTGTCTTTGGGTATCACAAATTCCCCGATCACACAGGAGCTTTCAGCTTTGTGGGGAAGCAGCAGAGGAACCGGCGTGTGCAATCGGAATATTTCTTTAACGGCTGCATGGAGATAAGGCAGACGATCTAAATCAGATTCTTCCACTCTTCTATTGCAACCAACTACTTCATCTAATTCTTGTCGAACTCGACTTAATTTTTGTGGATTTCGAATGAATTCTGACATGGCCCATTCCACAGTTGTAGTTGTCGTTTCAGTACCGGCAATAAATAATTCCTGAAAAAGGACAACACAAATACACGATTAAAAGCTTGTTTTTAATTTTAGAGCCATATATTTCCACAGTGCACAAAATTGTGTTAAAATATTTTTTTGAAATTTGAGTAGAGTATTGAAAAATCACACTCCGAAATTCATTATTAGGAAGAGAAGAAAAAAAATCATGAATCAGCAATACATAAAATTTCTGATTCTTTAATATGATAACACTACACAAATTTCTACTTATAAAGTTTATTTTCAATCAGTTCAATACTTACGGCTATCAAGGCTCGAATATCAGCGAGAGTGAAGTCTTGGCTTCTGGAATCCAGCAGTACATCCAGATAGTCCTTCTTGGAGTCGTTCTGCCTAGGCTTTCTCTTGCGGAGGCGAGTCTTTTCTGTATGAAGAAATCCACAAAGTCATACATACTCTTCCAGTGCTTGGCCGTCTGATGGTACAGGCCCTGCAGGTCGAGGAACCGGAGAAACGGAAAAAAGTCCGACAAATTGGGCGTTGCGGCGATTTTCATCATCTCCCAGATGGTATCTTTGAGTCCCGCAGACGCTGGATTGTGCGGATCGAAGACGCTTGTGCTGAAGATCATGTTGCCTAACAAATTTAGCGACGTGCAGAACACCGTCCGCCCGATATCTACAACCTTTCCCTTGTCCTCATAAAGTAGTCGCGTTGTGTGAAATACCTGATCTCTTCTGAGATGTTGTAGAGCTTCGAGTCTTTTGTTGCTGAAAAGCTCAACAGTTGAAATACGTCGGAGATGGCGCCAGTGAGCTCCGTATTCGGCCCAAATTAGGGAGGACTTGTGAATGTTAAGAGCTTTGGCGCCTTCTATCACCGTCCGCCCCGCGAAGATATGGTCTTGTGTTTTAAGGACCTCCTTCGCCATAGCTGGAGAGGAGACGACCACTGTTGTTTTCATGCCCAGACGGAGAGCCATGAGTGGCCCGTACTGCAGAGAGAGGGCATAGAGAGACTCATGAGGCCTTTTACCCAGCTGAAAGAGGTTTCCAACAATAGCTGGGCAGGAGGTCCTTGGGCAGAGGGTTTGTTCCTGTTCTCCATAGGTAGAAGACTATAAGTGAAGCAGCAGTAAAGAGCACAGAATACCAAGAAAGCGGTGGAATATCCATATTAACTGTAAACAACGAGATCATTATTTCCTTTGGTTTTGCAGTGTACCCTATTTTATAGGCAAATCCTTTCGTTATTCTGCGAAGGTCATGGACTCGTTTTGAAAACGCAGTGGTAAAAATTCTGTAAACGCGTAAAAACAGCTGGAATGTTCACTAATAAATCACTAGCATTCTTTTTGAATGCACAAATTCAAAAATACTTAGATGAATATCGAAATTGTGACTATCTTTTGTAATTAACTACCGAAATTGTGACTTCTTTCATCCACTCATAAAAATATAAAATCTATCAATTCATGAGTACATAACATAATCCACACAAGCTAAGCCCTCTTCACACTTATGAATAAATATCATTCATGATTAATCACAACGCATGAACTAAACCCATTTTCATACATATGAATAAATATCATTGAGTACATTCAAATCCCCCGGGGGCCCCATGGGACTCTATTCACTTCCCTTTCTATCTCTCTCCCGCATATGCCTCCAACCCTCGTCTGCCTGCCTTCAGCATATGCCAACACCTGCACATCCCTTTTGTCGCCATGTCTTTTACACCAGCCAAACCCTAGCATCTGTCCATTCTTCAAATCACTTCTCCCAGAATTTCAATAAAAGCAGCCGTGCAGTAGGGTATAGGTGAAAGGAGTCCCTCCCATCTGATTCAACGGTTGGTGGGGAGTCCTTGGTCACGCCCACCGGACTATTGCGTCGCACCTACTCGTCATTGAACGTAAATAAATGCCCTTACGTGGTTGCCTATCAATATATACTTTCGGATTCAGACAAATAATATTTTAAATTACTAGTATTTAGGTAAATACTTATCATTTTAAAAGTAAAGAAAGTATTGGCTTGACTTTTTAACTTAATTAAGTTGACATATGGGAATATTGACTTGCTAAACTTAAACATCCTTGAAATTATTATTGTGAAATAATTGATTTTTTTTTCTGGTTTTTAATTTAATTTTTTAATTTTATTAATTTCTAGTAATTCTACCCTTTTTTCCTTTTTGTTTTCTTGCCCATTCTACTCCTACCCTCTCCTCTTTTTGTCTTGCCCAATCTGCTAAAAATTTTACAACTATGTTTCTCTTGTCTTTCTTTCCTGATGATGGATCATGTAGTTTGATCTAAACTGTTGAGGACAAAATATTTCACATAGTCAAATCCAAAAGTTTTTTACAAGAAAAATATGGGCTATGGAAATCATATTCCTACAACTATTATTGTTGTCAAACAAAAAGTCATATGTACAACTTGCTTGATAAATTTTCTAAACGCTCCAAATTTGAAAGCTAGAGATTCCATCCAAATCTTGGAATGCATTCCATAGAGCTTGAGATTCATGCACGTCATCCTGTACCATATTTTTGATAGGAAATTCTTATAGCTATTGCTAATATTTGTGTTTTTTGTATTTTTGTCAAGTAGTCACAAAAAAAAATTTAAATAAAGAGAGTTCTTGTGGAGTGTGAGTAGGGAAGAGGGGCCCCACAATGGAGCACCCTAATTTTGGAGATCCATGTGGTGTTCCACGTGGATCAAAAATAAATTAAGAAATGGGGTCACATTAGACACCCATTGATGGTCCTATTAAGTTTTGTTTCTTGCAAATTTGATTAATTTTCATATGTTATGTGCCAATTGGTCCAATATTTTCATGACTTGTCCATTTGGAGGGTTGACCACTAAATTGATCGGATCCACCTCCAAATGGTGTGTGGTGGGGACCTAGTAGTGGATCAAATAGATATGTGGCAGCCAAACACTTCACCACCCTCAACATCCAGTTCGTTGCATTAATCACATGCTCTCCCCTCAATCCCTTCTATCGAATGACATGCACTACATGCCCCTTCCCATTTACTCGTCTTGAATGGTGTGTGATTTGAAGGCCTCAGATCATTGAATACTCCAAAACCTTGCTCGTCCCACTCATTTTCACCCCTTTCCTACATGCATCTTCTAGAGTCTTTCTTTCCTTAGGCATCAATACATGTTTAGCTTCACGCGTTCTTCATGGGATCACTCAACGATTGCTTGAGGGTCTTTT
This sequence comes from Sequoia sempervirens, assembly GCA_007258455.2. Lineage (NCBI taxonomy): Eukaryota > Viridiplantae > Streptophyta > Pinopsida > Cupressales > Cupressaceae > Sequoia > Sequoia sempervirens. The sequence goes on from VDFB02000002.1 coordinate 7,657,412, forward strand.
TGTTCCACTATTGAGCATTTAGCTCATCCTTTGTTCAACACAAGTGAGGTTTTAAACCTAACTATGTGATCCCACAAAGCTAGTTTACAATTTACAGGAGATCTTGAATTTTTGTTGAAATCACATATTTTTAGAAAATATAATGAATTAAGCCTTGAAAATTTTCATTTAAAGGATTCCAATTGAAGATGGTTTGATCGAACCACCTTAGATCAAACTCCCTTGGATAAAACCCTACTAGTTTTAAACCATACCTATAACGGAGTCTCCTTTACACCTATCAAAATGCTAATAAAAAACCAATTTTGATTTACCTTTTGGGGGATCAAATGAATTCATTTATTTTTAAGTATGTAGTCCTTATTTATAAACTTCCCAAAAAGTATAATTTTAAACAAATTTAATTTTATTATTATATTTATTTTGTATTTCTTGTGAATGTAGGTTTTTCATTCAAAATCAAGCTCTTTGTTCTGGACATGTGGAAAAATAGCGTGTTATCATTTTTTTTTGAAAAATATGAGTGCAACAAATATTGAAGTCCTTGATGCAACAAAAAAATAAAAATTTTGATACATACAAAAAATGTTATGCATTATACAGTCCACCTATGCCTGAATTGTAATTGGTTTGACTTTGAAACTTGATTAAGGAAAAAATATTCAATATTTAGAACACTACGAAATTAGTTGGAAGCACTAGATATCGTAGTTACAAATCTAAATTTGAAAAAATTAGAAATTTATGCTTCATGAAAAAAAAGTTATGCGTTATACGACGAGCGTCACTCCTTAAAAATGTTGTTTACTGAAAAAAACTAGTTTTCCAAGAAGATCGAAAAAGAAGTGCAATATAATTTCAAAAATTTTGAAAAAAAATAAAATTAGAATCTACAGACAAAATGTTACAAATCACTAGTTTGCATCATGTTCAAATTGTTCACGGTTTAGCCGCTATAGTTTGAGTAGTTTTACACGTGTTTCTTTTTCCATGCATTTATAAGGCACTATTATACATTATGTAATTTATCTCATCTCAATACTACTTATTTTTTTCTAGTGAAATAGCCATGTTTTCTTTTCTCATTTTTTGTGAAGATCTATTTGCAAGTTGTGATCTTGGGCTCGATGGTTGACGCCAACATGGTATTAGAACCTTCAACTTGCCCTTTCTTTCGCCATTGAGAGTTTTCATTAGAAGAGTTTGAGGTCATTTATTTGCTGGAGATTATTTGGCATTTGAAATTTGAAAATTACCATATTTATTTTTGATTATTCTTCATTTTCCTATTGCTGGCAGATGCATTTGAATATCATTTGTATGATTTGGTGTTGAGGCTACGTTTGAATTTTTGTGGAGTAGATTGGGTTTTATTATCCTACCATTTGCTATCACCTATTGATTACAATTTGTATTTGCTATTGCAAATATTGATTAATTGGATGAATAGATTCTGGCAAAGGGCGAAATGACTATGTAAAGAGCAGTTTCCATTTTTTTGAGGCATACCGTGCATTCTTTTTTTCGCATGAGATTTGCTATTTGGAAGAATGATTTAAAATAGAGTGGTTGTTTCTGTTTTGAAGGCACAATTTGAAGTTGCTTTGTCACAATATAGGAATATTCTAGATTATAGAGATTTGGCATTTAAATCTTCAACCATCAAGCTTGATTTTGTCAAGCAGAAGTGTCAATAGAGGTTGCCCGAGTTATCTGCAAAGCAATTTTCTATGAGGAGGATAATTTTTCTATTTAACTGGCATTGATTTGTGAGTTTCTAGTGGTTGTGATTATTTTGTGTAGAGGCACCATTTCATTTTCTTGGAGGGGTGACCTCACTGTGCAAAGGAACAAATTTAAAATTATAGCCACCACTTCATTTTTTTGGAGGTGTTTTCATTATTGGAGGCATTATTTTAAGTTGGTTGTGATCTATGTTTGGGGTGCAAGGTAAATTCTTATTAGCCTTTTGACAGGCCATGTATTATTTCTTAAGCATTAAGTTTTCTATCTATTTCAGAGCCTTCTGCATTTAATTTGGTTGAAGACATTGATTTGGAATCTTATTGAAGTGCCTGAATACTTGAACAAAGACCCACATTTTTTAGTGCAAAGGTTGATTTTCATTGTTGGTAGTAATTCTTTTGAAGCGGTGGCATTATAATTTTAGTTTGTGAGGTGCAATCTTAACTACAAGGCAAACTAACATTTTGAAAGAGCCATTCTTTTATGCACTCAAACGTTTGAAACCTATTGTGATTTGCATTGGAGGCACGATTTTGCATTGGAGACCCGTGAATGGAGGTGTGGGAGCCAAAATTTGATCAGGTTGTTGTTCCTATATTTGGAGGCTCGATTTGAATATCTAATGTGAACAGGCGAAAATACGTGTTAGAAAATGAGCAGCAAACAAAAGAGTGCAACCAACAAATATAAACACCGTACACCTCAAGATTGGGAAAATGATTAACTTAACAAAACAAAATGGAACATTTTACCTTGTTGAGTTGTTCTTTAGTTGGCCATTCGGTCTTTGATGTAGTGTATGCTCCTTTGATGGTAAGAAATGCAAGTGTGGAATGCAAGATGAATTGAAAATAGGTGATAATGGATGCAAATGCAAGTATTTGGCTAAGTATGGCTCAAGAAAAAAATTGGCAAGAGTTTGGCTAGCATAATGATCTCCTTCAAAAATGAGAGAAAAGAGGGGGTATTTATAGAGAATTTTGAATTCTCTAGGGAAATGGATGGTTGATATTAAACCAACAAGGCCAAGATGTAGGGCTATGGTGAGTTGAGAACTCACAAGCCCTCACATCTTGACATATGGCATGTGAAGTGGCTTGAAAAAGATAATGTGTAAATGAGTTGGAAGGAGAGTATATGACATGGAGGTACTACATAGTACCTTGGGATTATGACAAGATCTCCTCATAATGGAGGTCCTTGTCCCCATGTGGGTGAGAGGACATGTGAGGAATTACAATTTTTTCAAATATCCACATGGGAATAAGAGAAAGAATTTAAAATTCTTTGGAATGCATTGGGGGATTAAATTAAAAATTCACATGGGGAATGGAGTGCCTTCTCCAAAAGGAGAAAGCCTTTAATAAGGTTGACTTAGGACACATTCCATAAATGACATGGAGATTAGGTTGAGCTAATTAAGTGATTAAGGTTGTGCAAGTACATGATTAGACAAATTAATGACAAATTAGAGGCAAGTGGGAAATTATGAAGGATGTGACCCTAATGATGATTAGGGGTGTGCACATCTTAACCATAATTTAATTATGATTAGAAGAGGGTTAGATGGTTAAGAGGGATTAGAGACCAACTTGCAAAAGTTGGAGGATGTGACAATGAGAGAGCAAGTGATGAATTAAAAATAAATATAGAATTCCAAGAGGTAATATGACTAAATTAAATAAAGTGATATATTTATTTAATTTAGAGAGGAAAGAGGGGGAAAGTATTTATTAAATTAAATACTTTGGAAACCTTATGTAGGACATGAAATATTAATTAAATGAAAGATTTAATTAATACCAGCAAAGAGGATGAAGTAAATGAGCAAAGGGATGAATAAGGAGACGTCTTTGACCATATGGAAGTGGGCAAATTTAGATGTCTACATTTTTTCCCTCTTCAAAAAACTATTAGGATAATAGGGGTTCGAAGAAAATAAAATACAGATGGCTCTTTAGAGGAAGCGACTAGAAAAGAGATTCCACAACATGAGAGAGTTTGTATGAGCTGCCCGGACGAAGGGGAATTAAAGGGGATGCCCCAGTCTCATAAGAGAAGGTTTATGGCAGAAGATTGGGAGAGAATGGTAGGGTATGCCCCCTCGAGAAGGCAGATGGGGAAGGAAAAGGGGCCCTGAACAACTTCTCGAAAGTAAGGAGCGGTATATGTCGTTGGAAAGAGCATGAAAAATAAAGAGGACTTGCTTTTGAACGGAGTCAAACAGGTATATGATGTGCAAATGGTGGCCCTGGGAATATAGAGGGTGAAGGAATTAGTTGGGGGGAAAAAAAAAAGCTAAATAAAAGGAAAAATTCCCTTTATTTAAAAAGGGGGAAAATAGAGGGAAAAGGGGTATAAAAGGAAATTCTAAAAATTACCCCTCCTCATTTGGAAAACTATCAAGTGAGGAGGAGAGGGAGAAAATGAGAGGGCAAGAGTGAAAGTGCACGATGCCGGAGTATTATAGCGATATCATCCACGGGGGGTGCGAGAGATAATGATTCTTCAGCGAGTGTGTCGTGCCATGCCAGGTTAGCTCCAAACCCAACTTTGTGATTTTTATCATTTCAGTTAAGCTTTTAAAAACTTTGAAAATATAGATTTTGTTAGGGGGGAGGGAGAAAAATGGGTAGAAGGAATAAAAGAAATGGGATTTTATGTTCAGTTGGGGAGGAAATTTAGTTAGGTACGCCCCAAAAGAGGGTTAAGTAGTGGGTACAAAAAAAGAAAGAAAGAGGAGGAGGGGGATTTTGCTCGGGTCTTGCAGAGGAGCGGATCCATCTGTGCTCACGCAGGTCCTCCAACAGACAGGGGCGGGTCTGGCCGTGCTCGGGCGGGTCAGCCCATAGATGGGTGTAGGTCCGCTCGTGCCTGGGCGGGTCCACCCATGCCTAGGTGGGTCCACCAGCCTGACCTGGGGACCTACCAGGGAGCCTGGGCGAGTTCGCCTGCAGCTGGGCGGGTCCGTCTGAATGCTTGTGCAGATTTTCTCGCAGCTAGGTGGATCCGCCTGCAGCCGAGTGGGAGCTCACCTGGGAGCTTGGGTGAATTCGCCCGAGCTGGGGCAGCTCCACCCTCTGCTGGGCAGGAGCCCACCCGAGCCGGGGCGGCTCCGACCTCCGCGGGGCAAGAGCTTGCTTGGGGACCCGAGCGGTTCCACCCACTGACCAGGGCAGGTCCGCCTGAGCTGGAACAAGTCCGCCCAAGCTAGGGTGGGTCCACCCAGGGACCTAGGTGAGTCTACCCACGGACAAGGGCATGTCTGCCAGAGCTGGGGCGGGTCCGCCCAGGCCAGGGCGGGTCCACCTGCAGGCCTAGGTGAGTCCACCCATACTCAAGGCAAGGTCATCTGAGGTCTCGAGAAAAGCTAGGGGCTTGGTCGGAGATCCGAGAGGACCATCAAAAGGGGAAATATGAAAAGGAGAGGGAAAAAGGGAGGAAAGAGAAAGGACATGGATGGGAAATCTTGGGGCCGGGAAAAAAAGGGGAAGCAAAATGATGCAAAAGTAAAGGAGAAAATGGCATAGTGGTCATGTCATGGGTGCAGGATGTTGAGAGTTTGCGAATGCGAGAGAGGTGGTCTGAGGTACTGAGGAGATGCATAGTGGTGATGATGGGCGCAGATCATCAGGCGTGAGTAGAAGTAGGACTGTTCCACATGCTATCATATCCGATGATTAAGGCCCACAGGGCCATGCTGATAGCATTGATAGAGCGTTGGGACTCAGCGACATCGACATTTCATCTACCGACTAGGGAGATGACGGTGACTCTAGAGGACATGTGGTAGATTTTGAGGCTCTACATAACAATGCTTGCGGTTAGCGAGTGTCGAGTAGAGGGCGAGGCACTAGAGGAGTCTGTGCAGGTTGTGTTTAGTGATGACGAGCTACTAATTTAGTGACAGTAGCTGGACGTGGACAAATGCTTGTCTTGCAAGGTACCGACATTGTCGTTGTACCTAGCGGGGATGATTAGCAAGATATTACTGCCAGACCAAAGTGATCGATTCTTGCATCTTAGGTTTGTCGACGTGATCCATCACATTATCGAGGGCCGAGAGGCTCATTTTGTTTGGGGGACCTGTATGTTGGCACAACTGTACAGGGATATGAATGTGATATGCTATTGAAAGGTGCTGAGTGTGACACATATCACACTGCTATAGGTGTGGGCCTAGAAGCACATCAGGGTGACCAAGTCGATTGTGTTGAGAGCAGGAGAGCAGGATGACAGAGCAATCATAGCCTAGGGATGGGGGACAGAGGCGGGAGCGATACTGCGATATCGGGATGTTAGAGATGTGGATGTGTGGAGGAGATGACTTGATGATGTGTAGGTGGAGATGATAGTATGTCGTCTGTATATGCTGTGGCAATTTAGGGACTGGAGGGATGAGGAGGCACACATGGGTTACTTCTTTACCCAATGTTATATTATTGGGAAAGGTTTGCATATAGTGGAGTTGCACAAATCTGATCGAGTGATGAGGTAGTTTGGAGTGAGGCAGGATATTCCTGTGGGGTGAGTGATGTTCTGAAGATTGACACAAGAGAAACCATGGGGGGATGAGTTGGATCTGGATGCAGTGTGGGAGGAGTTGGAGGCACTACAGTTTGTGCCATACCCAGGAAAATGGGAGGGGCTGAGAGATGTAGGGATGATAGATCAATATGGTCAGTGGTTTAGGTGACATCTGCCTCCATGAATTACACCACCAGTGGCGATTGAGGGGGTAGTAGGTTTTGGGTCAAAGGATGAGAGACGGCTGAGGGTGGAGAGAGAGGGACAGGGTCCACGAGGACCATGAAGAGGAGGACAATGGAGAGGAGGATAGGAGGCGGTCGAAGTAGCAGAGGAACCGGTGAGGGTAGGTAGGAGGAGGAGACAATGACGTAGAGCCCGAGGAGGGGATGGAGTAAAGGAGGGAGAGGATGAGGCCAGGGTTGCAGCGCAACAAGAGAGGGGACTAGAGGCCTAGAGAGAGAGGAGGCAGGAGGCACGTCCATCCCTAGGAGTTCGGCAACATGATAGACAAGAGGCAGAGGTGGCCACATGAGGGCAGTAGCGACAGAGGTAGGAGGAGATCGAGGCCAATGGAGAGCAGGTACGGGGAGCCCCTGTGGTGATTGATGTGGATGAGATGGAGGCGTCGGCATAGAGTGAGGGGTATGAGCCACAGGAGATGGACATTAATGCAGAGGTACATGACATTCCACCACTATCAGCAACACCACCGAGAGGAGAGGATCTGATAGTGGTATTGAGAGGGACCCTGGAGAGACTGTGACTTAGTGAGTACCGATTACAATAGGCAAAGGTGAAGCGGATCAGATTAGAGGCAAAGATGAGTGAGCTACAACCATGATTCATCTAGAGCGAGAGAGACTACTCAGATCTAGCCATGATGGTGACAGAGGTGGAGAGGAGATTGTTGAGAGAGAGGGATGAGGCACGAGATGAGGTGGTTGCGAGCAGAGGTGGTTAGGGAGCATGAGGAGGGGGATGCAATGAGATGGGAGAGAGACCTTTTGGTGGCAGAGGCAGTGATATGATAGGCTGTTGGAGGAGGGACAGGGCTAGAGCTGACAGAGATTGGAGTAGGGACTACAAGAGATATAGAGGGTTTACGAGGACAATTAGAGTGGTTATGGAGAGAGAGAGCAGATCCACAACAAGAGCGAGATGAGCTCAGAGACAGAGTGCACTATTTAGAGTAGATAGTTGGAGATATGGGATTGATGTAGCAAAGAAAGGAGGAGATGAGGGTACAAATACACATGTTGCAGACAGAGAGAGACATGGCACAGGAACAGGTACAGGTCCTAGAGGAAAAGAGGGATGTGGTACAGGCATGTGCTTATGTGTTATAGAGTGAGAGGCAGGTAGCAGAGGCAGAGGTCTAGTCTCTTTAGAGAGAGTGATGCAGCGGTGTCATAGGTATCAAGTCTTTGGCAAGAATGAGATACAATCGAGTTGATACTTTAGGGACTTCAGAGGGCCAAGGATGTAGCGGTGGCTCGGGCATAGGCCACGCATAGGGAGAGAGATTTTGTAGAGGTATAGATGCAAATGTTGCAGAGTGAGCAGGACACAGCATAGGCTCAACTACAGCAGCGCATGGTGAGGGGGCTGAGTTAGGGGTAGAGGTACAGGGGTTACATGCACAGTTACAGGCTATACAGGCGGAGAGGGACAGGGCCACAGAGTAGGTATAATAGCTGATATTAGCACAGGAGGCCTGGGGATAGAAGCAAAGAATTGTTAGTGGAGATCGAGATAGGTATAGGAATGAGCAGAATGCCGCGAAACATCAGACTAGGTAGAGAGATGATTATATGTAGGAGGTGAGTTACTAGATGTGTGTGCATGAGCATGTCATTCTAGATTCGGTGCAGCGCACATTGCGCTATATTATACAGGTACCTCAAATGCCAGTACCATCTCAATCATTAGCGACATGTACTAGAGGGTATAGTGACTATCGACAGACTCCATCTCCTTACGGTGGTTACCAGGGGACTCCCACCCATGAGTATCAGGGGAATCCTACGCACAGAGGGCAGTGCCTGAATCTCCACAGAGATTAGACATGGGCAGCTCATAGTAGAGCAGTTAGAGAGCAAATGACAGGATACAAGTTTTTTGACAGGTACAGGATGGATGTTTAGTATTTATCGGTAGAGATCAGAGGTGATCTACATCTCTAGATTTTGTACCTTATTTGATGATATATGATGGATATGTAGTGGATTATGCTTGAGATATTATGATGAGACGTACATTGTATTATTTTGATGATGATATGTGATAGCCCTTATTGACACTATGCATTATGTTTTTTGTGATGGATGATTCAGTTTATGTATGCATATATATGAGATATTTCATGCTTATGTGGATGGATGATTTGGTTTATGTATGCACATGTATATGATATTTCATGCTTATGTGGATGGATGATTATGCATGTATTAATGTTAATAATGCTATATGATATGAATATTTGGTATGAAATGTAATTAGGATGTATCCAACAATATGTTTTTGAGGTGGTAATGCATGTATTATGTGAATGTTAATACAAACATCATGTATGGGTTAAATGAAACTATGGTGCTTAATCTAATTAGTCTATGAACTATGAAATATGTCGAATCTATAATGTAACATGAAATATGAATGAAAGATGAGTTCCTATAATATAAACCTAAGTGTCAATAAGGACTTGCATGGGAATGCAGATAGGCAATAGGTGTACTATGGGTGTGATACCTCACCTGTCAAAAAACCATTAGTACCCTAAGAGGAAAACCAAGAGGGAAAAGAGTCAATTTTTTTGCACAACCTAAATCACAAGTCATGGATTATGAACCAAGCTGAATGAAGGGTCCATGTAATGAAATGAAATGCAGTCAAGAATGCAATTTTCCATCTTTAGAGCATTGATTTTTGCTATAGCATAAGATACCAAATACCTTGATATGTAAGACCAAGGCAAGTTGGAATCCAATGCATGAAACAAACACAACAAAAAAAAAGGCTAAGCCGACACCCCAAGGTCGCGATGACCTTGGTCGGGCCAGGTATTGGGATAACTACAAACACACAAGGATTCCCCAGTGTAACACAAGAGCTCAGGGATCTTGGTGGGTACTGCATGGGACAACCAAGAAGACAACAACAAAGAAAAGATCAAGATGCGCCCCTATGTTGATGAGTCAAAGCACACTATGATATGATGGATCAAGGCGACCATGACAAGTGATGATAGGGAGCTCAAATGATAAAAAAAATATAAAAGTATTAAAAGATCACAATCAATTTCAAACGTCCTTTGCCATAGGATCAAGGGGATTGATGGGATTGATGTGGTCTGCTAGGAAGGATGCATCCTATTGAGACTGATGATGGATACTAAACTAGAATGACCTAGTTGATGCAAGATGTTTTTCGTTAACTAGATCTCCTAACACTAGGGGATTTTGTTTGTGAAGAATGAGCTAGACAAGGACACAGACTGAAACACCCTATAGACCTAGTGGCTTGAGGGCTAATCAAAGATTAGCCTTGCCTACGTGAAAGCACAAATCCCTCGTAGTTCAAGAAAAAACCATGGATAAAGTGGAAAGAGGACGATGAAGGTAGATGATGGACGACCAACATGGGATGGTCAGAATACCCCGGGGGCAGATCAAATAATCAACCTTGCCTACGTGACAGCGTAGGGGCAATGTGGTTTGACTAAGAACGCAACAAAATGAGATCTAGATGGAGACCGACACGATTGGGGGGCTATATGAAGACACAAACCGACTGACGATCAGATGAATGACATAAGCTCAGAGTGGGATACTGAAAAGCTTAGGATGAGGGATAGTCAAGATGGATCATCCAATAATTAATCAAGAGATATACCAAGTGGCCGATGATGGAATGGGTGAGGATGATAGGGGGGATGAAAGCATAAAATAACTAAGATGTCAGGTAGATAATGATTAAGCCCTCTACGGATGACTCTTGGTACCATGTTTTCACCACCCGTACTTATCCAAGGCGCCACCAAAAGGTGGCTTTCACCATAAGATGAATATATTTCTCTTTACTATTTTTTATTTTTTTGGTTTTATTGGTTTTTTTAGTTTTTTTGGATTTTTTTAGTTTTTTTGGTTTTTTTGATAGGTGGGGTTACCAAGCGGACTTAGGTGTAGAACCTCTTTAAATACATGATATGGATAGGTTCTTCGAGGGGCTCTCCTTCAAGGGTAGCAAGTCTATACGCCCTAGATCCATATTTAGCAGTTATGATATAGGAACCCAACCAATTTGCCTCAAATTTTCCTTTTTTATCACAGTCCTACTGGGTATGATGGTTCTCTTTAAGGACAAGATCGCTAGCCTAGAATTGTCGAGGACGAACCTTCTTATTCTAGTTATGCTTGAGGTTGTTTTGGCATGTGTGTAGATGATCATAGGCTTTGATTTTTCTTTCATCAATTAACTCCAGCTGTGCAAGCCGTGCAACATGAGCATCCTCCTCACTGATAAGGTTCTTCAGAGAAATCCTCAGTGATGGGAGCTCAACTTCAATTGGCAAGATGGCTTTGGTGCCATACACTAAAGAATAGGGTGTGGTTCCTGTAGGGGTGTGTATGAAGGTATGATATGCCCAGAGGGCGGGATGAATATGGAGGTGCCAATCTCGACCAGTTTTATTGACAACCTTTTTGAGGATGTGGATAAGGGTCTTGTTGGTCGCTTCTACCTAACCATTACCCTAGGGGTAATTAGGCGTTGACCAATGATGTTGGATATGAAAGGTGTTGCAGAGGTGTTTCACGGCCTTGTTTTTAAAAGGTCTTCCATTATCAGAGAGGATGGTGGATGGAATACCATATTTGCAGAGAATATGGTAAAGGATGAATTTTGAAATTTGAGTAGGTATGGTGATATGTGAGAGTGGCATTGCTTCCACCCACATGGTGAAGTACTCAGTGGCAGTAATTATGAATGTATGGCCATCGGAAGATGGTGGGTAAATCTTGCCAATCAAGTCGAAACCCCATTGAGAGAAGGGCTATGGTGCTAGGAGGTGCTGAAGGTCCTATGCTGGAGCATGAATCCAATCTACATGTTGTTGGTAGAGAAGGAATTTCTTCACAAACTCACAAGCATCATGCTCTAATGTAGGCCAATAATATCCAGCTCAGAGAATACTTTCGGAGAAATCCATACCATTTGAATGAGTCCCACAAACACCACTATGTACCTCTATTAGTGCAGTATGGGCTTCAGTCTCATTTAGACATCTAAGGAGGATTCCATCATACCCACGACGATAAAGCGTATCACTGAAAATAATGTATCGAGAAGAGTGGTGAATGAAGGATTTGCATTGATTGCAGGTAAGATCTAGGGGGAGAATGATAGGTATAAATGTCTTGGTACCATAGGGAAGTGGGACCCACAATGTCACACACCATGTCAATCTCAGGGATATCATACACTAGGATTAAAATTTGTTCCACAAGGAACTCACGCTCTGTTCAATCTTTAGACATGTCAATCAGGGAGCCAATAGTAGCCATTGCATCAGCTGCTTTGTTTTGTGCTTTGGGAATTTGGTCAGATCGTATGAAGGTGAAATATTTCTTGAAATCATCCACCATGCATTTATAGGGTAATAGCTTGTCATATTTTCTTAGGAATTCATCATTAACCTACTTAATGACCAACAATGAATCACTAAAGACCCTCAAGTGAGTTATGTGCCATTGCTATGCAATTCATAGGCCCATGAGGAGAGCTTCGTACTCAGCTATGTTGTTGGTATACAGGAATGCTATTCCTAATGATTTTGGAATGTAATCACCTTGAGGAGTAACCAATAGAATTCCCTTGCCTAACCCATTATGAGTATATGAGCCATCAAAATACAATATTCAAACAGATGCTTTTGTAACTATGAAAACTTCTTCATCTAGAAATTCAATGACTAGAGGGTAAGCATCCACTAATGGTGCCTCGACCAACTGATCAACTATGACTTGTCCCTTTATGGCTTTGCAATCCACATACTCTATGTCAAATTCACTTAGGAGCATGACCCACCTAGCCATGCAACCAGTTAGAGTGGTTATGGATAACATATACTTTAGTAGATTGACTTTTTCTATTAACTTGACTAGATGGCTGAGCATGTAATGTCAAAGTTTCTTTGTGTTGAAGACTATTGCAAGGCAGAATTTTTTCATGGGAGAGTAGTTTAATTCATAGCTGACTAGTGTCTGACTGATGTAGTAGATTTCTCTTTCTTTTGACGATTCATCATGTTGTGCCAACAATGCCCCTAGTGTGACTAAAGTGGCGGAGATGTAAAGTAGGAGGGGTTTCCATGGAATAGGTGGCATCAAAATCGGTGGATGAGCTAAGTATTCCTTGATCTTATTGAAACCTGTCTGACACTGTCGGTTCCATCAGAAGGTGGAGTCTATTTTTAGAAGATGGGTGAATAACTGACACTTATCTGCAAGCTGGGCTATGAATCAATGGATGGATTGCATCTTCCCTTGGAGACTTCTTAATTGTTTTAGATTGCACAGGGGTGGCATGTCCAGAATAGCTTTCACCTTGGCGGGATCAACCTCAATACCCATTTGAGAGACTATGAAACCCAACAATTTTCTTGATGTGACACCAAAGATACATTTTTTTGGATTTAGTCATAGCTTGTAATGTTCTAACCGCTCGAAGATCTTTTTTAGGATGACAGGACGCTCTTCTCAGGTTCTGGATTTTCCTAGCAAGTCATCAACATAATCCTCCATGATAATATGGATGAGGTCATACAAGATGACAGTCATTGCCCTCTAATATGTCACCCCCGCATTCTTGAGACCAAAGGGCATAACATTGTAACAAAAGGTACCCCAAGGTGTCGTAAAATCAGTCTTGTGTTGGTCTTCACGTGCAATTCGAATCTGATTGTAACTGGAGAAACCATCCATAAGGGATAACATATCATGTCCCACAGTCAGGTTTACCATTATGTCAATATTGGGCAGTGGAAAGCCATCTTTTGGATGTAGGCTTTGTTAAGGTCCCATAAGTCTGTACAAATCAGAATGTCTCCATTTGGTTTGGCAATAGGTACTATGTTGGAGATCCACTTAGAGTAGTCAAAGGGTCTGATAGAAATGGCATCCAGTAGTTTCTCCAATTTTTTCTTGACTAATAATGCTACATGTGGATCCATTTTTTCGAGCTTCTGTTTGATAGGCTTGACATCTAGGCGAACATCTAGATGATGAACTACTAAAGCAAGGTCTAAGCCTAGGATGTCCGATTATGACCAAGAAAAGTTAATGATACCATCTTAGAGTAGCTAAACAATGACCAAATATTCTTGCTCTGATAAAGATTTGGCCACATAGGTGATCTTAAGGTTTTCTGCAGTACCCAGATTAACTTCTTGAGTTTCTTCAATTAGGATGGATGACCTTGTGGATAATTGAGTTCCCACAAGGGGAAGATTAATGTCTCCATCCTCCAGTGCCTCTTCGAGGTTTTTTGCTATCAGATGCGTCATTTATTTTTACCTTTTCTAGGTCAGGAAGTGCCTCAGGGAGGTTTTCACTAGATGATCAATTTTTATTTTTCTTGTTTTTATTTTTGCGACTGGAGTGTTCATCCTCCCCCAATCCCATGAGGTTGACATATGTATCCAAGGAGACATTGACAGGTGTGTTGTCACATAGGTCTCAATCAATAAGTTTTGGATGGTGATGGGATAGGCTAATGGTAAAGATAGATAAGCAATCAAACATGGATGACAGATCCATGTGATCAACATCATCGTACACACGTATGATAGATTCCTCCTTGGGTATGTCTTCCAAGGGACCATTGTCCACAGTAACACTATTGGAAGTATTAGATGATGTTGTAGGGCCTTTCTGCTTTTTGTCATATCTCAGGCCTATATTCCTTGGCAGCTTTGACACATCAATAGGTTGCAACTATCCCTGCTCTTCCTTACCTAGGCGCCTGCCTTGGTAGCTATACTTTTCTGTGAACTTAGCTGACTGAGGGTATACTTCTTGAAAATATTCCTTTAGAAATGGATCAAGTTGGGGTTCTTCATGGTATATCCACTGACTGATATCTTCTTCTAGTGCATCTGTCTTTATACTAGGAGACCAGAAAGTGGTGGTGGGGACGTTTTTAACACTGATGGTGATGGTCTTGTCTTCTTTTGGAGTAGCTTGTGAAGGTTGGCCGTACATGTGTGGCGATGGTGGCATGGTTGCCACATTTAGGGCTGTATTCATTTCATACTAACCACACCTCTTGTCAATGATCTGGACTTTGGTGACTACAGGATTGGTGGCAGGAGATGGAGTGGCTATCATGGTGGATGGTGGATTGGACGATGATGACTGAGATGCCCCCATTTCAACCCAAGGACAATAATGTAAATGGGGAAATGATGCTTCTAGAGTGCAACAATATTCAAATGGTTGTGGGTCAGCATAAATGGTGATCTCTTGTCCATTAACTGGGAATTTCAAACACTGATGGTATGTGGAGGGGATGGGTTCCATGGCATGGAGCCATGGAAGGCCGAGGAGGAGATTATATGGTAAGTCTAGATCAAGGAAATGGCAAGTAGTATACTGAACTACATGTCCAACTTGAATAGGAAGACTGATAATCCTTTCAAAATTTCTTTTCGCATTATCATAAGCCTTGATCATGATGATTTGATTACTCAAATCTACTTGAGTATACCCCACCTATTTTATGAATTTTAGAGTGCATAGATTGAGGGAAGATCAATTATCTACCAGGACTTCAATGTGCAAGGGACAATTGTGATTGGCATCAATATTTGGCATATCATTTTGACTAAAGTGTAGCTAGTAAGATAAAGCCAGGTGTCCCACTAAACCTTGGAATCGTGTGGGATCGATGTGATTAGGTACATGGGTTTCCTGTAAGGCTCTATTAGGAATTTCTTGATGTATGGAAGAAGACTTAAGCAAATCTAAGATTGAGATCTGAGCAGGGGTCTTTCCTAAATGATCAAGAATGTTGCACTACAAATGTATAGGATTTGATTGAGCGGATGTGGAGGTTGCTGGGATAGTAATGTGGGATCATTGTCTAGTGACAACACATTGGGGATCTTTGGCTTTAACATGTATCATAGACACATGACCTGGTTCTGCCTACTCAATGTAATGGACAATGCCATCATAATTGAGGGGTAAATTTTTATAGCTTATATTATTTGTGTTGTTGTCTTGGGGATTGTTGTTGGAGGTGCTTGCACCTTGATTATAGTTAGGGAAGGCGTTTTGGTATATCTGCAATTGAGCATTAGATGATGAAGCTTGACTGGTGTCGACTTTAATGTCTCCTCGATCGATAAGATCTTGGACATAGTTTTTGAGACCTTGACACTTATTCAGAGTGTGTCCTTTAATTTTATGGAATTCACAATATTCATTATCCCTAAACCAGGTAGGTTTGGGCTTGGATTTGTCAAGTGGTTTGGTGACAGGGTATGTGATCAGATAGTTGACCTCTAACAACTTATTGAAGAAGACACTCAAGGGTTCTCCTAATTGAGTATACTAGAATTTTTCATTCCCTTGACGGTTCTGGTTTGACTGTTGAGGAGGAAGAGATGCCCCCTATGGCATAGATATGGCATTAGGAACAGATGGTTGTTGTCTCTGGGATGTATTGGCCACTTGAACATGTTTAGTGTCAGTTACACCATCATTTACTGCATTCTTGTTCTTGTTCCAAAAGTGAGACTTATCACCAGATGGCCTTTCTCTGTCATGGTTGTGTATCTTGATGTGCCCTTTGGCAATAAGGGTGCATTCAAGGATGGGTCCTTTTTCCACTATCTCAATGAAAGTGGTGACACAATGTAGCCTAAAATTATGAGCGATGTCTGGATGATAGTTCTCCATGAAGAGGGTGACCATGTCTTTCTCTTTGAGATGGGTTTTCATTCGTCTTGCTAGTGCACACCACCTCTGAAGGTAGCTAGAAAAGGTTTCACCTTCCCGTTGTTTCTCTTTGGGGAGATCCCAGGTATCAATTTCCATGTCCAAATTGAAGGAGAAGTAAGAAACAATTTTTTCCAAAAGATCTACAAAGGATTTTATGGACCCTCATTCTAGACCCATTAACCATTCTAGGGCATTGCCAATCAGGCTTCGTGGAAACAGACGCAAGAGATAGTTGTCGTTGTGCATAACTTCCTAACACTGGGAGTAAAATTCTTGCAAGTGGGCCTTAGGATCTTTGTTCCCCTTATATGTATCAAATTTTGGTATTTCGAAGTGTTTAGGGAAGGGGATCAATGAGATGGAGGGATCAAATGGATAGGGACATATGTCTTCAAATTTGAATGATTATTTTCCAATCCCAGCTTGAAGATCTTTCAGAGTGGCTTAATTTCTAACAGATCTGAGTTGACTAGTGGCGCAAGAGCCAAAGATGGGTTAGATGGAGGGCATGTGCAAGATCATGGTATGCCAAACAGGCCCTTAAGTGGCAAAAAATTCAGAAAAATCAGTGTTAGGCAACTTGACGTAAATATTTGAATAATTTATCTATATTATTTCAAAAATATGTAAGAATAGAATTTGTAGAAAATTTAATGTAGTTTCTAAAATACTACGTTTATTTAAAAATAAATAAAATCTATTTGGTGAAAATTTGAAATTTCAATGCAGTAGTACTTAAATTTCAGGGAAAAAATAAGAAGTAGGTGTCTGTTGACCACCTAACCATAATAAAATGATAATATTTTTGTAAGATTTTTATATATATAAGTAGAGGACTCATGTCCGGATGTGATGCATATTTTTGTAATTTTTTCCAATTAAATAATTAATTATGATTTTTATTACAACTTTTTAGAAAATATATAAAAACTTCGTCTGTCTGACCACTTCGGTCAAAAATTCATGAAATTTAATTTTTCTTTTTAATCCTATAGTATGTAAAGCATAGAATGTGACACATATTTTGGATTCAAAAATTAGATCTGGTTTGAAAGTTATAGATGTTTTCAATCAGCCTATCAATCGACTTTATTACGTAATTCTAATAGAAAATGAATAATAATTATTTATTAAATTCAAATTAAATCATAATTTATATTTTTGGAAAGCTGAGAATCTCCTCTAAAAACCCTTTTCGTTTCATTAATTTTGGGTGAAAAAAAAGTCGCCAGCCACATACCCTACAAATATTGCCACTTTTTGGCATACCATGATCCTGCACATACCCTGGATATGGATGATAGGATGACAAAGGATCTTGCCGAGACAGTGTCTGAAGGTTGAGGTATAGATTTTGATAGTGAAATGATGATATCCCTTGTTAGTATGCTGAGGGATTTTGTTGGTGTTGGGGTTGTTGTTGTGAGATATAGTATGGATTCATTTAATAAAAATGTGTGGTGGGATGTTAAGGAACATGAATGTGATGTTATGGATTGGCCTGCTGGTACTGAAGGTACTACTGCGACTTTTGGGAGGCCACATAAGGTGGTTGTTGGTTAGGATAATAATAATGTTGGGGAGGTTGCTGATGTGATGCGAGGTGTTGTGTGGGCCGAGATGGGATGTTGTATTGTGATTGGACTTGCGGATTGAGAATGGATGCGAGGAACAAGGATATGGTCTGGGTGGGAGGTTTGGATGGATTGACTTGCAATTGGTGTGGTGGTGGTTGTGAAGAGATTAAAGGGTTATGCAGAGGTTGTTGCTGATGAGGCGGCTAAGATAATGTAGAGGTGTTCTACAACAAAGGTTGTTGGGTACCAAAGGGGACATTTGGTTGGGATGTACCTTTTGGTGGTAATGGAGGTGGTATGTTAGATTGGGGAGGCTATTGAGATGTGTATGAAGGAAATGGTAGGTTTGTGGCCCCAAGAGGTCGAGGCAATGCAGTACAAGGGGTGCCCCCAGCATTGAGGGGAGGTTGATTTGAAACGGGTGGTGTTGTTAGCATTAATGGCGGTGGTTGCAAAACATTTTGTGGCATGCCATAGGCAAAAGGAACGTTGGGATTAGCTACTTGAGGAGCCCCCATGACTGAGATTGCAGGGTGTGGGGGATTGTTAACGTGATACAGAATAGCGTTGCCGAATTCAGGTTGATGCCAACCTTCCACTATAGGAACATTGGGGACGTACGAACTACCTGGTGCGTTTTGTGAGCCTTGGGGTATGTTAGATGCAGGGCTTCCATACTTGGATAGGTCGATACCTAATGGAAGCTTGACACCTTTTCCAATTAGGTGGGCCAAGATTTTTTTCCCATGTTTTTCAAGAAGGCGATTTGTCATTTGCACATTGATAGGGTTACTAAAGTGTTCCTCAAATGTGAATTTCGGGTTGGTTGACCATGTTCTCATCCCCGAGTGGTGATGTGTTTTGACCATCAATATTGGATTGTGATGATGTACCATTATGAGGATCTCGAGGGATATTTGTACCGTTATTGGGATCTTGTGAGACATTAGCTATGTTGTTGGGATCTTGAGGGATGTTTGGTTGGGAATGTTGGGCTTGTTGGTCGGCCATTTTCCTTGTCTATGACTGGGTCTGAATGGGCATGCAAGATGATAGGATGGTCTTGATGATGAAAGGATTGATTTGATTCGATGATTGATTAGCCAACAAGGATGTGGCTCAACCTGGATTTGATGATATAAGGATTTGATTTTGATTGATGATTGATTAAAATGAATGATAATGACCAGAATCCAAAACTAAGTTCAAGAGTGATCCTTGGTAATGCTAGGTGTTGATTAATCGACTAAAGGGTGGATGTATGATAATGACACTGAATCCAACTTGAGATAGAAGTTGATTGATTGGGCTGACAAGGATGACCGACTTAGGATGGATGATAATCCTAAGTTGGTTGTGATATATGATGATTAGAGATGAACACCTAGGACAATTTGGAGAATTGCTTAAATAATGAAGTTTAACGAAATACCGGTGATTCGAAATGAGGAAACAATAACTAGCATGTGGAGAACGACTCAGTGAATGTGGGTTTGAAATGGATAAATGAGGACTCTGAATGAGTGAATGGATGCTTGAACTGAGGGGATGAACATTTACGATAGCAAATGGACTCTCAAAATGGGTGTATGAAGGTTCAGAAGGTGGAGATGAATGATCGAAACAGCAAAACAGGCACACGAAACAGTGAAATGGGTGTCTCAAATGACGAAACGGATGACAAAACTGAATGGTGAAGGGTCAGGTCCACCCGTGGGATAGGTCAGGTCCACATGTGGAGGGAAGTTCCGCCTATCAGAAGGGCCAGTCCCCCTGTCGAACAAAAGTTGGTCAAATTTGGCTAAAACAGGCTAAAAAAGGCTAGTTCAAAGGTCAAGTCCACACTTGGATGGGTCAAGTCCACCCCTACAAGTTAGGTCCACCAATCTAGAGGTTAGGTCCGCTTGTTGGGAGGGAAGGTCCACTTTTCAGACAAAATTTGGTCAAAATTGGGTAAAACAGGCTTAAAAGGGCTAGTTCAAAGGTCAAGTCTGCCCCTGGATGGGTCAGGTCTGCCCCTAGAGGTCAGGTCCATCCCTGGAGGT